>VWZV01015316.1:538329-631092 GCA_013397155.1 Irena cyanogastra | reverse complement strand
TATGGGGAGGGGGCGGTGTGGGGATGGGGAGGTGGAGATGAGGGGATGGGGAGGTGGCCGTGAGGGGAGGGGTGCGCGGTGAGGGCCGGACGGGCCGGTGCAGGTGGACCCGGCGCTCACGGTGGGGCGGACAGGAAGGATGAGGGGGGGCACAAGGGCGTCCCGACTTCTTCGCACTGAGCGGAGAGGGCAGGAATTAAGCGAGGATGTGAGGAAGGATTAAATCCTCACTCCAACGCAGAGCGATCTCCCCTCACGCTGTTTGTAGGCAGGGTGAGGTAGGAGAGGGGAATATGAGTATGGGTAGAGGGTATAAGTGCTTCCTAAGGGCTTCCCGCAGTAGTAAAAGTAGTGGGAAATTCAATCAGGCCTTGCTCTTTAACATAGGAGAAGTCACACAACCTCTCTGCAAGTGACTGAATGCACCAATGAATAGATTCTTCTCCTGAAAGTTTTTACATCCTTGCCATTCTATCTTCCCTTCCTCCTGTGGCCTTGGCTCTGTTTAAGTCCTCTCAGAATAACCTGCCTTGTGAAGGGACTCTTGTCGGTGGAGGAAAAAAAAGTCTTTGAAAACAAACGCTATCTTTGTTTAAAGCTATTTGTGGATCAAGGTTGTGACTTAACTGTGAAAGAGAATGACTCTCCCTTGCTTACATTAAAAACACAATAACACATTAAAACAGACCGAGTCTGGGGAGGTAACTCAGCTGAAATGCAATTCAGCAGAGTGAGACCTTAATGCAGGTTTTGCAGTACCTCAACTCTCTGGTTAATCAATAGGTGATTAGTGGTGGAGCTTTTCTTTTTGTGTATTATTTGAAGGAATTCTTCAGGCTGGAGGTGGTAATTGATAATATTTTTAATCTCTCCCACTTTCTTCCTGAAGCCTGTAGCTATGATCTTTTAAGTCCTTTTCAGTCCAGACCATTCTATAATTCTATGATGCACAGGTTTAGATGATAAGCCAGCAAGAAAAGGGTGAAATATGGATCCACCCTTTCCAAGTTCCTGTGCTGTTTGAAAGTTGCAGCTACACTCAGTGAGCTAGGGTACCTGCTGGTAAATGTTGGATTTGTTGCTGGATGCCACCACTTGTTCCCAGTCCCACATTTGATGGCCCATATGATCTTACATCTATCAGGTATAAGCACTTACAGATATCAGGTATTTGCAATAATTTTGTGCAGGCAGGTACAGAAACTCCAAACTACAAAGCAGCTTTGCTGTTCCTTCTCTAGCCACTGTGGGTTGGCCTAGAAGGATTAAAGTTGCAAAAAGCAGCAGCTGAATTCAGGTGGGGAGGTTTGAACACTGGCCAAAAGGAGTGTTACTTCTGCACACCTTTTCTAGGTGTCCTGCTGTAAACTAGAATTAAGAGCCCATGAAAATACATCTGAGGGAGGGGTCCTGCAGCTTTGGAAAGTGTCTGTCAGAGGAAGGCTGGGAATTGTGGTGCTCCTTCCCCAGCCCAGCCAGGAGTGCTCCAAAGAAAGTGAATTATGCAAGAGACTCCACTGGCTTGATCAAATTTCTGTCTTCAGTTTCATTGGCAGGCTTGAGTTTCATGGATCCTGAGGTCGGCCTGTTCTGCTGGGGGCTGGGGGAGAGTTTTCAGTGTCAGAGAACTCTGAGTTTCCAGAGAAGCCCCTCAGAGCCCCAGGTGACGTTGGTCTTCCCATCAAACTAGTTTTCCATTAATTAAAAAAGTAGGCACCCTAGATAGCCTCATCTCCTTGGTGAGGATAGTGGATAGAAGTTATTTATCTTCAGCCTTTTAATCCTTTTCTCTTTGTGACCTTTGCTTATTTCGTCTGTGTTAGTTATTCACGTCTCTGGCAGACCTGAAACGCCTTTGCTGAGACCTGCAGGAGGATCACTGCTCTATTTTCTAACTTCTCAATCTTGTCCTAATCAAAAATGTAAATACATGCATAATGATTTGCATGTCATTAACTTCCAAAAAACATCCTCATGCTAAAATCAATGTTTTTTGAAACCCAATTTTCCTGCCTGCCTGAGAAGTTACACCTGGAATTTGCAAACCATGAATTCTGAGAACATTCTTTCAGCACTGCTGTTTACTTTCTGCTTTATTTTATGCTTTCCACTCCATCCAGGGAAGAACAATAAAGTAAAAAATACATTGATAGTGATTTTTCTAATCAGTTTCTTTCTTCAGTCTTCATACTGAAGACAGAAATACTCAGTCTTCAGACATACTGAAGACAGAAATACTCAAACTCAACAGAAAGTTTCAAAATTAAAAATGATCAAAGTTGGTGTGGTGTATACTCACTGTACTGAGTTTTTGCCACCACTGAACTCATTGTGGTCATTTATGAACAGAGCATCTAACACATTCCAGAAATTCCAGAGAATTGGATGGGAGTGTGGATGGGAGTTTGCAGATTTCGAGGAATACAGGGAAATCGGGAGAAAATAGTGTCCTTTTGAGCTCGGCTGGCCGTTTAGCTGCCCCTTGATTTCTGTTTCCGTGGCACAGAGCTCTGTATGTGAGCTGGAGGATCCGGCTGGGAGTGTCTGTGCAGAGCAATCAGCAGCCCGGGATACGGCACGGGCGCTTTGCCAGCAGTTTACAGAAGCGTGGTTTTGCCTGATGTCAGAGATGCTGGCAGTGAGAATTCCCGGGCTCGGCTGCGGGGGTGACTGTCACTGCCATCTCAGAGAGGCTGAGTGCGCGCGTTTGACGGAGGAGTCGCTGCACATTTAAGGATGAGCAGATGCGGTAGAATTCCCGCTAAAAACCCAGCGCTTGGAATGTGCCTTTGCTATGCGTGGCTTGCCCAG
Organism: Irena cyanogastra; assembly: GCA_013397155.1. NCBI lineage: Eukaryota > Metazoa > Chordata > Aves > Passeriformes > Irenidae > Irena > Irena cyanogastra. The sequence continues at coordinate 628,281 of VWZV01015316.1, read as the reverse complement.
AACTCGGGGCTTGTTTTAATAGGCTGCCTTCAAGTCAGTGAGTCTGGGAGCCAGCACAGAGTTACCCTGGATTAGATGCCAGAGCGTGTAAGGGCTCTCCCTCTCTGGAAAAGCTTTGGAAACAGGATTAACAGCAGTGCTGCAAACCCCGTGTGCTGCTGGATGTGTTACACTGTGGTTACAAACACAAAATCCCTTGGGAGCAAACAGAAAGTGCCACTGCTATTCAGTGGAACAGCTTGAACATGTCCCTTCTTTCAGGAAGGAGGGGAAAACATTGTGCAGCAGTTCTGTTGATACAAAAAAAGGATCTAAATAGCAAGATAAAACGTATGGCAAATTGTGGATCAGCTTGAAGTTCCTGTGGTATTTGAAAAAGCTTTTTGGTTTCTATGCTAGGACACAAGTAGCTGTCTGATGTCTGACATATATTGCACACTCAACACTGCTTCTAAGGAAATTTTTGTGTTAAAAGTCAAAGGTATATGATCTCCCACTTAGGAAAAAAAACCCCAAACAAACAATTTTTTTAGAATCCAGTTAGGACACTGCAATGAGAAGAAGCAGGAGAGGGCAGTGCACCCGGGTTCACTTCTGAGCATGGATTCTCCTGCTGTAGCGTGTGAGGAATGTGCAATTGTGTCCAGGACACTGGGAGCACCCAGGAGGATCTTGGTAGCTGTGCATGGTTGAGCAATGGGATGCTTCATGAGGGGGTGCTGAGCTGTGCAGTCAGCATTGTGCCAGCACCACCTCACAGGCACCAGAGACTGTGACTGCCCCCCACAATTCAGTAAAAGAGGCCAGTGGCTCTGCTCCATCCCCAGGGCCAAAAGGCACAGCTCCCTCCCACATGCTGAGCTCGCTCCTCTCTGAAACAAGAGTGCCACTGACCAGGCTGGCTCCTTCCAAAATGGAGTGGGAGTGACCAGGCTGGCTGTCAGAAATGGAGCCTTTAAATTCCCACATTTGGATTCTAAATATCCCTGATCTGGGTTTTGGTAGCATCATTGCACTTCACCTCGTACACCATCTCATCACTGCAATTTCAGACTCACAGTGCACAAGTGCTTTTGTTTAATTAAACTTTACTGACAAAATATCAGCAGTGACAACATGAGAGAATTGTAATGAGGATGCAGTTGGAAATACACTTCTGGGACTAACATCCTGTCAATTAAAAACAGAGGATGTTTACTCTGTCTGAGTAAATTTTGAAAGTGAACCTCAGAAAAGCAGTTAGTTAAAGTCTGAAGCTGTGAAATCAGCATCTTAAGCTTTATATTTAAAGTTCAATCACCAGAGTGTAACAGAGAATACATTCAATGGCCCTTACTCTGATGTCTTATCAAGATATTCCTCCTTTAATTAGTGTTATCACTTCAATATAAATATTTCAAATCATCCAGCCATTCCACTGTAATGAATTTTACCTGTGGATGTGAGAAGAGACTGTGCATATTGAATAGTTTGAATTCTCCAGATGATACTTTCACATTGCTGTGTCTGGTGGGGGGATCTGTTCCTGGGTCATTTCTCATAGCTGGTAGTAGCAGCTGGAAAGAAGCTCAGCCAGAGTTCTGAGGGAAAAATAAATGTATGTGAGGAAAAGGAAGAAAGAGGGCAGATATTAAAGAAAAAGAGAAGTAGAGATGGAGAGAAATGACCAAGAGTTATTCATAAACAGGGAGAAAGTGTTTGCAGTGGAAAAGGCAACAAGTGTTAGAAAAAGTCCTTAAAATGCCACATATTTAATCCTGCTGATAAAAGAATCTCTGCTTCTAGTGGAAAACTGATGTCTCTGTTTCCCAACCATGTAACAAATATAAAATGCTTTCCCAAATTTAGCTTTACTCCAAATACAACCCTTTGGCTTCCTGCATTTCTGATTGAACTGGTGCTCTCTTTCTTCATTGAGCTGTAAAAGTCACAGTTAGTCAATTTTGCCCCTGAAAATCTCTGATGTTGCCTTAGGTGTGAAAGATTCTCCCCTTCTTGGGGAATATTTTAAAAGTCTTGTCTCAGAATTTTTTACTAAGAAAGCTAGACCTACATCTTGGTAGCTTGAGGTGTCACTGATGGTGTGTTTATACACCAGCTCCAGACTCATTTTTTAACCAGAATCTTCAATTAAACAAGGCATGCAATGAAAGAATTTGAAATAAGACTTTTTTGGGTACAAGGAGAAGCTTTAGTGATGAGAAAAGCCTGAGCACAGATCCCATGAAACCAATATTAAATGAGGGCTGATGGCAGAAACTATGATGTGCAGTGGCCTGGTAGTGAATTATGTTGATGTTCCTCATATATTTTGAAAGCAGCTTTTCCAGGGACGGAGAGTGATGTGAATAGGCTGTGTCACTGGGAACCATGCTGAGTTTTGGTTAAGTCACATTTTGATTAAAATTGATGTGTACCAACACTTTTCCATCTCTCTGCTATTTTCAAATGTTTTACTGTCACACATGGAGATGTTTCTCAGTTCATCAAAATTGAGTGCACTGAGTTCTTCCACCATGGAACATTCCCACCTGAGTCCTTCCCGCTGCCTTGCTGCAGATGGGGAAGAATGGGACAGCTGCCCCTGCCGGTCACCTCCTCTCTGGATCTGATAGAAAATGAAGTTGTATTAAAACCTGTGCCACTTGCCAGCCTCTGGATTAGTCCCAGGGCACGTCCTTAAAGCTTAGATACTTTCAGAAAGAGTAAATTTTAACCCAGCAGGTGAGTGGCCTGTGGAAATCTTCCAGCAGATCTTTCAGACCAGCTGCTTTCCTCTTGGAGCCCCCAGAGCATGGCATTGCTGCAGCAAGCTCAGCAGTCTGGCCCCTTAATTTAGCCTGGCGTGTGTTGATGTCTGTGGCCATTGCTCCTGACAGCAGATTCTGAAGCACACTCTAAAGGACCCTGGCTGTATGAAAACATCCTGGCTTCTGAGATGATCTCTATCTAATTAGACAACATTCTCCTAGGACAGGACCGGGTGTAGCACATTGCTTTGAGTTTTGCTTCTGTGCATTACATTAATGATGCTGCCATCAGTGCAGTGGACTGGACAATTTCTGTCTTCTCCAGGAAATAGTGGGATAGAGTTTTCTGAAGCATGCTACAGCCTGAAAAACATAAGCCAGAGGATACCCATTCCTCCTGCTGCTGCTCACCTACCCTTTGTTACCCTCTTCGGGTCAGACCTGGCAAAAATGAAAAATTTCAAGTGGAATGGCAGTTTTTTGGTAGACAGGCTTGTTTTCCTGTCTGCTGCAGGTTATAAGGACATAATTCCTCTTAGGACAAGCAGGATGTGCCAGCTGTAGGTTCCTGAGGAAAGGAATGCAGCTGTTCTTCTTGCCATCATCACCTCTCTGAAATGGGCCCGAAAGCTGCTTGGGAAGTCAGCAGTTCACAGAAATGTAATGCTTTCCCTGCTTTTTGCTTCCAGCCCTGTTCCATCCCCTTGGATATATTCTCTCCCCATTGGAAGGCACCATCCCACCAGGACAGAGGAGCAGGCTTGTCCTCGTGGTACAGAGGTGAGGTCACAGGGGGGCACACAGGCTTCTCACAGGTGAGAAAAGCCATTTCAGGGTCAGCACTGCATATCCCTCCTGGCTTTTCACCCCACAGGACTTGTCTCACACCTGTAGGTGCTGGTTTTCCCCTGTTTTCTGCAAACTGAACTGAGCTCACCATTTTTCATGTGTTATAGCGGGCAAACATGCACCACTTTGCCATCAGCATAGTGTTTACCTGATAGTAAAGATCACCCTACATGAGTATTATCATGGAGCAATTTAACTTCTGGCAAATTCTGCTTTTTTTTCCTCTGGTCTGAAAAGTGTGTCACTGTGAGTGCCACTTCACCTGTCAAGGAAACTGAATGTGCAGGATAAAGCCAAGTGAAAGTTTTACACTTCATAACCCAGGGAAAACATCTGAGGAATGAAAGTGTTTATTTTCCCTACTTGGAGGTCCTCAGCTTGTGTCAGCAGCTCTGCTGAAGTTGGTTATTTATGCCAATATTCAGACTTCAAAACTGCAAGTGTTAATGCAGAGAGCTGCCCTTAAATGCCACATGGAAGAAAATATGTCAAGGTCCCTAAAAGATTCATACCACAAAAAAGGCAGTTTTTGCTTTTCTCTTCTTCTTCTTTCTTCTTTTCCCTCCCTATGATATCCCAATAACACTGTATTCCCTGTTTCTCTCCTGAGAAGAGTGATATTTCCCACACAGCTGTGTGATGTCAGTGCAGTGCCTGATATCCCATAGAGCTGGATCATGGAGCTCTGTTTCTTTGTTTTCCAGGGGATTGTATTTTTAATCCCAAATGTCTGTGTATCACAGTGTTGGTGACTGGTGGCTTTTGCACTTCTCCTTCTACAGAGGACATGATCTTCATTTTTAATGAGTTCCTGAAATAAACACTTTCTTATGTTTCAGAGCACAAAGGAGAAAAAGGAGCTTTTTTCACAGTTTAACTGAAAACTTAAACATTTCCTTGAAATTTTCTCTCCTGGGGTAATCCACCTGTTTGATATGACTTTCTCTTTTGTCAACAAAGCTGGGCTAAAACTTTGAGGATGACTCTGAAACTTTCCTCCCATGAGACTTCAGACTGACAAAGAAGGTATAAAACTTCATGAAATTAAACTCATCAAATTATGTATTGCTCCCTTTTTTGCAAAACGTCCTTACTTGCCAGACCAGATGGGACAAAATACAGTGCAAATTATGCTGAATGCAACAGTTAGTCTCTCATTAATACCTGTTTAGGAGAAAATGCATCTTGAATTTTTTTTGGTACAGTTTGCTCGTGCTCATGATTTTTATTCGGAGTGGCAGACTGTGTAGTACAAAATGACATCTGCATCCTACATTCATTTAATTGATATTTATTGATACTAAGAGGCTATCATTTTTAACCTAAACTGAAAATAATATCCTACTGAGATCTCCAGATAAGAACATTTCCTTACTGGTCAGATGCAAGTGTGAAATGGTCCTGTGAAGTGTAATCTAAATAAAAACTTTCCATGATTTATACTCCCTATCAGTGTAATCATTAACCCAAGCCTTGCTCCACAATGTTGCTGCAATTGCTGTTTTTATTTGTTTCCTTCCTAGCCCTCTTAGCACTTGGCTACAGCTGAATTGTTTATGAAATTGCTGTTCAGTATTTCAGCTTCTCTCCAGTCTGTCAACTTCTGCTTCGAAAATTACTTTGTCTCTTTATAAAACTATAAACCTGCTTGAGATAGATGGTAGTTTTAGCTTTTCAGTTTGAAATCTGGTTATTTTTCTTCCCCCAACCCCCCCCTCCTTTTTTTTTTTTTTTTTTTTGGCAAACAGTCTATTCTATTGAAATCTCTCAGTAAGTAACTATTTATGATAAACTTTATTTTGGAAAAAAAAAAGTTAGGCTTCAGTTTGTCCCACAGCACTGATCTGCACTTTGTCCCAAGGAAAAAGTCCCAACCCACTTTACCTGCTCTTTATAAAGCAGTTATAAAGTGCAGTCAATACGAGTGAAAATTGTTCTGTTTTTTATTTTTTGAAGTCTATATTGGATGAGTACCTGATGCTTAAGGAAAGACTTTCCCAATAGGGCAAATATGCTGCAATATCATGAAGGTGGTGAGTTAATTTGGGAACCATTGTTCATTGAGCTCAGCATCATGAGAGATGTAAGCTGGAATTTGTAGTTCAAATTTGGGTTTAAAATTTGGTTTAGAACGGATACAGGACATCTTTGCATGGTGGATGTTGGACTGTGTGAGCTTTGCAGAGTGTGACTACAAAGACAAAGCTTTTAATGGGATAAGAGTCTTCTTGGTACAATGAAGAGAGATTCCCACTGCTGCTCTCTGAGCAGGACTGGGATGAGCCCAGACCACTGCACCCAAGTGCTGCTGAACTGAGGAGTGTGTCCTCCTCAGCCTTTTCTTCTCTGCTCAGTGTGGGAAAAAAACCTCAGCAAAGCTGGCAACAAAGCACTGCCAGTACAAATGGTATTGGAAGGCTCTTAGGAACTGGGCTTTAGTTGGGGAAAAGAGAAATTGATTTTTAAAAAAAAAAATTTTGTCTATGAAATGATGTCTCGATTGTAGGCACAGTTTGTGGTAATTGGGAGTGGGGCTGCGGCCGAGCCTCATCCCCAGCAGCTGTGAGCAGCAGGTGAGCAGCATTGACAGCAATGAGCCATGGAGTGCCCAGGTGTGCTGACCAATCACCAAAGGGAACAGAGGGCACACAGGTGCAGTGCATGAACAGGAGGGGTATAAAAGGTTGGGCTGAAGAACAAGAAGGACAGGCACTTGAAGCCTTCCGATGTGGTGTTACTCTGTATGGGTGAATGCTTAAAGCTGTCTGAAATTGTATGGTGATATTCTCTGTATTGTGGCTGTCTCAACTGTGACATCTTGATGGATGCCAGGTTTTCAGAGCTTCTAGGAAGTCCAACAGTTAACCTCAGTGCATTATGGGGAAACTTGGTAAGCTCTTAATTGAAAATACTACATCTCAGATGGGACTTCTACTGATAAGATTGTGTTTTAATTTGTTCAAAACATTGTTTGCAAATGGAATGATGGATAATGAGCAGGAATATCCAATTTCCTAATTGTGCTGCTAATAGGCTATTAACAGCTGATCCTGTTTGCACTAAGTGATGATACTTGTTTCAGGTTGCTTCCTATTGTGTTCAGCAGTGTTAATGAGGCACATGAGGCATTTGTGCAGTTTGTCCTCTGAAGGATCTCCCAGTTTGTTTGGGGTTGGTAATGCCATCATGTCCATTATGCCAATAGGAAAAATATAAGGATATGGCTGGTAGGAGTTGAGGTGCTCTGGAGATGCAGCCACTCACACCACACTGCTGTCCAGACATGAAAACAGTAGGGACAGGGTCTGAGTTTCACATATTTATACCCTGATTTTATGTATTTGACTCTGTTCTTTATTTCTTCCCCAATATTGCAGTTATTTCTGTGCATGCAGCATGGAAAACTGACATTTGCACAACACTGTCTTTCTGGGTTGGGAATAATCAGCTCCATTTCCAGGGCTGTGTGTTTGGAATTGGTTTTGCCCAATTCACTTTGTGTTAGTCAACTTCCTATTCAAATTGCCTTTTCCTTGCCCAGTCATCTCTCTCCTGCTGCTCTTTGTTGCCAGCTTCTCTCCTCCCTTCAGATTTCTCACAAACCTTGTTGGACATTAAGCTGGAAATGCTCAGAGTGATACAAGTTTTGCTATTTGCTGCAGCTCCACAGACAGCTCCTGGTTCCTTCCCTGTAGGAAATAGGACCCAGAGCTGTTCTTTGGAGGAAGAGCACTCACGGGAATCCCCTAGGATAGCTCAGGATGGTTGGGCTGCTCAGATCTTTCTCTGGATTATTGCCAATAATGGCTTCTGCAGCTATTCTGTGCTCCCTGCTGTTCTTTCTTTCACATAACCAGGAAAGCATTCTCTGTCACCTGGAGATTAAAGAATTGCTTAATGGAAGCCTTATACATCTTTTAGCAAATGAGTGTTTTTGTATTTCACACACACAAATGTGCTCTTTGAAGTTGCAGGGACTTTGTTTTTTTGTTGTTGTTCTGTGGTGCACCTTGTAATTGTGTCTCAGGTCAGGGTGACATGGTGCACATTAGTTTTGCTTTGTTCCACACAGACTCACACCTTGTCTTTTCTGGGTGAGGAAGGGAAGGGCTGCTTCTCTCTGAGGTTGTATTTGAATAAAAACACTCTGTTTCTCAAGGTAATGATCACTAAGAGACTGCAGCTACCCTGTGTATATTGAATATTTGAATTCACTTTGCAGGCTGTATGGCCATATATTGCTAAGGGGCATATTAACATTTATTTTTTCAGCATGGAAGGTCAGTTCTCCATACAGCAATCTCCATGTTTGTATAGCTGCTCTGTAATAGCTGAGTGTCTTTTTTATAGGTGTGTATGACTTCTTCAATACCTTACTTATAGAGCATAAATTTTCTTGGTATTATATTTCATAGTTTTTATGGGGTTAAACAACTGTGTGGATAACAAAACTCAGTCACAAGGGCAAGACTGCTCCCTGCCCTGGTACAGGTTAGTCAAACTGAATAGAAGAAACACATGGCTAAAGACAGAGTGACCCGTGTTTGAAAGTGAGAGAAAAATGTATGTGCTTTAATTGTGTTTACACTGTGTACCCTGGGGAGTGCTAAGTTTGTGCAAATAGAAGACCTTAAGTTACATTGATAAAATGAGTGGGGGTGAAGTGCTAAATAAAGCCCAATGTGGAAAGAATAGGTGGTGTTCTGTGCAGCAGATCCTTACTGGAAAATCCAAACCAATAAACTGATGCTTGGCAGAACTCTGCTGTGATGTGTCATGTGAGCAAGGAGTTTGTATCTGTGGCTCAGATGCTCTGCTGATATTAGTAAATGGATTTTCACTCCATTGGTGGTGATTCAGAGAAGGGACAGTGTTCTTCACTTCTCCCTGGAGCCCAAGGCAGCAGACCCTAAATTCAGCTCTCTGATCAGCACCCAGAGCCAGTACAGCAAACAGTCTCAGTGCTGAGGTAAGCCAGGGCAGGGCTGACACAGTGGTGCCAAGCTCACCTCGCAGCACTGGGGATGTCACAGCAGCATGGGTGACACTCCCAGGGGGATGATGTGCTCCATGAGGGGCAGTTGGTGTGACACTGCCTTGTCTCACGGCTGCTTCTCTGGGGACAGCTGGAGCCAAGTGTCCTTTACATGAAATGTCAGGAACTGCCTTCTTGGGGGTTTATTTTCCAGCTGTAATTCTCCTGTAATGAACATTTCAGCGTTTTCAGCAAAAGTAAATAAGTGTTGCATAATTTGCTTGATTGGCATGGGTTTTTTTGGTCCAGCTTGAGCTCTCCACTGAGATTTGTGTACATCTGTCAGTTTTATTCTCTTTTCTCCCATCCCTTTATCAGGGATGTATTTGCCTGGGAGCACTGGCTTCCCTGGAGATGCTGGGTTGTTAAGGAGACTCAAAATTTATCTGGTTATTTTAAACCAAGATTGTTATCTAATGCATTGCTTGCATGTGACTGTCCAAAATGCTTATGAATGTCTAAGTTGTGAAAGCCTTTATATTTCATTTGTTGTGCTTCCAGTCTCCTTGAACCTTGGTTGTTGCTATCTGTGCTCCTGAGGGAAAGGAGAGAATCCTATCTCAATTTGGACTGGATTAGGAGGTCCATGCCCAGATCTTGTCAGCCTGAGAGAAGCTGAACAATCTGTATTTTGACAAGTAACCGACACAATTTTTAAGTTGTGTGTGTTTTTTTGTTTTTTACTTGTTTTGCTTGTAATTTTCTGCATGGAGACCCCTTGCACCACTTAATTGGGCCTGATGAATTTCTTGAGATCACATGCCCAATACCCCCAAAACTAACAGTCCTGTCCAGTTTCACTAACCTGGATGTGTTGCCAAGAAACTGAACAGGATGGGGCTGGGTTGACCTGTGTGTTCCAGTCAGTTGGGTTGCAGGCAAGGCCTGGCAGCTGAATAATTCATCTGTGAACAGGTCACCAGGGCTGTCCTTGCACAGGTCAGTCACGATGCTGGGCTCTCTCCTTTTCATTTCTCCATCTTTCATCTCTCTCCACTTAGCACAGCTCAGCCGGCAAAGTTAATAGATTCCCACCTTTCACTAAAATCCCCGTCTCGAAGGGATTGATAAAGAAGCAGAGGCTGCAGCTGCCCTCGGTGATTTGTGATTTATAACTGAGGGGAGAGATCTCCCTCCTGTTGTCACAACAGTGACAAGTGTTGCCACAATGCAGCAGTGATAGTTTAGATGGGACATGTAAATAAAACAGAGCCATCTGGACTGCTAAAAACACAGAATTCTGCTACTGGGAGTGAATTCAGGCTGTTTCTCTCTTTTAGGTAACCAGAACCTGTGGGTTTCATTCACTTTGTGGAAGTATAATTTTCTTTTTGGTCAGCAGCTGGTAACGTTGACAACCCTTGGAAAGCACTGAAGTCTAAAAAACCACCAGCCTGCCTTTTTTTGATACATACAATCAACAGGTTTTTCTTTGAGCTAAGGCTCAACATCCAGTTTCAAGATAGGTAGGAAATGGGTACAGGTTTTCCTGTGTATCTGAATTTCAAAGTTCTCCACCTTCTCATAGAACAAAAGACCAGAAAATGTTCAGTGCAAAATTTAGCATTGAATTCATTGAGTTGGGACAGAGCTGAGGAGCTACATTAAAAATTACATCCAAGGTGAGCACTTCCTGTCTCTCTTGGAGAGATTTTATTATTTAGCAGTTATCAGGGATTTTTGCAGTATTTGGGAAATGAAATAATTATGAGCCATGACCTGAGGGCACATTTTTTCATCACTGATTGCTGATAATTTGCAGTAGTCCATACTACTTTAAATATATTGCTGTTTTATGTTTAGATAAGCATAGGAAGGAGGGATTTTTCTTTCCATATCTGAATTTTTTTAACCTACTATGATCAGGCAGCCCAAATGTAGGATCTGATGTGAGACCTACCTGGAATTGTTGTTCTTTATATGTTGTGGCTTTAAGTGCCTTCAAAGAAACAATGTGTGGGATGTTCTTTGTCTTTAATAGATATGAAATTAGCAGTGCATATTTATATTGTTGGGATTTGGACAGGAATTACATTTTGCTATTTAGTTTTTTTGCTGCTAGCATGAACTTGCTGCCATAAACAGTGAATAAACTGAAGGCACAAAGCATCTGGCGTTTCTCAGAATCATTCTTTGCTGCCACACAATATACAAGCATTTAGGCCATTATGTTCAGGCTGCTGAGGAAAAAAAGATTGGAGTAGTGGAGCATAGAAAAAAACACCAAAGAGACACAAATATGTGAGTTCATTCCAGCAAGTGTTTGAGCAGCTGTAGACTCCATATTTAGTTCTAAAAAGGTCCATGTGGAATTTATTTGGAATTTTAAATATGTGCCCAAATATGGTGTCTCCTGATGAAGAAAATAACTATTTTTCCACTTCCTTGAACAGTTTTCCTCATTCTGTTTGCATTTCTACCTCGTGACCAGGCTTTGTTTGCTCTGGCTTTACATAACAGCAGGATTAGCTGAGAGTAGCCTCCCAAAATCTCAGGTAGCTCTTCCCTTGCTACACTCATTTTTCAGCTCGTTGCCTCCTTCTTTGCTGAGCCGGAATCAAATCAGGTTTGGTTATTACATCTCTCCCAGGCAGGATTTGAAGCCATCATGTGCTGGAGACACAAGCCTTGATCTTGGTGTTTCCCTCAGTGTTTGAGCTCTCAATTTAACTTGGGAAAAAGTGGAGAATTCAGTGTGTATGTGTGTTGGGGGTCTATTAGTGCTGAAGACATCTGGGAGTCTCTGAAAATTGCTAAACTAATGGACTGCCTGCAGCCTGACAATGCAAAGTACCTTCAGCTCCCTATAAATTACATGAGTTTTCTGTTAAAGCAGCAGTCAGGACTGCCATGCAGCATAACTGGCCTGCTTTAGCAGGTTTTTAACTAAAATGGGTCCTGTCAAGTGTTCTGTAGTCAAATGAACTCTGCTGGTATTCACATTCTAGACACCAGGTATAAATTACCTTTGATTTCAGAGGCTGCTAGGAAAAACATGAGCCTATGTGCCAATAAAAGGGTCCTCAAGGCAGATGACATTTTTATGTACCTGACAAGAGAGAAAACACAATCAGTGTTTGTGTTCAGAAAAGTCAGGGTCAAATGAATGAAATGTGTCACTTGAAGTTGTGTTAATTTAGATGTGCTCATCCTGACACTGAATGCTCCCAAGTGCTTCATTTTTGAGTGTTTCAGTGTATCCCTTTTCTGTGCCATCCTCGTAAATTAACAGGGATGGATGTTTCTCTGTGGCTGTGCAGGCATCTGCAGATAAGCTGGCTGGTCAGCTGGGAGTCAGCTCAGAAACAGAACCTGGGAATTCTCTGGTGTTGGAAGAGAATTAAGAAGTTGGACAGGAGCACTCACTCGAGATTGCTGATAGGGTTCTATGATTTTTGTTGATTTGTTTGTGTGAGTCAGAAGAAATGCATGCTTGTAGCTGAATTTATTTTTGGTTAGTAACTTTTACTTTCCTAGGTGTGCACCTGGGCCTAGAGAAACACCTCCAAAAAAGGTTACCTTCCTGCTTGGAAATTCCTTAAACTGTGAAGAAAGGAATGGGAAAGCCTTGATGTTTTCATTCCACTTGCTAAAATTCACAATTCTCGGAATGTTTTCTCATTTTGCCAGACCTGGGGGAAGGTTTGCCCTGTGTCAGGTCTTCAGGGAATGTTCCCTCTGCAGCATAGTAGTGCAGCAAGGGCTTTCCTCCAGCAGTGGCAGCAGCTGGGCTTGGGAGGCAGCATCCTGGCTGATTTGCCTGGGAGGAAAGGGCAGGGAGAAGGAGCTGAGGAGAGAGGCCTATAAATACTGCATGGCTGCAGCAGTGCTGCTCCCTGAACCAGGTTACCACTGCTACAGTGCAGTCTGCAGAAATGTCACATCCCTTCACTGCTCAGCACTGAGTCGGGTGGCAATCACCAACTGCACTGTTTGTTTGGGTTGGCTTGCAGTCACCCTGGCATTTTAGAGATGGATTTGATCAGAAAAATGGCTTGTGTGACTGTGCTGTGTCAGCCTTTCCTCCCTTCCATATCCATCTCCTTCCACTTTCCAATGGCTCTAGAATTTACTGCTCAACTTCAGCCAAAGTTTTTAAGGGCTCAGAAATCCCTGAAGGTGTTACATTCTTACAAATATGTTAGTAGTGGGTGGTGAGGTGCAGGAGAGACCCCCACTGGAGCTCCTGCAGAGGGAAAAGCACCTTGACTGTCATGGTTGGTGTTTTTTGGGTGGGATGAGCCTGTGCATGGCCCTGCTCTCCTGCCTGGCCACACATGGAAGTGATGTCTGGAAGGGAAACCTCCTGCAGGAGGAAGTGCGGGGGATGTGCAGTAACTGAGACTTTCACAGCACAGAGATTTATTTAGGGATGCATTGGAGGCTCTGAAACAAAGAGGAGCTTCTGCTCCACTGATCCTGTGCTTGAGGAGAGGGAAAAGCAGGATCTGGGAGGGGACTTGGTTTTTGTCTGCCAGTGGGTGTTAAGGGAATCCTATTGCAGAAATAGCAGGGGGAATAGTTGCTCACTCTTCCAGTGTCAGTGCCTTTCTCCACTGTGTAACATATCCAGTCTCGTTGAAAAGTCAAGATTGGCACAATTTATTTTTGTTTTCCTATGAGTTTGCAGTATATAAATACTCTTATTTAAAGAGCTTTCCCCATCTCTCTGCAAGCTGTGGGTTTATAAGTTGATTTGCTTATCCTTAGGGTTAGCTCTGGACAGCACAGTGAAAAATAAGTCAATGTCCAAAATGCAAAGTGGAATCATGCTGCTGGGTAATTTTTGTAAATAGAAGAATTTGGCCTCTACACAGAACCATCTTCTGGTATTCCCTTCTCTTCCACAACCAAGTGCAAGCTGTTGCTGTGGTCTTACTTTTATTCAGTCTGACCAAGTGTAAATTTTTCCTAAAGGCAACAAAGCCTGGTCTTGGAATATGTTGAGCTGATGTGTCAGCATTTGAGAGCAGTTTTGGAAGGTTTTATCTCTGATGTATGCAGTTCCAGGTTATTCTTATTATCTCTGGATCCATTTAGAAACTGAAAGCTGGTGTGCATAGAAGAGAGAGTTCAAAAGTAGAAGCAGTTTATCCCATCTCAGAGATTAAGAAACCTGTTAGGTCATTTATTTTGCTTTATCTTCAACCTGCTGACTTATTTCATTGTGTAGATTCTGATTTTTGTCTTGTGAGAGACAGCTGCTGAACTTTTTACCTACCTTTCCTGTAGCCCCAGTGATCATGGAGATCACATTTTTATCTCCTACCCTAAAAATGCAAAACCTACCAGGCTTAATCTCAAATGTAGCTGACACTGGTAGAAAATACAGTAGTTCAGTATTCAGTCCTTCAATAGTTTCTTTTGTTGCTGCTGAAAGAGCAGAATCACACAGGTGTTGGAGACAGATATACAAGTATTTTCTTCCTACTCAAAACGTTTTGAATAGAAATGTTTGTTTTTAGTGAAATATGTCAAAATCAGTATTTAAAATAAAGAATGGACTTAAATACACTGAAAGTATAATAATTCAGCAGTAATTTCTGATGGAGAACCATACAGCAGAGTATAACAAAAAGTAGAGTTAAAACTTGCTGTTGCAATGGAAATACTTGGATTTCCCCGTACATTTATATCTATAAAAAGAGGAAAATATGTAACAGGAAGGAATTTTGTTCAGCATGAGCTTCTAACCATCAGTGAAGGCAGTGAAATTTGAATCCAGTCATGCACACGTGGGGGCACAGCTGGCTATGGATATCTGGATACTTGCTATGCCTAGAGCTGGACTGGGATGCTCACACATGTTTGCTGATTTGGGGAATCCCTTTGGGGGCCTGCAGACAGCAGACCCAAATTTCAGGCCCTCAGGTGGACTTGAGAAGGCAAAACCAAGCATTTTGCTGCTCGTACTTGGGCTGTTCAGCAGATGCACGTTCCTGGGATGCTCAGAGCTTTGGTAAGACTTGAATCAGGGAAGATGTTTGTGGGGAACAGCAGAGCAGCACCTTTCACCTTCTGTCAGGTCTGGCCTGAAATGGTGTTTTTCTTGATAACCAGAAGAGCCTATTTTTTGTTTCAGTGCTGGCTTATGATGCCAGAAGCACTCTGGAGTGAGTGAAGCCATGACAGGCTCTGCCCTTGCAAAGCTATGCATAATATTTACATTACAATATGAGGAATACTTTGGGAATTTGCAATGTAGTATAATTCCTCTCTCCTCCTCCTATAAAAATCTCCTTTGTGGAAACAAATCTCCTTGAGCATTTCTGCTTTGTAGCATTTAAATAGGGTGGCCATTGGGTCACTTGATTTCTGTCTTTAGCTAAAAATCTTTATATCTTTCTGTGTTTTGTTCAGGAATCTGAGATGAAAGAGAACTAGATCCTGATGATCATCTTGACACTGTTGCTGTCACCTGTGTTGACAGGTAAGTGTTCCAAGATGGTATGAAGACAAAATGTTTTGAATTATTTGTGTCAGGTAGCCCAGGACCTTGCCCATGGATCATGCTGGGTTCTGCAAAGGTGAGTTTTTCAACAGATAAGTGGTCAAAATGCTTCTTAAACTTTCTTGATCAGAAAGGAAACTTCCTCCATCTGCTTTATGGTGGTGGGTGGGTTACAAAAATGATCTCAGAGCAGAGGAATTTGCAGTTGAACTGCAGCCTGGAGTGAAGATGGCTGAAAGATCTTGTTGACTTTTATCTTCTTCTTCCCCAAAGTACCTGAAATATGAACTAGCAGATAGGTGAAGTTATCATACTTCTTGTGTTATACATGACAGCCCTGCTGTTTTTATCTAGGAGCAATTTATTAATGAGGTCTCTGCAAATTTGCACCTGGTATTAGAACTGGATGAAGAATTTCTTGGTTTTTGTACAGTTAGGTGAGAACTGATGGACTTGAGCCTCTTATGATACAGCACAATCCTATTTCTTTTATCTCTTTTCCCTTACCTGAATGCTGCCTTTTCAGTGTTTCTTATTAAAGACTTCTAGTCCCTACATTTATTATAAATGTCTTTATCTTTGCTTTTCTCTTATTTCAAAACACAGTTCAAAAAGTTTTGGCAGCAGGCTGGAGACGACTTAGAACTTCTTATGCAGAATAATTTCTTGAAGTAACATCACTCTCTGGGCTTCCAGTTCAGTCATTACAAAATAAATTGAAACATGAAACTCAGAAATCAGAAAACTGGAACAAAAAGGAACACTGATTGAAACTTAGGTTTCTTTTGGTGAAGCATGATGCTTCTGTATGATCTGAAAACTAAAAAACTCATTTCCTCTGTGATAAGAGGAACTGAAGGTGCCTTTTCTTGCACTGGCTGCTGCAGGTATCTGTGTCAATGTGCATTTATGAACACAGATCAAGGATTGGATAGTGAGTCCTAACACTGACTTTGGATGGGCACTGGAAGGAGAATGAAAATACAAAAATTATGTAAAATGTCAGATGGATTGCTGTAAAGTGTGTGGTGACATGAAGTGGTATAATTTGGATCAGTAGTCTGTAAAAATGGAAAAAGGAGATTTTAAAAATGTGTGTGCCTCAAAGCTCAGCCCAACTAATTTCTAGCTTATCAGGACATTTAATAATTGACTCTTTGCTTCTGTGGTAGGGCCACCATCAAAGATAAGCACACCAATCTAAAGAGGTGCAGAAACAGGTGTGCAAATTTGGATTTTAAGTGTTGTGTTTGACTATGTGTTGAGTTCATGGGAATAACTGTATTCTATTGGCTGAAATGTTTACGTTTGCAGGGACACCTTCCACTATCCCAGGGTGCTCCAAGTCCTGTCCAGCCTGGCCTTGGACACTTCCATGGATCCAGGGGCAGCCACAGCTTCTCTGGGCACCTGGGCCTCAGGAGCTCCTGAGTAAAGAATTTCTTCCTGATCTAAATCTCCTCTCTTTCAGCTTAAAACCATTCCTCCTTGTCCTGTCATTATCTGCCTGTTGAAAAAGTCAATCTCCTTCTTGTATATAAGCCCCTTTTAGGAAGCCGATGAGAAAATTCAGTTGATATGCAGAAGTGGTCACTCTCTATGTGTGACTGAAAAATAAAAAAGGAAAGTTTTGGATTTATTAAGAACTGCAGAAAACTTTTGAGGTGAGGCAACTAGTGATGGCAAGTGTGGGGGAAAAAAAAACCAAACCAAACCCCAAAACCAGCTGTGAGGGAGGCAACATAAAAGCTCTGGGAGAACATTAAGCAGACATAAAACCTAACAGCAAATCTCTTTTTAATGCTTCTTTTCTTTAAAAGTGTGAAAAAAAGATAATTCTAGTTTTATCTTAATGCTGAGAAGGGCTTTTCTAGTGCCAGCTCTGCCTCCTTTGTTCCTGCAAATGGCAAAGCAGAGAGAGGGTTTTGTAAGTCTCATTAATGGGTATGTCCTGAAGGGTTTGGTTCATATGATGGGCTTAATTATTGCCTTCTCTGTTCAGCTGCATTACAAGGGAAGCAGAGCTACCTGGATGCTGTTCCTCTCCTCTGGCCAGGTGCAGGCACAGGTAGCTTTGGCAGCATCAGAAAATAAGCTTTGCATCACAATTGTTCCCACCAGCAACCCACCTGGAGGCACTGGAGCAGCAAAGTGAGGGGTGCCTCTTACAGGGTCACCTCAGCCCCCAGTTTTATAGAAACCCAGGAGCCCTTCCAAGCACAGTGCTCCTGAACATCACTGCTTGTCATTCCTAGGAAGTCATGGTCACACATGGGTGTCCTTCACAAAGGATCTGTCAAATCCTCTTCCAGGAGCAGCTCCTTTGGAACATTCAATAAAATCTTTTCCTAAATATTTTCTCTGTGGCAGAAACTGATAGTAGTCTGCCTGGAGTGCAAGTGATGCTGGTTTTCTTATTAGGATTATTTTCTATCCTGATTCAATCAAGATTTTTCTTTTTTTTTTTGTAAGTGCTTTTATATTCAGTTTGCATATCTTGATTAGACTGTGATAATTTCCATGGCTGGAATCTCCAAAGTGTTCTGTCAAGAAATTATAAATGGTAATGAATTCACTTAATCAGGACTTCCAGGAGTACAATCAACATGAAATCTAGTCAATTAGAAATAAATCAGTTTAAAGTATTTCTGGTTCTCCAACAGCCTCATTTGAGGCCTTACTTTACCTGGGACTGAATTAGGGACCTACATAGACAGGTAGAAAATACACTTTGTAAAAAAAATCACGGTGGAGGGGTATAAATGAATCCAGAAATTTAGGTGATGCTGAAATTTGCTTGAATCTCCATTATAAACTAAGTGGCACAGCCACCAGCTGGAGAAAGGCAATGGTACCAGCTGTGACCACATCTTGCAGCTTGTGTCCAGTTTTGGACACACCACAGCACAGGAAAGAGATGGACAAACTGGAGCAGGTTCTGTGGAGGGCCAGCAAGAAAAGGGGAGCTGGAGTATTGTCCTGCAAGGACAGAGTGAGGTAAGCCTAGAAAAGAGCTGGCTTCTTAGGGATTTTCCAGGCAGGCCTGGATAAAACTTGGCCAACCCAAGCAGATCTCATTGCTGCACCTGCTCTGAGCAAGAGGTTGAAATAAAGACCTGCAGAGACCCCTGTGACCCAAATGACTTGGTGATTCTCTGAGTCTAAGGCCCAGCAAAGAATCCAGGTCATTGTGTTCAGGGAGGCTGATTTTTGTTGATTCTGCATTGAGAGATGGATACTTCAGAAAAACAGCCTTGTTGTTATCCTAAACTGTCTCTAAATTAAAAGTACTGTGAGCAGATAACCCTGGGTGATTTAGCATGCTATATATTTTCAATATTAAATTCCAAACTAAACCTGGCATTTAAATAGCAAAAGCTGGAAGAGTTTATGAAACTGTGTTTTCACACAATAACATGCTATTTATTATTTCCCTTCTTTTGCCTAATGGTCACAAACATGGGTCTCATTCTGTTTTCTTCTTGCCTAAGAAGTGGTATTTTATTTCTTGATCTGTTTACTGGAGGCAATAATTAAACCTTGGTAGTCAGTGAGGAAACTGGCTCTTTTAATCAGTTTAATTGGGTTCATTGCCTAATTTTTTGCTGGCTATAATTTGGTAAAAGAGTTTCTTATCTGTATAATGAATTAAATAAAAGAATCTCAAAGGTCAAGAAAATAATTTCTCAGTTATTCTACAGAGTCACTGTGCTGCCTGGATCAGTTTGGCACATCACTTAACCTTTCTAAACCTGCAAATATTTTCTCTAGTCTGTCATCGTCATCCTTCACCTGCAAAACCCTAAAGAATGTCCTTGGTTGTGTGCAGGCTGGAGTATAAATTAAAGCCCAAAATATGCTTAGCTTGGGTTGGAGAATAGCTGGGGAAGATGCAGCTAAGGTCAGCAGAGCTCCTTTTTCAAAATTACCTCTGAAAATGAAAAAAGTCAGGGGAGTTTTTCTGCAATTAAGAGAAGCCTGGAGCCCATCTGTCCCTGGGCAACAGGAATATTTGCTACAGACAGACACAGATGGGCACAGGGCTGTGCTTGCTGTGGAGTTCGGCTAAACCAAGGGCTGCTTACCTGCCCCGCTCCTCCTCCATCCTTTCTGGGTCACTGTTTGCTTGTTGCTTCCCCCTGGATTAAGGAGAGAAATGAAGCTGGTTTGGAGGCCAGGGAAAATCTCCCCCTACAGGCTCTTTGGCAGGGAACTGGCCCAGAACTGCAGACCTGGAGATTCTGAGCTCTGTGCCCCCAAAATCCCACCTGTAGGCACTTGCAAAGCACTTTGTCCTCTGCAAACCTCAAGGAGTGCTTTCT
The DNA here is from genome assembly GCA_013397155.1 of Irena cyanogastra. Lineage (NCBI taxonomy): Eukaryota > Metazoa > Chordata > Aves > Passeriformes > Irenidae > Irena > Irena cyanogastra. Next base: position 608,874 of record VWZV01015316.1, on the reverse strand, counting down.
GCTGAATTGAAATAGAAATGAATTCGTTGAAATTAAACAAGAAAAAAATCCCAACATACAGAACGAGAAAGGATAATCGATTTTATTTGTTGTGCTTGCTCTCAACTAAAGATAACTCATTCTTTTCTAAGAAAAGCAGAGCATCTGCTTGAAGCTTTCCTTTTTTTTTTAACTGCCATGTTATTCCATTGATTAAACTAAAGAAAACAATGAGGCTTTTTCTGTCACCGCAGCAAATCAAATGACATAGTAGTCCCCACTAGGATCACATCTGAGGAAAATTCAGGTTAAACTTCATAGCAAGCTCTAAATGCCAACCTGTGTGCAAGGAGAAGGGGAAATCTGCTTTATCTACACTCAGGGCTTGATCTAATCTACATAACGAGATACTAGCAGTGCTTCTCTGTTAACATTTTATTCTGTTTGTATTTGAATTATCAGAAAAAAGTAGTGTTCTCTGGGTAAAGAAGAAAGAGGTTAAGTATCAAATGCAAATTAACAAGCAACAAAGCTGCTTTGTCTGTCAGGGAGGTAAATATGTTCAACATTTGATTGTTTTCTTTCAGGTTCCTGTTGTAAATATTTTTGCATTCTCTTGTGTCCTTTCCCTTCCAACATATCATAATCTTTTTGATATTTACATAGATAAGTGCAAGCAGAGGCTGGGAGCAGAAAGGCTGGAAGATAAAATGCCTTGCCCTACACAGTAAGGAAACTTGGTGGACACCCCAAAATGGCTATTTAATCTATCTTTTGAGAAACAGTGGCTATTAAAATTAAAGTGTTGTAGTACTTCAGTATTACTTCAAGAACATGTCCTAATTACTCACATTGTAGCGTTCTTGGTTTGGATATCTGAAGGGCAATTTTTTCTTTCAGTTGGTGAATCTGCAGCTTATTTTTTCATAGAAAACTTCCAGGATGGGGCACCCACAGCTGCTCTGGGCAACCAGTGCCTCCCTACCTTCACAGTAAAGAATTTCTTTGTAATAATTTATGTAAAAGCTATCATGTTATGAAGAAATGCCTTTCTGGATCCAGAACTGGATTAAACTGGATGAACTTTTCCATGTTTTATATTGGCTTTTCATACCTTGACTGTTGTTTTGCTTATGAGTAGAATGTTGAGTCCAAGAAGACATCTCAGTTTTTGGATCCAAGTCAAGTTGTGTATCTGGGGAAATGTGCTTGGTGCATTTCCTAAAACATTTTGTTGTTTTCCACCCTATTTAGATTAATTATTTAGCTGCTACTTACTTAGCTTTTTTTTGTTTGTTTGTTTATCATCTGTTTAAAGTGTTTTGAATTCTGGATCAATACATACTAAACAGGTGAATTTTCAAACTGAATGTTGCTTTTACAACTAAGTGCATGCAGTTCCTGTAAGGATCTTATTTAATACTTCAGAGTGATTATTATTTTGCTGTAAGTAAACTATAGCTTCCACTATAGGAGTATTTAAAGAATGCTTCAGGTGTACTGTTGTCTATCTGTTGGAAAGCAGAAGCTCTAATAAATGTGAAAATTAGAGGCCATGCTAAAAGCAACTGTAGAAATGAACAGACTCATGGGGCTGGGTCTAATTCCTTTTCTGGAAGAAGGACCTTTAAATAAAGGTCAGCCAGAGTTGTTCTGGAAACTTTGCAGGGGTTTAAAAGAAGCCACTTAAGCACTTATATTGCCACTGGGAGTTGGCCTTTACTGCAAACTTCCCTGTGCTGGTTAACATTTATAAATACTTGCTATGTTTCCCCTTTTAATATGTTTGAATCATTTTTTATCCATTCTAACCAATTTTACTGCTCCACCCTGTGCTAAATCTTTACACCTGGTTCCTCTTCCTGCCAGCTGGTTCTGTTTTTCATGTTGAAATCCCACTTTAGAGATTCAAAAGCTTTTTCTACATCTCCTTTCTCTGCCTGTCTTCCAGCCATCCTCATTCAGCAGCAGAAGTTGCTTGTCTCCTGTATTCTTTGTAGCTATCCTTCCCCAAAATGTCTCTTCACATTTGCCTGGCTGAACTTCAGCCTTTCCATGGAGATACCATGACCAGCTGAATAGTTTACAGGGAAAATAAATGCTAAGTGGAAGAGACAGAGGACAAAGGAGAAATTTACCATCCAAAGCTGCTTGGTAACAAAAGAAACTTAAAAAATTACCCTGTATTTGTAGAAATAGGCTACTTGTGTAGATTTTGTGTGTGTGCTGCAGTGATAATGGTGAAGTACCTATGTTTAAAAAGACTAAAATAAAAAAAATACCTGCTTACAGATCCACTTTAATCATATGATGTTGGCATTTAAGACTCTAAATACCAAAAGTTAATGAGGCTCATCTTCTATTTAGCAAGTCTGTGCAAATTGACATGAGCAAGAGAACTCAGAAATAAGTGGCAGATTTGACAATTTCTTGACACAGTTTTCTTCTTTGTTTCCTTAAGAAATAAAAGGTGGGGTGAAGTCGCACTCTTGAGTCCATTTGCAAAACAATTTGACACTTGTGCTGATCACCCAGCAAAGAAATCAAGGGCTGCGTAAATCTGCTCTTTAACAGGGCAGTCAAAAAATCTCCTGGTGGTGCTGATGAGAACCAATGGATATGACCACTGATTTTGAATATTGATTACCAATCAGTAATTCAGTTTGGAAGCATGCGATGCCACACTGAGAAACAATAGCTTCAGAGAAAAGTGCAGGAGGAATTTTTGCTCATCATTCTGGTACAGTAGTATTTGTGTCAGCACTCATCTTCTAAAATATTTATCTGGGTGTTTCAGTTATTTAACAGAAAGATCAAAAATACATCACCAGGAAGTGAACTCAGGTGAGGGACTGCTGAATGGGGAGTAAAGCTGTAACCAGGGGGGTTGTTGTCTCTGTCTGGTGGAGCTGGGAGAACAAGGGAGCTCCAAGTGCCTTGTCTCCCCTGAGGTTTTGCTCTGGATTGTTGCACTCCTTGTGCATGTTCTGGCTTTCTTCTTGTAGATACTTTATTTTAGGTTTTGCCTTTGCCTGGCTGAGTTTTGTGTCTGTGGCTTTCAGCCCTGCCCTAGTTGGAGTTGTAGAATTTGGGTGCTGATAAGAGTTCCATCAGGGTTAATCAGATGGCTCTGTTTATGGAGATCTCTTTCCTGTCACTTGGGCAGCAGTGTCTCACATCCACTCTATGCTGGCAAACATTAATGCTGACTTTGGTTGGAGTGGTTCTGCCCTTTTCAAGCCCTGGCACTTCACTTCTGGCCCTGTGCCATCTTTCTCCTGCTGCTTCTGCAAACATTTGCATAGTGATCCAGTTCAGAGGCGTGATGAATGTGGAAGCTAACCTCTCAAACTGAACGAGAGCTGGCGTTTGACCTGGATCAGTGCTTTGTTTTGCTCCACTGTTCGTGTTAAAGCAATCTGGGGACAAGAGTGGAGCGCTGTGGGGTGAGAAGGAGGGTGGGCTTGCTTTTTGGGAGGCAATGCTGGTTACTGCCAGCTTTAAAGTTGGAGTGCAGTGGGAGCTTGAAGCCATCAAATTGCAAATTGGAGTTGCTCTTCAATTCAGATTTTCTTCTGCATGACCTTTTCTGCCCAACCACGGGAAGGTGTGAAATGCATGGCATGCTGGGACTCAACCCCTCCACCTTCAGCTCTGTCTGAAGTGCATTTTTGTTTTAATATTATTATAATTAGAAAATAAAATGCTTGATCTTCTCCAGCATTTTAATTTAGTACCTCATCAAGCTGGTTCTTGAGCTGATATGTATAATCCTGAATAAAGCCACAGAATCCAAGTGTTGGGAGCTCTGGCAGGTTTTACACTGAAATCCCTTTCCTGAGTAGTTTTCCTTCAGAGTTAATGACTAAATACCTCTTTCTAGCAGTGACCATTCCTCTCCCAGCAAACTTTTCTCACACTCCTGGTTCATGGCATTGCTCACCTGTGACAATGCCCTCTCTGTATCCCAGATATTCCCAGAGGTAGGTTTGTAACTGGTCTCACAGCAGCAGTCTGGAGGGCTTTTCCCTGCAGGCAACAGGGCTGCTTCTGTGCGAATGAGTGTTTATATAAAAATAGATTGGTCTTATCTTGACTAGGAGCCAGTGACCCCTGATTTTGAAACCTTGCTCTGGGAACTGGCCTTAGTGGCCTTGGACAAGACATTTGGTGCTTGTGCTTCAGCTGTGTTTTAGGGACAAACAAGACCAGGAGGGTTTGGTACTTTGTGGAGTCAACAAAAATCACACAGAGCCATAATTAAGCTGAAGATTTTCAAATGTGGTTTTTATAGTGGGTTTATCTGATAATACATGGATGTTCAATGAAGGTCCCTTGTCCAGTTTGTCTATCAGTGATATTTTAAACCCTTTCACATCAAGTTTACAGTATCTAAAATACAAATAAATGTAAACATATGTATTTATTCCTTTTGTGTGATGTTCAACAACTTTAAGGCTCCAAAGAATAGATTAATCTGTTGCTGCTCTTGGTTGCTCTTGCTGCTGCTCCCCTGCTGTGTCTGTTTGCACTCACTGGAGCACACCTTTCACCCTGAGAGTGAGCTCTGGGAGTTGAATTTTTTCCCGTTTGATAACCTGTGCACTGTTTAATTCCAGCCTTTTACAATTTTCTTCTAAGGGTTTTTTAAATTATTTTTTAGACAAAAATGGAGTTTGATTGTTATGGTTTGGATTGTTTCAAACTCTCCTTGATGGTACAGTGGCAGCAAATGGCAGAATAAGAAATTCCAGCAGATTTTGTGAAAGCTGCAGACTGGACTGAGAAAAAACAAGTCTAAAAATAGCATCTGTAAAGGGAAGGCAGCAGTCTGAGCTCTGCTTCCTTCATCTGCTCTGTTGGTCTGAGAAGCATCACCTGGCCGTAGCCCCAGAGGCTGGATGCACATCCTGCTGCTCCTGCCAAGCTAAAGGGCAAGGTGCTGGGGGGAAAGTCCAGTAAAAGGGGAGCATAAAGCCATCCTTTCACTCTCTCATCTTCCTGCCTTTTTGTGGCCTTCCTGTGTCAAAAGGGGTGTTTAACCAGCTGCAGCTCAAGCTTACTTTGCTTAGGGGATGTGCTGAGGCCAGGGCAGGACATTGCCTGGAGCTGGGGCACACAGTGTCCAGGAGTTGAGAAACGTGGACAGATGGCATGAGGTGGAACGAACACTGTTGGTGTGATGCTTTTCATTGTGTATTTATTGCCAAGATGATAATGACACCTCTTTTTATTCATTTACAGAGAATCTTTTCAGCACTTAGCACTTCTCTACACCAAAAGCAGCCACAAACAAAACAGAAACACTTTAACTGTAGGAATCTTATGATCCGTTGTGTTTTTTCTTTTTTTTTTAAGAAAAAGAAAAAAGGCATCCCAGACAACCATGATAATAACATAATCTATGTTTCAGCTGTATCAAACCACTGAATTGCCAGCTAGGAATTAGGAATCTGGGATGCAATATTTTCATGGATTATACAAGTATTAATTAGTAAGCCAGGAAACTGGCCTTATTTTCCTGATTTTAGTAAGTTTAGTTGTGGAAGAATCTTTTGGAATATCCTTGGGACAAAAGTGTAACAGTTCCTAAAAGATAACAGCTTCCCTGTGGGGAGCTGTGATAGCCAGTGGCTCTGGTTAACAAATGGTGGGATCTTCCATCTCCACACAACTTGAGCCAAACAAATTTCCAGTTTCTCCAGTATTCAAATAACCTTGTTTAAAAAATGAAAAAATGGTGTTTAAATGATCTGTTTCTCCTCTGTGGTGGTGGGGGCCCATAGCCTGTTCTTTTTGCCACTGTGGATACCCACTTTTGTTATCCTTTCCATGCTTACTTGTGCATTGTTTTCCAGAAGATTAGGTGTCTTGTGCCTTTTTGACAAGTCTCCAAGAAGTGCTTTGTCCCAGTGCTTATTAAACTTAAAGGCTTGATTCCTGGAAGCTGGTTCTTTAGCTGGAGGTTTTCCTTTCTTATCTAGAATGAGATACTCCTGGGTAGTTTTTGCATGAAAATCCGCATGCCAAAGCCTGGGGAAGTTTTTTCCTCCCAACTCAACTCTTTATTTGGCTGCTGTATAACTGCAGTTTACTGCTCTTTTGAATCCACTGCCCTGGAATGTGTTGCACTCTCAGATGGCTTTAGGGACAGACAAACCATGTGATGGTCTTTATGTCTTTCTGCTCACATTCACTGGCCTGTACCTCTTATGCCCTTAAATTCTGTGTATTGCCCTGCTGTGTTTTGGGTTCACGTGTTTTAGCAGTGGCAGATAAATAGAGAAACCACAGAAATGTTTATGCTTTTTATTGACTTAAGGTGCTTTGGAGAGCAGCATTAATCTACAGTTCACTGAAGCAGCAGAAAAATGAAATACTCCCTGCAGAGTTTTCCTTTGTAAATAGAGCCTTGCATTAAGCTGCTGTGAACTGGCTTGCTTTCAGATTTCTGAATGCACTGTTTTTGTCTTCATTAGTAATTATGGCTGAGGGTAATAACACTGGAATTATCCTTCATCAGAAACAACAATAAGGCATGATGATGTGGGGGTGTGATGTGCTGTGGGTGTGCTTGTCCTTTACCTCCAGCCTCAGGCCTGACTCACCACTGCCTGGCCAACCTATGGGCACCTTAAAATGGGAAATGACAGTGACAGCCCTTGGTCCCTGCTCTGGAGTCACTGCTGAGACAGTCACTGGGCAGTGAAGAGGGAATGACTTAAACTAAATTGGCTGAAACTAAAGTGTTAAGACACAGGGGTAAAAAATGTTCTTTTATCCCTTGCTGTTGTTTGGCTTTATTTACTTGGGCTGATCTGGCTGAGAGATCAGTAGAGAAAATGTGTATTTGGATACCTCAGTACAGTACCTGGTTTATGAGTGGTCAAGTCACTTCACCCTTCCATGCTTCACTTTTGCTTTACTGTCTCTTTTTAAATGTGACCTGACAGTGGAATTGCTTGTTTTATTCTTCATTTGTTTATTCATTTACTTTATTTTTCTTTTAACTGATTTTTTTATTTTGCGTTAAAAAGCAGAGGAATTGTCTTGGAAGATTACTCACAGGAAAAAAAGAAAAATAATAATACATTTTTCTGGCCTCCTAAATCTGAAAAATTATATGGTGTCCAAGCACTGCAGAGTTTATTGTTGGTCTTTTCAGTTTTTTCCCCTGTAAATGTTTTCTTCCATTTTTCCATAGAATAAGAATTTTCATATCCTGGAGCAGCTTTGAGTTGTGGGACCAAAAAAAAAAAATCTTTCGCTCTTGTAGGTGGAAAAGCCCAGAAGGAAAATGTTCTGCTGTTCTTAGTGTGAGGCCCCTGATTATAAGTGTCTTTAGTCTGGAATAAACATGATTTTCATTTTGGCCTAAGATATATCACAGATTAGAACTGCTTCTAAACTCTGAGTATGTCTAATGGATGGATTTGGGTGGCATTGGTTTAAAAGGATGTTGTGTGAGCCACAAATCACAGAGCAGCTTCTGTGTCTCTCTGGCTCCCTGTAGGATTTCATTTTTTGGTTAATTCCACTATTTGGGAATACTGACTTTTCTGAAAGCCTCACCTGTGCAGATTCTTGATGTAAAGGATGATGTTAGTTTAGCATTTACATTAATTCCCTGAAATGTCTTTTCACTGGTAGGAGGAAGCTTCAAAGCCAGACCTAGCTTCTAGTACAGTTTACGGCAGTGCTGGTTAGCACACGACTGGGTAATTTACCAGGACTGGTAAAAATGCTGTTTTTTCTGGATCTTTTGGGAGTTTGGGTGTGCCTGGGAAGGAAGGTCATCTTCTTTTTCACTACTCTTTTTTCCTTCTCCTGCCCTTCCTCTTCTCTAGTAAATTGGTAGATAGATTTATTTCCTTTAGACTCTGCCTTCCCACATAATTGACAGGAAGAAATAAAAGGAGGATAAAACATAAAACTTCCGTGTTAAATGCATGCTATTTCCAAGAAGAAAAAAAATTGTAGTTGATTCATTTTGAAGACTTGAACTGTAACTTATTTTTTTCTTTTTCTCCTTTGTATTGGCAGGATAAAAAACTTTAACATGCCTCGTAGCCCTACATCAAGTGAAGATGAAATGGCACAAAGCTTCTCTGACTATTCTGTTGAGTCTGAATCAGACAGCTCCAAAGAAGAGACTATTTATGACACAATTAGAGCAACTGCAGAAAAGCCAAGCAGCAGAATGGAAGACAGTCAGAGCAACACTTTAGTGATTCGAATTATCATACCTGACCTGCAGCAAACGGTAAGGCAGAGTGCACTGCAATTAAACAAAGTGAAATTGATGATTAGCTTTGCTGGCTTCAACCTGCACTACATCTGTTCCCTTTTCTTATTTTCTTTTTTGACATATTACAGACAAAATTAATGTTTTATTTTAATGTCTATGCTGTGTCTAAAACCCCAGTGGTTTATCTCACTGGTGGCCTCGACTAAAGGCACCATCCCTTCCAAGAGAGTGGATTTAGTGTGTTAACCTGATGAAAGCCATGTTAATAAAGCAAAATAGCTCTCTGATCTTAATTCAGAGATTTTCGGTGAAAGAAAGAGGCTTAGGAATCTATAACCTCATCAGAAGATGAAGACAGAATCAAAAAAATCACATCTATGAAAATATATATATTTATGGCTTCTCTAGTTCCTCTTCTCAGGAGATAGTTTGTGATTGACACTAGATTGGGGTCCTGCAAGAGGTCATCAAATTCTCTCTCTTTACTTTATTTGTTGTCTTTCTCTGTCACTCTGCCTCACAAAAGACATCCCTTTTAGAGAGCCTGTGGCTTTTAGAGTGTAAAGATGAGGAAAAAGAAGCACAAATAAACCTTTCCCTCTGCCTTTGCTGCCATGCCTTTACCACAGGCTGTTGTTTCTGAACCTTCCAGCCAGAGAAACCAGCACAAGTGCTGTGATGGGAATAACAGTGTCATGCTGGAAAAGGTCTTGGGAGAGACTGACTCCATCTAGAACCACAATTTGTCTGAGTTATTAATTAACTGAATTACCCCGGGTCTCCTTGAATGCTGCTGTCAGGATTTTCAGTGGTGGCTCAGCTTTTTGGAATTTCCAAGATGATTATAAAACCACATCCATTTCATGGATGTGAGCCACATACATCACTCTGTGCTGCCATATAAGAGCGACATCATGCCCTGCTGCTGTCAAAGATCCATCTCAGGTGAAACTATTCCTTTCTTCTTAATTAAGTTCATTTCTAGAATGATAGGGATGGGCTGGCTGCAGCCTGACATAGAAAAGCTGTTTTGACAATGTGCCCTCAGGTGTGGTTCTGGAGCTCTTTTTTGATGATCTTACCAGCTTGCACTATCTGTGACCCTGTCAATGAATAGATCCATGGAAATGGAGTGGAAATACCAGCTTTTCTTGCTATGTTTACTTTGCTGTTAAAACCACAGGGATGGTAGCTTCCTGAAGCCTTCTTATTTAATTACTCTGTTTTTTAGATCAATAAGTTATTTATTGACACTATCAAGACAGTTTTTAAAATTAATTGTTTCATTTGTTCATTTTTATTGCTTTACTTTTTGTATTTCTTTTTCCTTTTCAATAAATGCTTCATGAAAAGTAACTGAATTGTTTCAAGCAGTTCTAAAGCAGCTGATGTATTTCTTATTCATCAGCCCACAAACTCTTTGTGCAGGAAAATGAAACCTGGATTTAGGTTAGCAAACAGGAATATTGGTGGATTAAATGTAGTGAAGAAAACTGTGGAGAAGATCAGAGTTTGAGCTGTTGTACAGCTACAAGACAGAGCAAACATAGCCCCTATTTCCTGTATAATTATAATTAATTTAACACATGAGGTGTTTAAAATTAGTCTGTTTAATCAAAGAAGCATGAAATAACATAACTTAGTTTTCTGCTTTTTTTGGTTTTTAGGGAGTATGATCAAGACTATATTTGTTCTAAGGAAGACAAGTTTAGGGGTTTAGATAAAATTCAGCCCACTGGGAAGCTTTACAGCCTTGGCCAAACTCCCAGAGAATGAAGTTTGCTCATCTGCAGTGGCTGTGGTACAAACTGCCTTTATTTCACTGCAGGTATGAGATAAGCACCAAGCACCATGAGTAGGATGTGCTGCCATGGAAAACTTTATAAATTACCACACATTGTAGGAAGTCTGTCTTGTTGCTCTTTTATTCTTGTTTGAAACTAGAAGACAATGTAAACCTTGACAAGTTCATACAGAGCCCTTAAGAACAATTGCTTTTCAGTTCTTATATAAATTATTTTTTTGTCTCCTTCTCAGTTCAGGTGATAACCCAATTTACTGAAACACTACTTGGTAGAAATGGTAATTTCTTATTGCCTCTGTGCATGACCTGTATTCAGTAAGTGTCATCCTTCTCACTGGAGGGTGGAGAATATTTAAATGAGTGACTGAAAGATTTCCTGAGCTCAGTAAAATTCCTGAGGGAACTGAGAGCATAGAAAGCCCTCCACAGTCTGAAGGAACATGGGTAAAACCACTGTATAATCTGGCATATATTTGGTCTGAATCCAGGCTCAGTCATCTTGTATCTATTTCCTTTTCTAGCCTATATAGGAACAAATCCCAAGTGATGCTGCCTATAAGTGAAATCAGTCTGGTTCTTCAGGAGCTGTTGTCAAGAAAATCTCCTTTAGCTTGGTATTCTGACAGCAATGGTGTTTTGTGCTTAGAATTGCTCTTTGCCACAGACACTGAGAACAGTTCTGTCAGCCAGTTGTTTTAAGGAATGTTTTCATCATTTTATTATCAACACATGGTGCTTGTTCCACTCTTGTTTTACCCTGTACTTATGTGCTCCCTCTGGGTTATGTTTGAAGTCAAAATTCTCAGATCCATACATTTTATTAAATTCTGAGGCTGAGATGGGTTTAAGCCTGCTGAAGACTTACCTGAGATGCTTTCTGCCCATCTGCTTTGCTGCTCCACTGCAATAATGAGCACTTACCGATTCCTTCTTCCCCTAGTTTTTGGAGTTTTTAAAATGATATTGGACTTTCCATGCAAAATGTTGTTTGTTAAGTGGCAGTTTGGTATAGCAACAGCTTGAGTTGGAGCCACTTTTGGTGTTCTGTTTCTGCATTGCTTTTTATACTTTTGTATCCTTTCTTTACTTTTTTATTATTTGTTGGTGTTTAGTATTAAGGATCTTTTCTTTTAGTGCTTTTGCTTCTCAGGTAAAACACTTTGTTTACTTTGTGCACTTTTTACCTTAAAAAAGTAGGAACCCAGTTGTCACAATTGCAGCTCGAGTCCCATTTTTCCTTGGGATGCCTCCAGTTTCACTTGTTTCCACTCTGTGCTGCCTCCTAGATACTCCAGGTTTTCTTTTGCAACTTTTCCCAGGTATTCTTCTGTATCCCACTTTGTGCCTGATTGTTCCTTGCTGCTTTCTGTTTGCTCTTTGTTTTATCTTCAATTTGATAAGAGAAGCCTTGTGCTGCTGGTATCTGTTCACATGCCCTTGACCTGGGCAGGTGATCTGCTGACAGCCTGGCCAGACTGGTTTTTCTGACCTGTCCCCTCATGAATTCTGTGTTTCCTGAGTGCAGTCTGATGAAGGAGAGCAGTGTTTCAGCAGAGAATCAAGCTGAGCACAGCACAAACCAAGATGAGGGACTTGCTCCCTTTTCTGTGATGCCAAACTTTCATTTGTGTTTCCCACTTTTTGTCTGTCACGTCTTTAATATCAACATCTCCCATTGAAAGGAATAATTTATATTTTGATATCCTAGCAATCATATTTTTGGAGGCAGCTGTACAAACCATTTGTTGTGTCCCTCAATCACAGCAGTTTGTGTGATTGACAGCTGAGCAGAAAGATGTGTTTGCTGATTGATTTTAAGCAGATAAATATTATCCCTCAGACATTCTGTATCATAAGCATTATTCCTACTGAAGTAATATCTTCTCTTTAGCTGGGGGAGTTGTTTTTTCCCTGGCTTCCCATCCTGCCCTTCACTCAGTGACTTGCTCTCACCAGCGTGCAGGAATGCAAGATTATAATTGACCATGTCTCCTGTGATCCAAGGAGCTTTCACATCCCAAACACAGGCCTTGCATCTCAGCAGCCAGTGCTGACGTGCTGTCTTGCTGCTACACTTGCATTTTGAGGGGCCTGGTGTGGTTTTGACAGTGACTTTGAGCCACTCAGGGCTTTTTTTTTGGCTGTTCTTTGTGGTTTTTTACAGTGAATATATCTGTCAGTGCAAAACATCTTTGTTTCATGTGTTTCTGTAGTTCCTTGTCACTAAGCTATCCCTATTCTTTAGGTTTTTTTTCTTGTCGTTGAAGATTAGAAAAAGTTGTCCATTTTTTTTTGACTCTGCTGCCGCCTCCTCTCCTTGTCACCACGCCATGTGTGCCTAATGAATTGTTCCTTATTTCATGACTAGAGCAGCCTGTGTGTAGGTCCTGCTGTGACTGAGCTGATGTTGCCCCAGGATGCAGAGTGTGGCAGTAAGTAATGACTTGTCTGCAGGATAGAGGAGGTGGCTGTGGCGCTCCCTACCTGGAGGGCTGCCAGGATGACACAGAAGCAGCACAGTGGAGTTGTTCCAGGGACAGGCTGATGGAAAATGCACCTTATGCAGCATCTGAGTGCTCCTTTTTATCCTCTTGGTCAGCACCTGCCTCTGAGAGAGTGGCAACAGCTCCCCTTCTATCCTGCCTGGCTTCATGGAAAGCATAAATAATCACTTTTCTCACTAGTTTCACTTTTCTCAGTCTGAAACATTTTGGTAGCAAAAAATTCTCCAGTTATTGATTTACTTTTTACATAACTGATCTTATTCATTCTAAATTGCTAATGGGATCAGCTTTTTTTACAATAAGCCCACTTTTGTTTCTTATGAATCACTAGAGGAGCTGGGGCTCTCATTGAATTAGTTTGTGAAATATTTGCCTGCCATCAAGAATAGAGAGAACACAAGAAGAGACTGAACAAAATTGAACATTCTAATAGACTGAATGAAATTGAACATTCTAATTCTAACCTGGATTCTCTGGGTGCATTAAAAACCAGCAGACTCAATGAAACTCTGATCAGAAGTAACTGCTTTGTATTTTTAAATTCAAAACAGTGTCATACAAGTCCAAAATTAGTTTGTTTCATGTAAGACTTTCCTGGGAGAAAAAAAATACATCTAATTTCAAAATGATCTTCCCATTTGAATAACACTCACTGAAATCTTTCAGGATATGAGGGTAATGTTAGATGTTAAGCTCATTACACACCTTGTAAATGACAGTTTTGCTGAGAAGTGCTGGTGTTTGAGTCTGAATCTTGTATTGAAGTTTGAATCCGTAGGAGTTGTGGGGCAAGTGAGGTTCAGAAGAAACACAGGGATTTCAAACAGATTGGCATTGCTGCTAAGTCAATACTGTAACTACTGGATATTTGGGGAGGAAAATGCGTGTTGCAATCTACTTTATATCCCTCTCTCCTTCTCTTCGACATATAAAACCCCTCAAACTTTTCACGAAACATCTTGAAATATAAAATAAGTAAGGGAAATGAAAGCTGCTTCCTAGCCAGCCTTACTTGTGAGAAAGTCTAACATTTCATTTTATATTGAAGACTGTAAAGAATTAAGGCAGAAAGAGCATTGTGTGTTCAGGATGCACATCAGAGGCACCAAATTGCTTTCTAGGCATTGCCATCTTCTGGTACCTTGGAATCAGTGACTGCAGTATAGACAAAGTCCCTAAACCCCTCAAGTCCCTGAATTCCAGCTTGGTAAGAAGCAGAGGACTGGAAAAGTTTGTCAAGGTTTTCAAGTAATTTGCTTCACGTTGTATCATTCCTCCCATAAACTTACCCTCAGATAAATGTAGCTAAAAGGGAAGTAGAATTCCTGCCTGAATACCATTTTTTGGATGAAATCCTTGTGAATCTTTGTGATAGTAGAACAGCAAGAATCAAGTGGCTAGTCAAACGCTTTGTAACATCCCTTTCGAACAGGTTTTCCATGAAGGTGCTCTCTCTCTGAGGAAGGATGTGTGTTCCCTGATGCTTGTGGAAGGACTTGAGATGTCTTGTGTTTTCACAGTACTTGTTTATTAGGTATTATCAATGCACATCTGAAATAGAATTCTTGTTGAGCAATGTTTTATCATGGAATTTGTATATTTATTGTGTGTATTCCTAATTATTCATGATATTTGTAAATTTTAGAATGAAAGACACTGTTTAAATGGTTTTTTTTCACTAATTGGGTTCCTTCAAATAATTTCTCTTTGCAGAAATGCATTAGATTTAACCCAGAAGCTTCAGTGTGGGTTGCAAAGCAGCGGATTTTGTGCACTTTGAACCAGAGTTTGAAAGATGTCCTGAATTATGGACTATTCCAGCCTGCAAGCAATGGGAGAGATGGGAAGTTTTTGGATGAGGAGCGACTTCTGAGGGAATACCCTCAGCCAGTCAATAAAGGAGTTCCTTCACTCGAGGTATTTTTAGATCTAACATCTGAAGCATTTCTGTTCTGATACAAACTGTGCAGAAAGCTGTATTTGAGATGTCTGCATGCACTTGAATTACATCTGGGAAATGCTATCAGCAAGTCTGAGCTTGAACCCTTGCTCACAGAAATGCTGGCATTCTCTGCTTGTGGAGCTGGTCCATCCCCAAAAAGTTGCCAAGAGTCACCCTTCTGGGACAGCAGATTTTGGAGTTTTCCTTTGCTGAGGACACAGGACATGTATCTTATTCAGCGATTTAATAAAGAAATGTAAGGTGAAGCTGTTGGATCTATGATGAGGTTTGCAATCACAGTGTAGCAGTTGCTGGATAGCCAGCCTTTGCTTTCTCCCAAAGAGAACTTTCTGTCTCAGTTGAAGCCTTTTTTAACCCTCATCTAGTTCCCTCTGTGCTGTCCTTCAGAGTGCACAGGTTGCCTCTGTCTGTCTCCTGGGAAAGCAGTAAGGGAGGAAAGGGTGTGTACTGGGATTTCCCCCTCTCTCTTGCTCCTGCCCAGGCTCTGCAGTTGGGGATAAGCTCGGCAGAACTTTTATGGCACTGAATGAACTTGGAGCAGAGCCAGATCACGCAATATAGCAGCAAACTGGGGCATGAAACTGGCATTTAATTAATTTTGATATTGCCTGTATGGTGGCAGATCAACCATTAATAATGTGTGGTTAATAGACTTACTCCACTATAACACAAATCCAAGAGAAAAGAACCAGGGTCCTGGGAAGGATTCAAGTCTTCCCTTTTCCAGGAGTTTATTTCAGAATTTCAGTCATGACCACATTACAGCTGTAAGCAAATTAAACAGCCACTTAATTTTGTCATTTTTCATGAGTGTTGACTGCGGGAATTGAGGTGGTAAAAGTGATTTTGTGGAAAGCTGGTGTTAAAGCCTCCTTCAGTGCAGTCCCTTGTCCAGCAGACAGGCTGCATTCCTGGAATTCTGCATGGGACAATGAGAGAATGGTAAATTATAGCTATGGGAACCCCCATGACTTTTGCTGCAGATCTTGCTACTGCACCCAAGCTGCTCAGGATAAAATGTGGCTGAGCTTCACCCAAAAAGAGAGGCAATCCTCAGAATCTTATTCACAAAACCAGTCCTGTTCAACATCAGGAGAGCTATTCCCATGATACTTTGACTAAGGGATTTTCAGGTATTGGTTTTTTTTGTTTTTATATTTCAGAAATGCTAAGCAGCAATTTTGAAATTGATATTTTTTTATTTAACATGCCTTCCCAGCTTTCTGCCTGAGACTATAAATGAAAGTGCACAGGAATCCTTGGGGAAAAGTGTTTTCAGTGTAATTCTTGCTTATTTCTGTAGATTCTAGAGGCTGATCTCATTTCCCACACACCTCCACTGATCTCAGTGTATTCATACAAGATATGAATTTTGCTTAAATGATGTAAAACTATATGAAATACTGAGCCTATTTCTAAAATTTTTAAAATTTTGCCTAAATCTACCATCACAGTGAATGGTACTTCCTGGTAAGGTCAGAAAATGATATTATGAGTTCAAAGTTTTAAAATTTCTTCTTCTTTTCCTCCCTCAGTTTTGCTACAAGAAAAGAGTGTATAAACAGTTCAACCTCGATGAAAAGCAGCTGGCCAAGCTTCACACCAAGGTATCCCAATTTCCTGCAGGAGTTAGCAATTACCTACAGTGGATGTTGACATCAGTTGACAGAATGCTTCATTTAGTTAGTCAAAATTTTATTTTTGAAATCAGAGGATGATTCATTTTTTGCTCTTTGTTTCAGGCCAATTTGAAAAAATTTATGGATCATGTCCACCATCTCTCTGTGGAAAAAATTACCAAGATGTTGGACCGAGGACTGGACCCAAACTATCATGACTTAGAAAGTGGAGGTCAGAACACCAAAACAAAGCAGCATAAAGGAGGAGTACCTTGAGTTAGTTAAGTTGATTAACAGGGTGAATCTCACACATTCCTTCACAACTCTGAGCCAGTGGAATCTGTAGGGCTTTGCTGTCCAAAGGAGATAATTGATAATTTTATGCTTTTCTTTGAACAGTATTTTTAACTTTATAAAATAAAGTAACTTAAATTTACTTTATAATTTTGCACACCTTTTTCCAAGTACATCCTATTCTCTTCCTTAGAAACACCCCTAACTTTGGCAGCTCAACTTGATAATACAGTAGAAGTAATAAAAGCCCTGAAAAACGGAGGAGCACATTTAGACTTCAGAGCCAAAGATGGAATGACAGCTCTGCACAAAGCAGCCAGAGCCAAGAACCAAGTAGCCCTCAAGGTAAATGCTTTCAGGAGCAAGTTATGTGTTATCTTATTCAAAAAAAATGTATAAAGGAGACTGTTTTCAGTTAATTACTGTGTTGTGCCCCGTGGATCCTTTAAGATGTGGTTGTTCTGGTGCTACCTCTGGCTTTCAAATCTTAGCATTTGCTTTCAATATAAAGCCTTTTAATTTCTGATGTATCTTTTCCTGGTAGGAAGAAAAGTGGTGAAATTTAAGCTTATTCATTGATACACTGAGATCTGTCTGAGGAAATAGGAATAGCATTGTTGCCACTTACCTCTTTGCAAGCAGCTTCCAGTGGCATGGATTGCACATTATGCCTCAACACAATGTCTTCTGTTTTCTTTTGTATTTTAACAGGTATTCTTAAATCACTCTGATGGTCTAGATTAAGTCTTAGGTTTATGGGTTTTGCTTATTTCCTTTTGACAGTTACTCAAATTGCATGACATTTTTGATAAAGCACCTTGGAACCGAAGAGGTGAATGTGTTGCAAAGGTGATGCAGCATTTTCAGAGCTGACATTTCTGAACCTGGTGAGGGAATGGAAACTGGATATTGCCACTGCTTCTTTCTGTGCCACCCCCATAGATTCCTTTAGATCTTAATTCTTCTAAGGTCATTTCTTGTTTAATGTAGTCTGTGCTGTGGCCCACTCTTACCAGCTGATAAATATGTGAGCAAAAAATGTTAAGTCAATCATCAACCTCATACATGCTTTTCCAGTTTTTTTGCAGGTAAAGACCCTTTATATGGAAGTCCCTCCCAAATCTATTTTTCACAGTCTGTGATTGCTTTCAGACCCTTTTAGAGCTGGGAGCATCTCCCAACTACAAGGATAGCTGTGGCCTGACCCCGCTGTACCACACAGCCGTGGTGGGAGGGGACCCTTTCTGCTGTGAACTCTTACTCCATGAACATGCTACAGTCAGCTGCAAGGATGAAAATGGATGGCAAGAAATTCATCAGGTAGGAAAGATTTGCTTTTTGTTTGAAGTTGGACTTGCATGAGGAAATGTGCCATGGCTGTTCTAGGGTTAAGTGCTATTTTGGAGTCCCTGCACGTTCAAGTGCAGGGACATTTCAAGGAAGAAATTTCTTCCTTTTTCTATCTGCTTTTCCTACTTCTTTTTATTTATTCACTTTGAATCCTCCTGTGGTGACTTAGAGGTAGAAAACTGTTCCAGTGGTGTTCCATAACTTTGAAATCCTCTGGTTACTGTGGATTTTGCTGCAGAAATTGCACTGGTCATATTTATGTCATGGACCCCTGGAAGTTTAGATTCCTGTTCATGGCCCTTCAGTAGGAAAATGTAGCTCTTTCTTTTATTTGGATGCCAGTGTCAGTGTCCTTGGTAAGGGTCCTCGTGTGTTTGTCAAGGTGCTTTCCCCTTGTCTCTGCTGAACTTTACAGGAAGATTTGGGTTCAGGGTCCTGCTGCTGAGATCCATCAGCCTCTCACTGTCCTCTCCAGAAGTGCCTGAATGTTATTGTGCAGTTGTGTAGAAATGCTTTATTGATTTCCCTTTGCATAGTGATAAACTCAGTAATATATGAAGTTTGAAGATTCTAACAGTCCTAGTGTCATTGCAGCTACTTTGTCATGTCTCTCTATGGATGAGTTTGGAAAGTGACAAAAATTGGAACTCCTGTAGTATGAGATAAATAAAGATATAAGTAAACAGCCTTACAGATCTGCCTGGGTCATCTTGACTCACTTTATTTTCTGTGTGCTAAATTCTTTAGTACACAGGTTTTTTTCTTCTTTTCTTGGGAAGAAATGGGAGGTAGCTTTGGCACCCTCATTTGGGCAGGAATCTGAGCTCTTTCACTAAGCGAGTCCAGGTCAAGGTTGTCTGGATCCATCTCTAGAGTAGGGGAAAAGAAAGGAATTATTTTATTACCATATTTTCTGAGGATATGGAGGAAATGGATTGTCCAGATCAGAGTATTACCCCATCTGGACTCCCTAAAAATACAGAGAAAATGTCCCTATTTTTAAAATCCCAGCCTCATACATATAAGGTTATTCTTTCTCATGATGAAGTATTGCTTTCCAAACCCCCTGTGTTGGTTGTAATCCTAAATAAATCAATGTTTACATCTGGGTTAGGAACAATCTGTTTTGAGTAATAAATAATTTAAGCATTCCTCAATGAACTAAGAAGGATGAGGATTTAATTTGTGCACAGAGCAGTCCACATTTTTTCTCTTCCAAATTTTAGATCCAAGCCAGGTGTGTCAGTCTGTACCTCCCACTGAATTCAGGAGTGATGAGGTACCTCAGAAAGACTGAATGGATTTTTATACATGTATCTCTTACCTTAAATTCTGATGTATGTAGAAATGATACTGATCTAAGATACCATGAAGTTCAAAACATTAGAAATTGGGAGGTGCTTGGTCAGTGGGCCATAGAGGAGAAGGAGATCAAGTGAAAGACACTGTGGACTAGAATTACTGTGATTTTTCTAAAGCTTATTTACTAAATAGGAAAGTTTAATTTCTACGAATCTTCTTCATAGAGGTTTATTTCCAAAAATCCAGAGTCTAACCTTTTATTTGTGTGACAGATAAAGTAACTCTTGAAGATTTCCCCCTGTTTTGGAGCAGTGTCCTGTGTATGTTGTGTGTCTGCTTCACACCATAGAACCAAGAAGATTTACTTGGATTTTGGCCAGATTTTCCTTCTAAGGCCTGTGAGCAGTTTGGGAAAAAGCTCTGGCAATCTGATCATCTTCGGTGCCATCTGGTGGGCAGTGTTCCGGACTGTGGCAGGACAAAAAACTTGTCACATTTGAGTCATGAACATGAATGGATCAAAAGTTCCAGAGGCAGTATCTTCTTGATCCCTTAGGCTGCCGTTCCCAAAATAATCAGATGGTTAAATTCAAGCACAGGATTGCTGTACCCGAAGTACCCACACTGGAGTTGGTGCAGGAATGCACGTCTGGGTGTCTTTGTTCCCATCAGAGAACCAGGTGTGGTTCTAAAAATTAGACCCTCAGTAAAAACAGCACCTTCTCTGCTGAAAATCTTTCATTGCAAGTCTTGCCTAGGCTGTATAATAACCAAAATATTGTTGCATCCCTGCCCAGGCTTGCAGGTATGGACACGTCCAACACCTGGAGCACCTCCTGTTCTACGGCGCCGACATGTGCGCGCAGAACGCCTCGGGGAACACGGCCTTGCACATCTGTGCCCTCTACAACCAGGTGAGAGCCCCTGCCCTGTCACCAGCCCTGCTGGCCCCTGCAGGGACAGAAATGTCCCCAGCAGGAGCTGGGAGCTCACAGAATCACGGGATGGGTTGGCTTGGAAGGGAACTTGAAGATCATCTAGTTCCAATCCCCTTCCATTACACCTCATTGCTTCAATCTCCATCCAACCTAGCCTTGAACATTCTAGGGATGGGCCATGCACAACTTCCCCAGGGCCTCACCACCCTTTCCAGGGAGGAATTCTTTGCCAATATCTGATCTAAACCTGCTCTCTTTCAATTCGAAGCCTTTCCCCTTCATCCTATCACTACATTATTTTATATGCAGTGAAGTGCTTCAGGTTTTAAAAAGTGGTCTTAGAAATGGGAAAGAACGTAACTAAAATGATTTTATTGGTGTTTCATTCACTGATTACAAATAAGGCTGCTCATTGTAGGTAGCCAGAGTATGGATATTAGAAAATAAAACATTAAGCTTTACCAGCTTTTTTGGGTTAGATTCATAATCTAACTATTTGTTTCCTATACACAATTTATTGCTGTTATTCTATAATTTAATGTAGAATTAAATGAGAAAGAGTTGTAAAATACTGTGGAAATGTCTCTATACAGAACATACTGGATTCTTTGCTGTTCATAACTTGTGTAGTCATTTACAGGTAGTAGATCCTTTTGATCTGATAGCATTTTATACTCTCTTTGCAGGAATGGGGAGGGGATGAGTTTTACAACTATGTTAAAATTCAGTACATAATGTATTACATTGAATTTGGAAAGCATGAGATATGACTGTGAACAGTGAAACATCTGTTAAAGCATCTGCTTCTTAATTAATTACAGTCTTAGTTTTTTTCTAAAGTCTTGTCAAGACACATTCCACAATTAGGTCTAAAATGCCCTCAGCTTTAAATAAAAAAAAAAAAATTTGGGAATAATGTGACTTTTCCAAGACCATACTCTTTTAGCAAAGGTTATGCAGTATGAGGTGGGAATTGGAGTAATCCTGTAGAAAGATAGTATTCTTCATGCAGAGATGTGTTTTCCTGACTTCAGTAGAAGAAGTTGTTCTGCAGGAGACTTAGAGACTCCAATTGAAACAGCATCTACAAATTTTAAAATAATTATGCAGTCACTAAGCTTGGCTTGGTAAATGAACTTTAACATCTTCTGCCTGCACTGTCTTTCTTCTGTTTTCCTTCATCCAGTGTATGTGGGAGTACAAAGTTTCCCTTGGGGTGCCATGAACCTTAACCTGTGCAGTTTTTGCCAGTGGTTTTTTTTTAAGGAAAGTTGTTATTGGTTCATGTGGAAGGAACGGTGCTGCCTTTTCCAGCTGGAGAGGATGGGAAGGACAGCAGTATCCTTGTTACCTCCAGATTCCTGTAGATGGAGTCGTTACCCCTTTGATCTTCCCTTCCAGTCTTCCCTAGGGAATTTTCTTGGCTTATTTTCTGAAGTTGGTAAATTTGTTTTCCTGGATGTCAGCAAAGTCCTGATCTGAATAAACTCTTGATTTTGAAAGTTATTCCATGGCCATGCAGTAAGTCTGCTTTTTTGCTGGGATGAAATGTGCTCTCTTTTACTGGGAGGATTGGATCTGAAGCTGTTGTAGTATTAGAATTGAATATAATCTGACAGATGGGGGAAACAAAAAAGAGCAAACGTGAAGTTAAGAATGCTTCTGTTTGTTTGAAAAGACTAAAAATAAACAAATAAACAAACAAATGCAGTACTTAACCTAAATAAATTTTCTTGGTTTTTTTAAAATGTTGAACAGCCCATTGATGGCTTTTGGCAAAACTTTTCTAATCACAACCATTTAGTTAATAAATCCCTTTGCATGTTTTTTTACACTGCAGGCAGCTCAGTTAAATTTGTAGAGAGTTTTTAAATGTATAAATCTTTTGGTGTTGTAATGTTGGATGATTTATTCTGATAAGCAAGTGAATAATCACCCAATAAAAACAGTATGTTTTTCAACATATTTTTTGTATCTTCAAGTTCTTGATTAAAATTGGACATTGATCAATTGTTTAGAGATAGAGAAAATGCAACTAAAATGGAGATTGCAGTGCAAGCAAATGAGACTACCTCAGTTAATTGTATATCATTAAAAATTATAATCTGAGAGATAATTGTTAATTTACCATCTTGATCCATTCTGTTGTTTTTCAGTTGAGGAAAAGGTAGGATAACCTCCTTTCCAGATACATCTAGGGCAGCCCTGTGATGAGGAGACTTAATGGCACCAAGAATCTACAGCAAGAAATTAGAAAACACAATGACAGAAATGAATTTCAATCATAATTTCTGCAAATTAACCTGTGACTCACAGTCTAGTAAATAAGCTTCATTACTGTCACTAACATACCTAAATTATGCACTTTTTCTTCTCTGACTGCAAATTTGCTGTTCAAAGTGAAAGGTAGCACATCCAAATACCTCATTAGGTAGAACTCCATAGCACAACATATCAAGAAAACACAGAAAGCACAACAAAAATAAGAACAATATTTGTGATGAGGGAATATAAAACCCTTTTGAAATGTGAATTGATTTGCATAAGACCCTAAGATGAACATTAAAAAGGACAAATAAGAAACAGAGTCTATACAGGAATCATCAAAAATTCTGAGAATCCACTCAGAACCTCCAAGAATGTCTACCAGTTTGTGGTCAGTCATATTTAACAGCCATGGAGAGCAATGATTTAACCAATGCACTGTATTGGCCGAAATAAATTGTTTTTAAGGGATTTCCTTTGCAGATTTTCTCAGTTTGGTGGATCTGAAGCCAATTTTTCCTCCTTGTGCTATAACTGCTAGCATTTTTTAAGGGAAAAGAGAGGCAATACGGTTGGTCAGTGCAGTATGTATAGGCAGATCAAATAATTTCATGTGTAGTAAAAAAAAAAAAATCATACATTTGATATTGAGGATAGGTTGATAAAAGCCCCCAACAAAATAAGTGGTAAAACTACTTTGTTTAACTTCTAGAAGGAGGGAACGTTATAATTCATCCCAGTTCTGTGAACAGAACTGTTTTGAATGGAACAGAATTTGTTTTTACTACAAAATAGGCAAAAACCCCATATGGGAGTCAAATTTGTGCAAAATTTGATTTGTCAAATATGGAACTTTGTCAGTACAGTTGCTTAAAAATTTAGTAAGGTATTTACTTGTATTCCTGCATGTTTCTTTACACTTGCCTAGCGTTTCTAATACACTGCAAAGCACCTGAAGCCCTGTTATTTTTGAAATGCTGTTTTAACAATTTAAGTTCTCAGATTATTTATTTGGTTTATTTTTTAATCATGAAAATATAGAGCAAACGCCTCATAACCTCTTAGCAGTTACAGTCTCTTTAGTGGCAAAGGATCTTTATGAATAAGTTTCCTTTTCCATCATTTTCAGGAGAGCTGTGCAAGGGTGCTGCTGTTCCGGGGAGCCAACAAGGAGATCAAGAATTACAACAGCCAGTCTCCATTTCAGGTAAAAAAGGAAATACCTCTTCCACCTGGAATACTGGGAAGAAAACATCACATGAGCTTGGGTTTGGGGAGAAGTCACAGCATACAAGGCTGAATACAGGTGTGGAGGGAGTGAGTGAAAACTTTGGCTTTTATCTAATTCACTAAGTGAAGATGTCCTGGAATAATTAGGAATGAGAGGAACACACCCTCTGGTGACACTGTTAATGAGTTTGAGAGTTCTGTGAGCTGTTGGTAACAAATGATGAAATCCTTGGTGTTCTGCAATCAGATGTGCCTTGCTCTGTGCTGATCTCCAGTCTCATGTAAGACAGATCCAAGATCCATGTAAGAGTGGTCCAAGGATTGTCTGGGCGCTTTGGTTTGCTTGGCCTCTCTTGATTTAGCCAGAAAGAAGCTGTTCCTTCCTTGGATGTGAGGCCAAAGAGCTGGGCTAAGTTTGAGGGATGGGATTGACTTAATGCACCGTCAGCGTTAGAGGCTGAAGCTGCCATTTGTTATCTCCAAAAGAAAATGGAAGTCTTGCTTTGGATTAGTCAAAGTTTTGCCCCCATTTTCTGATATGAAAGTGCTTTCAGTAAGCTTAATTAAAAATCCAAATGGAAGAGAACTGTTTGTCCAAAGGGTTGTCAGGTATGGCTGACAACCTCAAGCCCCTATTTCCGAAGCAGGCTTAATTAGCCTGGATGTCAGAGAAACATTCCTAATGCAAAGTGACATGTGAGAAATAGGGATGGAAACTGTAATATTTAAAAAAAATACAGCCCAAAACAAACCAGAAGAATTTTTTTCGAGTTACAAAAATCAGTGCTTCTGGAAGAATGATGACACAGTGCCATTAACAGGAGCTGTGCTGTGGTGAAATAGGATGGGGCCATTTCCCCAAACCAAGGACTTTTTCAACTAAAAGAAATCCTGATTTACCTTTCTGTGATGTGTCTTCCCTATTATTTTCTTGACCCACTTTGGATAATGCTGGCAGAGACTTCAAGGAACAATGCTTTGACAAGTGAAACAGTTGGAATTTTTGCTGGATGTGAGTCTCTGAGTTAACTCCTCCAAGTTTATGTGTAGTTACAGGGCTTTAAAAAAAAAAACCTCAGCCAAATATTTCTGTATCAGTTTAATTCTCTCCATATTTTGAAGGTTTTCTGGGCCTAAGTTGTTAATCTCAAAAGCTTAAGAGTTCTGCTTGCAATTCCCAGCCAGATTGTTGTTTACTTTTGGGCCCATTTTCCTCAAATTGGGGAAACAGTGTGTTAATAATTTAATTTTAGGCACCGTTTTCAGACTGCTAATAATTTTCCATCTAAATACATGCTAAGCACAAATTCACTAAGTACTGGCTAGTAGTTTTCTCTGCACCTCAGAAATATGAGGTGATCAAAAAATGGAGCAAGAGAAAACCCTAATTATTGGAGGGATGTGTTCCAGGGTAATCTCTTGGATTATTGTGTTACTTTATGTCTTTGAGGTTAATTTTCCTTTTTGGTTTAGGATTTTTTTGGGGAGAGCAAATGTCACACGGAAGAGTTTTCATTTGTCTTCCTCTTTGTGCTGACAGCTCCAACATTCTTGTTCTTGCTCTCAGAAGAGAAAAAGGTATAGGGAATGTAGAGAAAGTTCTGTCTTATCCGAGTGGAGTGAGTAAAGGAAACCCTGACGCCAGCACTGCAATAAAGCAGCCTTAGAATTAATTCTTTGCCATCTGTCTGTTGCTGACCCAGTCGATCAAACACCACAAGTGGAGCTGTTATAAAATTATGCAGAATCCCCTTGAGTTAATAGGATTTTGCATACTAAAAATGTTTGCTCATGTAATCAGCAGGCAGGAACATCGAGGCATCTCATATGTACATAATGAGAGTGGTTGTAGCTGCAGCATCTATTCCTTTGAGTCACCTCCATTATGTCCCTTTCTCAGCAACATTAAAAGGATGATTCTTTGGAGTTGCTGCTCAGAAAATTGATGATATGAAAGCTGTGCTATTCTGTAAAAACAACAGGATCCAGACATTTTTGGAGGAATTTGTGTCCTGTTTTCAAGGCCTGTCAAGACTTTGTTTCTTTTGATAAAAATGAGTGGCAGAGTTTGTAGCAGGCATCAGTGTCCAATGAATGTGGTGCAATTTTGCCACCAAAAGAATAAATGTGAACGTGCTCACTTCTCACCAAATCACAGGGCTTGTTAAAGCAAGCACAGATACACTAGATTGCAGGAAGCAAAACTAATCTGGGCTGAATTCTGTGCCACTTAATTCAGGGATGCCACACTGTGCTCACCTGGGATCTGGGTGTCCTTTTTGCCTTTTCAGTGTCCAGGCAGAGTTAGTGTTGGAATGGCATTACCAGGTCCTGAGGACAAAAAAAGCTTGGTGTATTCCCAGTTAAGAACCTAACCCCGTATTAGCTGCCTTTGCAGAGATGTGTTTCACCTTGACTTATTCCTGGGTTGCATGGAGTCAGCAATACAGCTGATGTCACCCATTGCTGAAAGTCTGCAGAACGTGGGGTCAGCAGAAATTTTCCTGTATTTTATATTTAGCAATTGGAGGTGAGATGAAACCTGTGCCATATTATGTTATATTGCCAGTTCTTTTTATTAATCATTTACTCAGCCTGTCTTGGCTGGGCCATCTAAGTAACTTAATGTTATTTTATTAGGAAAACCTCTAGAAATACCCTTTCAGAAAAGCCATGGTATCCCATTATTGTCCACAGCTACTTGGTTTTCCTCACATTTCTTGTGCTTCTAGGTTAATGTAAAATAATTCATTACCTATCTAGCAAATATTAATCCAATAGCTCAAAAATCTGAGCTTTGTAGTGTTTACAAGCTGTTGAAATGAATCATACATTAAAATGAACATACACCTTGTTTATCAGGTGTTTCTCTTCTAGTGATCAGCAGCTCCCTATGAATAATTCAAATAGGCAATAAAGAACTATTTTAGCTAATAGTGCTAGTAATTGTTTTTAGAACAAATGTATTTGAAAGTACAGAACAGCTATTCTGAGGTGGCATTTAGTGCCACCTTTTAACAGCAGAGTTGTACCTGAGAATGGTTTGTGTCTGGGGTGACACAATGATTGTGTCCCTAAGGATTGGCCTTTGCTGTCCCAGACCAGACTGCATAATCCATGTGCCTACACCCCATGGATTGCAGGAGGAACAGCAACCTTCCAGCTCCACTGCAGGTAGAATTGCTCCTTTGAGTGTGTTGGCCCTACCTCTATTTTCAATTGCTCACATCTTTTTTTGCCAGATTTGAATCATTTGAACTGAAATTTTCCACGCCTGGCATCTCTGTTATTTGGAAAAACAAAATGATTCAGCTCTTTTGGAGTCTGGGCAAGGAAAACATGTGTTGTTTTCCTCACGCTGAAACACTCTGCTGACCCACCCCTCCTTGTCCTCTCTCCCCCGTTGTGTTATGTTGTGCTGTTTAGTCTTATTTTCTTTAATTGCCCTGTGTGCTGATCTCCACGTTAATAATCTGGCAGTGGGAACTGGTTTCCAGACTGGCTCAGATGCAGGGGCTCCAAAACCAGGAGTAGGAACTAAACCCATGGATTTGGAAGCTGAGCTGGCTGGGGGAGAACACAGACACAACTGGGCATATCCAGCACCTCACTAGAACGGCTTCCCAAAGCCCAGCTTAGATTTAGGTTATTGGCATTTTTAATTTCCCTTTTTTGGATGAAATTTACAGGCAAAGGACAAAAAGTTCTTCTCAGATATTTTTTTTTTTGTCTTTGACTTTTTTTTTCTTTTGGAAAGGCTGTGAAAGCTAATTTTAACCCCAAAATCTGTATCAGGTGCCTCAGAAAGGCATCTTCACAAATATGAAATAATGTTTCCTGTCACAATGTTAAAGTACGGAACCATGGTGTTCATGGAGCATATGAATTACAGAAAGACTTTGCTTTCTCCATGTATTTATTCCCATCCTAATTCCTTTCCTGAAGCACCTGTGTGAACAATGAATCACTGAATATTGGGTATAGTTGGCAAAAAAATACAGCTATGAGCTCATGATGCATTCTGCCTTTAGTCAGACTTCCAGCTTTTTCCAGCTTTTTCCTGATTTCAGTCAAATAATGGAACTTATTAATACTTAAAAAAAAAAAATCTATACAAATGACCATTCCAGAACAAACTATGGATTTTTCCTTTAAAAATCAAAAATGTACTTGAATCTATTTTTGTATAGGCACACTCAGCACAATTTCTTAAAAACATGTAATTAAAATTAAAATAATTAATTAAAAAGAAGGTGAATAACTAAACAGGGGAAAATTGATATTGAGGGAAGTAGTGGCAAATGAAATATTCCTGAGAATATTAGGAGATACAGGAACAGAAAAATACATATGGATACAAAATAGAGTTGAATCTATTCCTCCTGACTCAGGGATGATTTTCTTAGTGCTGGCTGGTCCCTCCTGACCTTCATTTTAACACTGTCATTTTTCAGAAAAGCTGCCAAATGGAAGTAAGACATAAAAGAATGAAATTATATTATTACCTTTTCTTGAGAAAGGCAAAATACTGCTATGCTTGGAGATGCTAAAAATACTTCACTGCAGGATGTGTCTTCATTTTTTCTTACCAAAAGCAAACTTATGGAGGAGTCTCCATGTGACCATCTGTTGTGTTGTGTTCCATGTAAATGATCCAAGACCCCTTTTTTCCCCTTTTCCCCATTCTCTCCATGCTCAGACAGGGCTGTCCAGCTGACATGCCTTAGGTGTTGCCACAGGCAGTCCAATTTCTCTGGGAAAAGTGGACTCTCTGAGGTAGTTAGAAGCCAGTCTGGTTGTTCTTCCACTAGAAAAAAACTCAGAGGTTATAAAAGGGAACGTATTAAGCAAAGTAAATTGTAAGGGTCACCACCAGCTCTTGCCTTAAAGTAAGAAAGGCTTGAGTGTGATTCAGACACAGTTAGTTGTTGTGGGTGAAGTTACTAGAGGCAGTGGGGATTTGTATAATCCTAATTTAAACCATGTTGTTTTGAGATGTTAACACCATTCAGTTTGTCTGGGAGATAAAATAACCTTTTGAGTGGGACTCGTGGGCACTTCAGGCCTGCAGGAATGGATTAGTGCTTGGAGTTAGGATGGTTGACTGCTGTGTGGCATCATGTCTTGCTTTTCCACTTCAAAACAGGCTACTCAGCATTATCTTCTGGCTATATCCAAGTTCTTGCGCCTTATAAAAATATAGAATCTGTGCCTGTAGGACAGATTTAGCATCTTCCACTGCCATTTGGAGGGAGCATTCCTGGCATACAGTTGGCAATCCCATCTCCATCGGAGTATGTTATTGGCATGGAATATTGCTAGACTGCTGTTTCCAAAGGTTTTATTGTAGTTAACCCACAGAGTTTGGAATGGAGCCACCAAATGTATTAGGTAAAATAATCACAGTGTCTTATTCACCGATGCATTTTATCCTTAGGGCTTTCCAAAAGGATTTCCAGCCATTTGGTTTAGCAGTTGAAGCAACACTATATTATTAAGTGTTTGCAGAACTGAATCCCTCAAAGTTTCTGCTGAGAAATAGTGGGAAGTGTCTGTCTGCTGTGAGTAGGAAGACTTTTTTTCTGAAAGTGTTTGGGGAAGAAGCTGCTAACGTGGTGAGTTTTGGCTTTTCCATGAGGTAAGATTGCCTGGCGAGGTGGAAGATTTTGCTCTAGAGCAGCACAGACCTGTAAGCCCTTGAGCTGAATTCTCTGCACAGCCCAACGTTTCCTGTAGCACCAAGGAAAACAAAACCTAGCAAACAGCACACATTCTCAGCCTTTTTCTAGGAGAGTTCAGCTGGAGAAGATTGCATTTCATGGCTTTTTGATTTAGCATATTATTAGAGGGGACGAAGAAAATTAAGTCAATTTTGTTGCTGGCTGTGTCTTATCTGATTCATCTGATGCTGCAACCTGGCTTTATCTTCTTTCAGTAAATACTCCTTTGGAGCTGCTGCTC
The DNA here is from genome assembly GCA_013397155.1 of Irena cyanogastra. Classification (NCBI taxonomy): domain Eukaryota; kingdom Metazoa; phylum Chordata; class Aves; order Passeriformes; family Irenidae; genus Irena; species Irena cyanogastra. Next base: position 579,417 of record VWZV01015316.1, on the reverse strand, counting down.
ACCCATGTAGCAGTAATAAGGATTATGTAATAACTGGCTTTTGATGGCTCTTTCCAGCTTGAGCTAGATTTTCCTGAGGAATGAGTCTGTATCACACTTGGCTTTTTCTACTTTGTTTTAATTATTAAAACACAAGTGTAGAAAAATGCATCTTGCTTGAGGATAACTTGCTGGGTGGCATTTCAGCAGAGAAGCAGGAAGAAGATGGAAGGTTTTTTCCTCTACTTTTAAAATAGATAGAAACATAAAATTTCCCAATAGATGCAGTGACCATGGAGGAGGCTCAATACAGCCTGTGCAAAGTAGGATAACTTAAAAATCTGAGTTACTTCTTGCAAGAAATAAGGGGAAATAAAAGAACATCGTGAAGCAGCGAGGTTGTGCCTGGGATGGATTTACCTGCATGTTCCTTTTTAGGCTTCCTGACATGTTTCCTTGTAACTCTGCTCGACTTTCTGGTGTATTCAGTTCAACGCTTCCTGTCAAGCTGGTTCTTGCATAACAACGACTCCTTTTGTCCTAGGAGTTAAGTTTGCATTTCAAAGCCTGGGGAGGAGATGATTTAGAAGTGATTTGCTCCCATGTTGTGAGGAAAGGACTTACATTTTTTATCTTGGTGTCCACGAAGGTTTAGTTTAATCTGGAGGTATTCAGTTATGGCTAATTCATGAATGAGTGGTTAGATTTTAATAACGCAGTTGTGTGTGTGTACATTGAAGGACAGTGGAGAATAAAACACAGGTTCTGCCTTTTAAATCTTAGTAAGGAAGACTGGAAAATGAACAAAGGTGCCTGCAGGCATTTTAGGTGTTGTCCAGTCCTGCTAAGACAGCACTGCAGGATCTAAAAAAGGTAATTCAGGGTGATCGCCTTCCTCATATTCTGACTGGAGTTTGCTCAGCCTTGGCACAGCTTCATGGCTACTGAGTGTATTCCAGAAGACCCATGGGGGCTGTCAAATCTCTTGCAAGCAAACCCAGCATTTTAGCAAGGAAAATGTGCCAGCACTGTTATGCTTGCAGAGTACTTTTTCTGATAAAGTCCAGCTGTATTTGGCTGCACGTTATGTGTTTGCTTGTTTTTAAAATATTAATTGCTGAAAAGTATTTAGGGTAAAATCTCAGTTCCTTTGAAGTGGATGAAATCCCGCTGATTTTGCTGGGGTGAAAGTGTGTTCCTCACACTTGAGACAGTTCCAAAGCCATACTATCAACTGTGCCTATATAATGTATTCTGCTGAATATGATTATTTTTAATTAACATTTCCTGTTCCTGTTTAATTAACATTTTTAGTACAGCACTATTCTTTTAAGTTGTACAGAACTGCACATCGCATTTCCATGACTAACTTGGGTTATGCAAAGTCTTTGCTGCTAAGAGTTAACTTGCTGCAGCTGAAAAGAAGATGCTGTATTTTCTGAGGGCAAGCTTGGTAAGAGTTTTGGGAGGCAAAGGCAGTGCTTGGGAGGCTGTGGTTGTAAGTTTTCTTCCTGAGTGTGGGATATTGTTGCATTTCCTACAGCACAAGTCCCTTTATCTTCACCCAGCTGGGACACTGACCTTGTCCCACCCATCGTGGGATGCTTCCCACGAGCCTGAGGCTTCCAAGGGTGTGAAGAACGCTCGGAGCTTGGAGCTCGAAAACCTAGTCTTTGATTACTGTTAAAAACAGGCTGAGTAGCAGTGTGAGGTGTCCCTCACCAGGGAAGCCTGGGATTGCTCGGAGGGTTACGTAAGCGGAGCTGCCGTTTGGAAAAGCGGGAATGCTTTGCCCTCGATACCAAGGGGAAGCGCTCGTGGCGAACCTTTGTTTAAACGGTGCTGAAATGATCCAGGGAATGCTGAGGAGCCTCATAGAAATATTGGCCTTCTCCCCACAATTTATATTTTCAGATGCTAAAACTAGTTGTTGAGCAAATGTAAGGTGCCTATTTTAGGATGCTGCATGTCAATATCTGACTACAGATGGCTCCGTGAATCATAGTTGGAAGAAGGGAAATGTTAGACACTAAGACTTTGTTGCTAAGAGATTTTAGTACACAGTATGCTAACATGTGCTGGCAAATTTGGGAACAGTAGCAGCAGAATGCTCTTGGAGGAAAAAAAATTCAGTGGTGAAGAAACTGTCTTCAAAGGACTATTTAAAGGATAGTAACATTATTGTGCTTTGTTGTATCGAGACCTGACGAAGATGAAATTGGCTTTCAAGCAGATAATAGACAGAAAACATCCAAAAGGTAAAGCTAATCCTGCTCTCCAATGAAATAGGAAGTGGATATTGGAAACAAAAAGAAAAAAAATTACTTTGGGGTTTGAATGAATCAAGTGCCAAGATTAAAGGCGGTGGTTGCTGATATTTTGTCATCTACTGGACATCAGATCTATTAATATACACAGTTAGTTCCTTTCAAAATGCATCCTATTGAGCTTGTATTACATTATATAATTAAAGATGCTAAGAGTTCTCTTCTGTCCAGGAAAGAAGCATGCAGGAAAATGCTGAATATGATTTTTTGACTTGTATTTCTTCATAACGTTACTATAAAGTAATTTAGGAAAATTGTCAGCATTTTATTGTCCTGGTAGAGAATGTGGGTTATTTCTGCAATTAATATAAACCTTTGCTGGCCACTATTTAAAGAAAATAAATTGTTTTACTGCTTTTCTTTATTCTATTTTACCTTATTTCAGTGAGTTTTGCGCAAACTTGAAAATGTTACACCTGAAAGGAAACTTTAAATGGATAAAATTAATTTTATTTTATAAAATAAAGTCTTTCAGTTGTGATCTATTTTCAACAAAAACATTGTTTTATTAAATGTACAAAATACTGCGCAACCATAAACTTCCTAAAGTAGTGATTTGCTTCTGAAATTTCTAAACAGATGTATACATCTCAACTTCAGAATTGATTATTTTTAAATGAAGTTTTCGAGTGTAAATGTGTATCTCCATAATGCAAGAATATGTGTCTCCTTGAGGTCATGTTTTCTGTCATCCATATTCTATGTATTCAGCAGCAGTGTTAGATAAAGACAGGGAATTAGTGATATTAATAGAATATTAATCAAGCATTTGGTTTTATTTTTTAATGAGGTGAACCTAGAAGCTTCTGCTACTTTTATTTTGCTGTGTCGTAGCCTCAAAGTCAAAAATCAACTGCAATCCATGGAACTACAAAATGTGGGGTGAAACTTTACCCTTTTATTTTTGCAAAGTGAAATAAGGAATTTATGGCTATCCAGCATTCTGCATTAGATGATAATGGCTGTGGCAATTGTGTAGGATTTTCCAGCTGGTTCAGAGAAAGATCCATTTGGAATTCTTAACATTCTGATGGAAAACACCTGAGGTCTGCATTGTGATTTGAGCTCAGAACAGTGTTTTCCACATTTTCACGTTTTGCTCAGGCATTATAAGAGAATGCCTTTCCTAAGGAATCTGAGTTCCAGGTACTTGTGGTGCTCTTTGAATCAATAAACGTCTCTTCAAGTGCAGGCTCCTGGAATTGCATAAGGAACCGCCAGCGGGTGATCGATACATTTCCATCCCACACCTATGGAAAAGAAATTCGGAACACAGATTGCTTCCTGCTTTTCCAAACCCAACTCCATCTGTCCCGCTGAGGGGAGTTATAAAATCCACACACTACACGAGAGCAGCTCATGCAGATCCATTTAGGATGGGATTTGTTTGAGGCTGCTGAGCGTGCTGGGTGATTTTGTGTCACCATTTATCAGGGATGGAGCCTCCCGCTACCGTGTCCTACACATGGGAACAGGGTCTTGGCACTTAACAACCTAAATTTAACTTCCTGATGTCCTTGGGGATGACTGCTGTGGGCTTGATGGTGTGCTGGGACTAAATTCAAAGTGGCTTTAGACTCCAAGTACCTCTTTGTTTTATTAGGGAGAGCTTTTCTTTCTAGAGGACATGTTAGAAAAAAATGCGTTGAAGTTAAGCTATGTTACATTTCCATTGCCTCACAGTAAACACAATTGGATTTTTGTATCAAATTAAAGAGGTGTCAGTCTCCAAAAGCTGTGGTTATTGGAATGTGGTTATATATTTTTAATACTAAGCAAACACATCCTGATTATGATATGTGGAAGAGCATTTCTGAAAATATTTTAATTAAGGAAGTGATCCCAACCCTTCCTTCTAAATTCCCTTGTGTTAAGTTCTCACGTGCCTCTGCTGATAGTCAATCCTGTTGTGTGATGGCTGTGGCTGCTTGAGTGGTGTTTTTTCATTGTTAAAATAATTTAATCTTTGCTGGAATGAGAAATAATTTATGATTTTGTGAGCCTGTGGTTTAAGTGGAAGGCAGTTTCTGGAGTCTGATGGTTACAGTCTCATTCACGGGGTTGTGTGACCTCTTTCTTGTGGTTCCCACTGAAGATGGGAACCTGTAGGGAAAATTTACCTCAGTGCCCTGTCTGTCCACCTGCATTTGCACTGACATAATTCACATTTTGTGCTGGGCTGAGTTACCTCCTTTAATGTACAGCACCATGCCTGAATTTACTGCCAGTCCAAGCTTTATGGAAAAGCCATCATTCAATAAACACTGCTGGCTGGCAGAGACAAGAGAAGGGTGAAACATCAGCCCTGAAGGAAAGACTAATGAAATGCACTTTCCTCAGGAAATGGAAATTGTCTGGAAGAGAAGAGCAGGGGGGAAAAAAGCAGGTGGGGAGTGGTGATGTTTTATGTGCTCACTGTGAATTGCAGCTACAGCCCTGCAGCTCCCTCCAAAGGCTCAGCATTTCAGAGCTTTGGGTCTCTCAAATGTAACCATGTGCAGCAGAAATGGAAAAGCTTGGACTGAGAGGAACATAAATGGACTAAGAGGCTCTCTTCAGTCCCACACAGAAATTTTATCAAAGTTCATTATCTAGATTTAAGAGGGGACAGCTTCAGTTTCTGTCTTTTTTCTTTTGTTTCTCCTTGGGTGGAGCAGTTTGTTCCTAAGAGTGGTAATGTAATTTAGCCATGGTATTTGCCTTTCAGGGACTAGCCCATAAAGCTCTAAAATTGTATTTGTTAACAGGCTACAAAATCATGCTCTAATTTAATATAATCTCTACCTGTGATACATTTCAAGAGCAGGAAAATATCAATTGTGAAAGGTTGGTGCCAGGTAAAGTGTAAATACAACTTCTAGTTTCCCAAAAGGAACAAAAAACTGCCTTAATCCCCATAAAAATGTAAATACTTGGATATTAGTAAATTAATATCTTCAGAACTGCATTTGTGTGGCTAAACAGAGAGATAGTGGTGAGTCAGTGCTACTTATGTCTGATGCAGAGTCTGAAAACGCTGAAACTCTCTCACACTGAAACCTGTAACAGGACATCTGGCCAGTTTCACTGTTTACACAAAGTACTTTTATTTGCCATGATTTAAACTCAGTTTCTTTGGGGAACATGATTCAGAAAAAGCAGAACTGACCTGGTGCCTCAAATATTTAATTTCTGAATTGACTCCTGAAAGGCAACTTAAACAGTGCCTTTATCCAGAGGGATTGTTTCTGACTGTGAATATCAGAAAGCCAGGGGTGAGAATGATCTATCAGGTGGAAGAGACCCACTTGTGAAGGTGCCACTGTTGAGGGTGTTGCTCCTTGCCCAGTGCAGGAGTAAGAGTGCTGGGATGCTCCCTCCCGCTCCCTGCCTTGTAGCTGCTTCGTTCATTCATTCAGGATTCCAGTCGGCTGAGCTGTCCCTTGGTTATCACCCGTAGCAACTCGCCCAGTGTCGATTAAACTCCTTCCCTTCCTCCCTTGGCTTGGCAGGAGAGCATCTGGCACTGCCTGCCATGGCAAACAGGAGGCCCTGGAACCATTGCATCCTTTGAAAGAAACATCTGTCTGTGAGACAGCGAGCGAGACACTGGGGTGTCTGTGACAGCTCTGCTTCTCCCGAGGCAGAGGAAGTATCTGTGTAAACACAACCTTTCTGGTCAAGCTCCCTGTCACACACACTGAGTGACAGCCAGCTCCTGGCTCTGCTCCAGTGAGTTGTTCACCCCGTGGCTCTATGCTTCAGGGTGTCCCAGCTGGGACCTGTTTTGGGCACTCCATTAAGTTCTGTCACGTTGGAGACCGATCACTGCGGGAATAGGAGGAGGTACCACTGTCCAGCAGCATGGTTTTATCCTCTCTTTTTGTTTTATATGAGTTGCCTCCTACCAAGATACATCTTCCTGCTTAGCTTTACTCTCTGCTTGCTTCCCTGTGGCAGACTTACCCAGGCTGGATGTGTGTGTTATCAAACGTAATTTGGTAATAATTAGGTACCCATGTTAACAGCCTTAGTGGGGTCAATTAAGCTTGGGAGGGAGCTGATAAGTGATTCACTTTGGTTACTGTCATTCGTATAAAATTGCCTCTAATGCTGATTAAAAAAAACCCAACAAGATAATTTCTACTCTCTGTACAGTAGAATGTGTCAGGGCTCCCAACCAAATGTCTGCAGCAGACAAAGATCCTGGTTTGGGTTTAAAAGCACTGAATTACTGAGTCAGGCTTTTCTGCTGGGCTTTGATTGACATCATGCTGGGACCCTGCAGCTGAACTCTTTCTGATTCTGGATGCAAAGTAAAGACACTCTTTAAAAACAGGGCAAAACACAAAGCAGGTTTTAGTGCAGATTGTGTGTGAGTGATGTTTTTATTTCATACAAGATGCAGAACCAGGTTTTATCATGTTTGCAGAATTATGTGACTGAGGACACACAGACTTTTGATGTGAGATAAATGTCAAAAGGATGACATGAAAGGACATTTGCTGCAGAAATGAAAGAACCTGAATTATGGCAAGACTGCTGCATATGCAGTTTTAGAAGAGCTGCAATTTTTGAAGCTTCAGCATAACAGAGTCAGTAGATAGCCTCCAGTTGTAAAGTGCTACCTCCAGCCTTTCGTGGCGATATTTCATGTCTGTAAACACGCACGTGATGCATTTTGATGACTGGAATCCAGTTCCTACTGGAATTGGAAGCAAACTTTTGCTGCAGTTTTGCTGGTTGTGCTACTTTTTCACTGCCAAGAGGAGATGTCTTGTGATCAAAAGAAACCTCAAACAAAACCTTCTTTCCTCCCATAACCTCTTAATTTTAAATCTAGCACTTGTCTACAGGACATCCTGAAAAGCAAACTATGGCTATTTAAAACCCTGTAAATTATGGAGCATGGAGAGAATCAAACTCTAGTATTTTCTGCCAAAGCACTACATTACAATATTTTTTTCTAAAGTACAAAGAAATTTAGTACAGATATAGAACTTCAGTTGGTCTCTGATTTAGGTACTTGATCAAGGAGAGAATTTCCACCATCTTCATTTGGTTCCAGCTCTGGATCTTGTGAAGACCATTCACTTGTCCTAATGTATTCACATTTATATTTTCATGTGAACTCACTATAATTTTGATTTAAGACACACTTATGTGGAAAAAGGGCTAAGGTTGCCATGCTTTGTGGTTTGTAACTGTACAAATTGAATGAGTAAAATTTTGTGTCTTTCTCATTTTGCTCTGACTTCACTTTCTCCCACACATTTTACCCATCAAATTCAAGTGAAGTGCATTGATGTTATGCCAAGAAATATTTGTACTTTTTAACTTTTCCTTGCTTTCCTTAGATCTTAACTTATCTTTCCTTCATTTTGCTGTGAGGATTTACATACTGTTTTTAGCACATCAAGTGAATTAAATTGAGAAAAATGGTTCCTTGAGCTTCCTGAATCTACTGCTTGGTTCAGAAGCAAATATGGGAACAACTCCCTGTCAAGCTGTCTCTTAGTTATCTGGAAATATCTTTTTTTATTTTTTTCCAAGTAATAAAATATGTTTATCACTTGAAGAGCATGTTTATACTTGAGCTTTAAAATCTACTCAGTATCAAAAATTCTTTCATTTGAGTACCATGGCTGCTGTCTAGCAAGCTGCCTGTCACTGCTGAATTCCCCCCCTTGTTGGAATTTTACTGCTAATTAGGGCTAGTATCAGAGAGAAGTATTACCACTTGCTTACAATGCAGAGAAAACCTCAGAGCTGCACACAGATGTTGCTGTTATGAACCTGGAGCCAGCCAGGCTGCAGAATTGGACGTTAAAAGAGAGGATTAGTACAGCTCTGCTGTTGCTTTCCTAGTGGTGTTTGCCAGGGAGAATCATGAGCTGCACTTCAGGGCTGCACAGAAGAGGCTGGGGGCCAGATTCTGATGTGTCATCCATGCTGAGAAACTGTTTCTGCCTGGAGGGGCTTCTGGAGTAAAGATTGGCTTACCAGTGTTTAAAATAGTAATTTTCAGATAGATAGTTTCAGATGGTGTTGAGGTGTCAGTGCATTCACCTGCTTGTGTCCAACCTCCCTGATCACAGAATCTCAGAATGGTTTGGGTTGGGAAGGACCATAAAGTCACCCAGATCCGCTCCTTGCCATGGGCAGGGACACCTTCCACTATCCCCGGTTGCTCCAAACCCCATCCAGCCTGGCCTTGGACACTGCCAGGGATGGGGCAGCCACAGCTTGGGTGTAAAGTCTTCAGTTTCAGGGATTTCTGTATTAGTTTGTTTTGGTTACTGGTAAATAAAATTGTCCATTCAATTTCCTAGGCTGAGTGCAGGGATAAGATCTTATGCTTGTTACATTCAAAGATATTGATGACCTTAACTGTACTTCATAAGCTTCCCAAGACCATTTCATCATTTAAGTCTTCTTTTGCATCATTCTTTGTATGTGGAGAAGCGCAAACCAGCAAATAATTTTTCTTGGTCATCTGCTCAGAAATTTGCATTGTATTTTTAATAATTTCTCATGCTTGACTCTCTTGGATATAGTCCTATGTAATCCTATATCCAAGACAATCCTAAAGCAAAATTTTTTTTCTATTCTTTTTTAACCTGCACCCTGTAGATGCAGAAGTTTCTATGGGAAAGGTGAGCCCAGCTTATGCCTTGCACACACATCAGGAAAGCTGCAGTGCCACTAGAGAACAGATCTGTCAGAGCTGCAAAATGGGGCCAGAAAAGACAATTTCTTCATATTCAGGGCAAAAAGAGGAGAAGAAGAAAAAGGAAGAAGTCAGTAATGGCAGAACTGAATTGCTGCCCTCACAATTATTAGAGATAGTTTTCTTTTTAAGTCCATTGAAAGGAGAATTCAGATCTGTGTTCAACAATCAGGAAATAAATGAAAAAAATTTTATTTTAGAACTTAATGTACTTAGACATTTTAAACTCTATACATATGCCTAAACTTCACCAAGCCTCTCTCCTTCAGTGTGTTTTTTTGGTGCCCTAGTGGTACCTGAATACTGGTAGCTCTTGGTCCTTGATTCTCTCATGTACTTTGCATTTCAGCTCCTGTTTTTATTGCTCAGGTAAGGAGCGAGGCAGGAGCAATTAAAGGGAGATAATATCTTCAGTGTGCTCCTCCTGCAGCATTCTCCACACACCCGTACATCTCCCAGAGCTTCGAGGATGCTGTGCTTAATGTTCACTGCTGCCTTGGACTGCCACCACGTGAAGAGCAGCAGCTCTTCCAGCAGCCTCCTGAGGTTGCCACCATCAACATTCCTGGGAAATGGGCAGCTGGGGGACTGGCAGTGCTCTTACAAACTGATTAAGATCTCATTTCTTGCCGTTTCAGCGTTGTATGGGTGTTTGAGATATGTATTGCAGAATGAAAGTAATAGGATCACTCACTTTGTGAAATGAAAATGTGTTTGCCTGATGTTTGTTGGTGATGTAACGTTTTCCTTCTTAACAAGTGTTGACATCGTATTAATTGTGCCTGTTTTACAATCCTTTAGGTGGCTATAATAGCGGGAAATTTTGAGCTTGCTGAATACATCAAGAATCACAGGGAAGCTGATATTGGTAAGCAAAATATTTACAGACTCTGAAAATAAGTTTTGCTTGTTTGTGCCAGGATTTTGTGAAGATGTTAAAACTGATTCTATGTGAGATACAACCACAGGGCTGGTGACATTTCAGGGAGGTTTGAAAAGTTACTGTTCTGAAAAAATGCAGATGGGGAAAAAGCTGAAATGTTTTCAAAAATACACTCTGAAAAGGAAAATATGATAAGTAGTAGGTGCTTTCTAAGTATAAATCAGTCAGTTTGTAATAGACTAAATACACATCCACTTCCCTGGAAAAGCCAGATTGGCTTTTGCAGGTTGTTTTGGCCTTGCCTAAAGCAGCTCTTTAATAGGAATAATTAATCAGAAGATGAAAATGGTGAAAAATGCTTCATAATTAAATGAATATGTGGCAGAAGCCAACTCCCCATATCCATGAAAGCATTCCCTCTCAAGAGTTTGGTGGGATTAAGGGTAGTGACAGACCTTAAGGGCCCCTGACAAAAAACTGGAGGCTCTTTCAAGATTTTTTTATGTAGAGAGATTTGCCATTAAAATAAAAGCCAGTTTGATACAAGTGATGCCTATACAGTTTAACAAAATGGGTTAAAATGCTTTGATTCAAGTTAATTGAGATCCCAGAGACACATCCAGAAGTTGAACAAAAAAAGGCATTTCTTTTGCAGCAGGAGGCTCTGTGTAGTTGCCTGCACTGATTTAACTCAGCGAGGCAAATCTCTGCCTTGAGTATTTCATTTATATGGGAAATTAGGCCAGCCAACATGAAATATAAAACTAAGGATGTGGATTAAGGACTACTTTCACTTTCCCTTCCTTGTTGCATATGATCTGTAGGGATATGGTTGAAAGTTCTGTGGTAATGTGGATTCTTGTAGCACTTTCAGCTCTTGCAGTGTTCTCTGAGAAAACTGAGGGCAAAATGCAACAAAGTCATAACTTCTGCATAAAAGTTCAGAGACAGTCTGGAAGGTTGTTTTTTCTTGGGATAATAGGATAGTTCCTTTCCATGTAAGAATTCTTCATCCTTCTGTATTTATTAATGTTCTGTAAAACATGAATTAAAAATGAACACGTTATTCTTATTAGGTTGAGCATCTTATTGTTGTTTGTATTTACATATGGGTAATGCTTTTCTTTATTTTTGCTGACTTGTAGGATTTGGTGATTTCTAGAAAAATGCTTAGAAAATACTTTCTATGGGAAGATTGTCCAAATTTTTCTGATGCCTTCATTTTTGCCACTGAAAAATAGAAACATTGGTACTTCCATTATTCATTCACAATTTTTGCAAGATGGTGGATTGAGCATGGGTATTTGAATTAATAGATTTGTCTTAAAGAGTAAACATTACATTATGTTATTTCCTCCCATGTGAGTTAATTGAGCTGGATGTCTGTCCTTTAAGTTTTATTACTTATGAAAAATGAAGTTGTTGAAATGTCCATTTTTGGAGTGTCTCCCAGTGGGGGAAAAAAAAAAAAAAGAAGAGTAAATCAAAGAATCAAATCCTGAGCAGAAAACCTGAGAGCTGCTGTGATGATGAATGTGTGGAGTGATGTCAGCATTTCAGCTTCAGCAAGTTGGCTTTTGCTTCTCATGCTTGTCTGGTTACCCACTGTGTTCCTATAATTTTGGATGTATTCCAAAATTTGTCATTTGAGTAATGCACCTCCTTAGAGGCAGCAGAGGGGGAAGGAATAGTGAAGAGCTTAGGAAGTATCCTCAGGAAGACAAGGACAATTCATACTATCAAGTCTCTTGAGAAACTTTTAATCACTCATCTCTCAGAAAGTGTATTTTAAGTTAGATTCTGAATTTTGATACCAAACCAGTTCATTAAACCTTGTTATTATTTTAAGTTCATTTAATAATCCCAATCTCTTTGCAAATTGTAGTTATTTTAGACTCTACTTTAGAAGCAGAAAAATCTGATTTACAGTAGAGCCACTGAATCTTTGTCCTACAGATCAAATCACACCAAGATTGTTGTTCCTTCTTCTTTTAATTTAATTGTAAAGCACTTATATCAGATAGATGTGAAAATTAGGCATATATAAAATAAGCTTCTTTGCAATAATCATAAGACTTCCAGCTGTTCTGGAAAAAGAAGAAAAGTATAAAAAATATTTCTTTTACAGCCAAAAAAGGTGAGAATAATGTCCCATGGAAGAATGTGAACAAACCCATAAAGAAAAAGCCTTGCAAGGGATTCCTGTGTCTTTAGTGGCTTAGTCCAATAAAACCCACCTGGCTGATTCTACCAGGAAAGTTCTTACTCTAGATAGGAGTTCTGTAAGACTGAATCAAACAGAAAAGATAAGGGAATCCAAGGACAGAAAAAAAGATACTCATAAAGGATTAAAAACAAGATCTGTATTTCATTGTATTTATGTCTTTTATGAGGGAATCCCTTTTGTTTTCATGGCAGATGTTTGAAAGGTGAATGGGAATTGCCATATCATTTTAAAAGTAATCCTATTTGAAACAAATTACAATAGTATTTTTCATAAAGCAAGAAACCCTATTACCATAAGGTACTTAGAAACTCTTTTTACAAGCAGTATGAAATGCTTAGTGTGGCTTCCCAGATTATTTCAATTCATCATGCCCCCAAATTAGTTTTTTTAACAGCACCAGAGTAGCTTATTTTAATTATTGGTTATTTTGGAAGTCTTTGGGACCCAGAAGTCTATCCCAGCTCAGTGACTATTGCTGCATCTTCTTTTCTGCTTTGAGGGAGACCTTACACATACCCCTGATGTACAGTAGTTGCACACCATTAAAAATATTTAATAATAATAATAAAAGTAATGGTGTCCCTTTTAAAATTTTTTTCTTTTAACTAGCTATAGCACATTTATAATTTATTTAACTTTATGCATTTATTTATTGCAAACTAAGAAAAAGTAATGGATTAAAAGATGTGATGAATAGAAAAGTTAATCCCTGATTGTTTTCATCCAGCCTGCAGCTGTCTGTGAGTAAATGAGCACAGCAGATTTAGGAAGCATTTGCTGTACAGAATTTACTATGGCTTCTATAGGATGGAGGTACAAAACCCAATCATATATGTAAGAATTTTGAAGCTTTCATTAGATACAGATATGCAGATATTAAGTATGTTGCAAGCTGATAATCCTTTGACTGGGATAACCTATTTTTCAATCTCTCTTTTGCCTTGGTTCTTTGTGATGGGATGAATTTTCAGACGGACTAAATGACATGGGTTGTTCTTCTTCAAGTGAACAAGGTTTGTTTTCTATTGTGCATCTTGTCCTTCAGCAGCTCTGGAGCCAGGAGTGCTAGGATTCTTTTGTCTGGTTTTTTGTTTGCTTTAGGAAAATGAAACACATTGAGCTGGTGTGTGAGTTTTTGGTAGTTGATTAGCAGACTAACTAATACTTGGATACTGTTGCTAGGCTTCAAGTCAGAGTTCCTGTATTCCTCTATAATTATGCAGAGAGATGTGTGTGTGTGATGGTTTGTCTGTGCTTTCACATGGGTGTTTTTATTTTGATAATTTTGAAAATCTGCTAATACAGTCTGTAGACGTATTCGGCATAGAGAAATTGCTTTGACATTAACCATTTTTTGAGTATGAGTAAAAATGTGGCTTTTTTAAACTGGCATTGTGACTGTCAACATAAGGAACTTAGTTTATTGTAGAATAAGCAGAACAGGTATTTCAGAACACGAAGATATTAGCTGCTTTGTGGTAGAATTGCTTTTCTAACTCATTTTCTTTAATTAGATGAGAGTGATTGAGGTCAGCAGTCTTGGTTTTTCAGCTGCAAGTATTGCTATTAAATGCTGGCCAGCCCAAGGAATATTCTGTTTGTTTACTTATTTATTTGGGTTTGGGGAATGGTTTAGTAATTTTGATTTTCATCAATCAAATGCCTTCAGAATACTCCTGAGGCTGGGGGAAATCAGCTTGAGACAGATAACAGCAGAAAGAGGAAAAGGCAGCAAAGCAAAAGGAAAATCTACAAAATTGTCGGCAGCATGCAGTGACTTGTTCTATTTTTATCACTTGTTATTTAATAGAAGCCAAGGGGACAGAAACATCTATTGTAGCCCTGTGCAGTTGTCATTTGGGAGTAACATTACCTGTTTCAAATGTTAGTGAGCATTTAATGTAGAAAGAGAATGATATCTGTGTAATCTGGATGGCAAAAACCACCGAGGTGTGAATTTCCCACATTTTAAATGCATATTGTGTAGTAGAGTATCATAATCCTGTGTTCCTTTTGCAATTTCTTTCAAATATGTCTGCTAAACTAATAATTATTTCTGTTTCCATAGAAAAACATGCCTTTGCATTAATGATTTTATACTGGTTACAAGCAAACAGATACTGGTTGGTATGAAATAAATCTGTTGCTATTATTTCTCTGTTTTCCTCTGAATGGCTGCAAGAAATAGAATTTCCTGTACTCAGTCTTGCTATATGGCAGCAAACAAATTGGAAAACTGGGAATTGTGTGTTAATGTAATTACATACTAAAATGTAGGGCAGAGCTTGAAAAACTTTCCGTGGTTTTCGTTTTCCCTTTGATCACAAGTTAGTTATTTCTGTGTGTGCATTGGTGCAAAACCTTAGAGTAATTTGCTTTATTTAAAAGTTTAAACTTCATTTTCACAAGCTGGTTGCTCTTGGCCTTTGAACTTGGGTGTATTCTGTGCATGTAACAAGGACTGCAGGCTGAGGTGTGCAAATTCTGTGGTGTGTGGCCATTTCTGAAGCCAACTCAAAATTCTGAGCAGGAAGGCGAGGAGAGAGCCGGTGCCATGTGTGAGTGCTGCTTTAAGCACAGCTGATTGCAGAATCCCCTGGCCTGCTTTTGGAAACCAACCTGCAGCATGTCCTTGCCACCTGCCAGGTAGGCAACGACTGCCACAGCTACTCCTCCTAGCGTTTATTTTACAGACTGAACCAGAAGAGCCTGGTACTCGAACCAAAAATAACCCACGGGAGGGATCCCAGGCTGCTTCCAGTGCCCTTGAGCTAGTTTTGGTCTCAGGCAGAACTCTGGGCTGAGCAGTGGCTGCAGGTCAGGCTGGCACATCCCCTGGAGATGCCAGAGAGGGTGACAGGGGAAAGGAAGGAGGGGATTGCTCTATGTTTGAGCCTTGCCCCAATCTTTACGCCCAAATCCAAATGGCTGGAAGTGTTTCCAGGGCCTGTAGCTCTTGCCTCCCCAAATCTGGCTTCCAGCCAGCTGCCAGTCCTGTGGCTGCTCCTCAGCAGAAATGTCTCTCACCTTCTCTGCACCTTCCAGGCTGGGACCATTGTATCCAGCAGTTGGAATGTGCTGCTTTCAGTGGCATTCCTGTTATCAGAACTTGTTTCCAAGCCCTTCAAAGGTTTTGGCTGCTCTAAGACACCATCCTTTCACTTGTAGTGGCTTTTTTGCCTTTGGTGGTTTTTTTTTAAATAGTTTTCACTGTCTTGACCCCACTGAGGGACTGTACAGGGAAATAAAATCAGACGTCATGTACAGAACTTGTGCAAGTCACAGAATTAAAAAAAAATAAAGCCATAAAACACAAGTAGAAAAAGTGATTCCAGGATGCCAGGGACAGTGACACTGACAGGGACAAAAATGAAACATACTTTTGTATATCAAACAGGTTATCAAATGAATATGGTTAATTTCTTGTTTTACAAAAACTAATTTAGTGGCTTGTACTGTCCTCAAAATTCTGATGGAGTCCATAAAAGGGTAATGCCATTGAGCTCACCATGCAGCCAAGGGTCAAGCTGGGAGCAGACAGAGGTGCAAGTACCCCAAACCCCTCAAATGCTGCAATTCTGAACTAATATTACAGCCAAACTGGAACTTCCAATCACGATTTTCAGTTACTCCCTGTGAGTGAAACTCCCAGTGTTGTTCAGCCTGGCTGCTGGATCCTTCTGACCCCAGTAGCTCCCCTTGGAGGCAGTGGAAATGCTCAGCAGATAACCCATCCCTCAGGAATCTGCTTTCTGATTCAGCCTGGTGCCTGATCCTACACCAGGATGTCTTTGGCACACAAGAGAAGCTCCTAGAATTAGTTAAACATTTGGCTGAGGGGATGTAAAAAGAAAATAGTACTCTTGAGTTTGTGTCTGACCTGAAATTTGTTCAGTCACCTCTGATTTGGTTTTATAGGTCATAGATCACAAAACAGGAAGAGGTTCATGTGATCATGCTGTCTGACCTTCTCATGGTGAAGATTACAGCTTTTATATTAACAAACTCCTGTTTGAACTGGGTTAGAACCAGGAAAAACATTCTGCCTTGTTAAACACCTGCAATACTGTAAATGGGATTTGGAAAACTGTGTTCTGGTCTTGTGCTCTAATGAGGCTGGATCCTTTTGTTTTAGTTGTTCTGGAGTTGATCACCCCTTCTTTGAACAGACATATGTTGTTTCTGGAATCACTCTGGCTGCTGCAGCTGGACCCTGAGTGTGGCTGAGACTCCTCAACTGTGTTGTGCCAGTGCCACATTTTCTTTCCTGGGCAACTCAGAGCTGAAATATTGGAGAGGAAAAACTCTGAGGTTTAAATCAGATATAGGAAACCACCATGTTTATGGTGGGGTTTATTTCTACTGCAGTTTGATCAACATTATCTGAGGCACTCTATACCAGCTTTTCTCAGGCTCCACAAAAATTGGTATCCCTAAATTTGCTCTAATTGTGCCTTTTTTAAGAGGCTGTGCCCATTGGAAGTATGTGATCTGTGCATTTCAATCATGGTATTATATCTATATCTGTCTATATATATATAGATATCTGGGTCTCAATGTAACAAAACAGGAGGGTTTGGATGGCCACACCAATACTAGGATATTAGGAAACCAACGGTCGCTGAGATAAGGGATGTGTCAGTGCAGCTCTGGGATATCAGGCTGCCCAGTAAAGGATGCTACACAAGAAAAACTGTTTGAAGAGCCTCTCAGAGAGCTCTGGTATTCCTCAAAAGTTAATGTGTTTTCTTTAAATCGTTTTTTCCACATGAGCCTCAAGAGCTCTCTAAGATCATGTCAAATGCTACGCAGGATTTCTAACAGCGGAGCAGCGGAGCCAGGTCAAAAATAGAGGTAGGACAAGTGGGGAAAGAGATGTGTGGAGGCTCCCAGGGCTCTCTATTCCTTCCATTTACAATGGTGAGAACACAGGGAAAAGAGATGAAAGCACATGAAATAAATGCTAGATTAAAAAAAAAGGGCAAAATAGAGATTGTTAAAAATAGTCAGAAATGATTCCTGAAAAAAATTCCTGTGCTTCGCAAAGTAAGTGCAGAGATGAAAAAAGCTAGCAAACAAACCCCTCACCAAAAATACCCCAAATCCCTCCCCAAAACCTGCCCCAAAAAACCAAAAACCCCAAAAGAAAAAAGGGACGAGAAGGAAAAGTAAAACCCCATGAAACTCAGAGTGTATTGTAGGTCCTTATGCTGAGCACTTCATCACAAACCTCTTTATGCACCCAATAGTTTCCTTTCTGTAATTAGGCTAAAAGTAGATCACAAAGTTAAGACTGATGGCACAGGATTTGGTTTGTAACTTGTGAGTATGTGGATTTTTATGTGCCATCATTGCTTTATGAAAAAGAAATAGGTTCAATATAACTCCTGTTTGGGGAAGGGAGGAACATGGAAAAACTGGATCTGGGTGAGGAAAGCCTTCCAAATACAGATGTAATTTTATTAATTTTCCAATTATATAAAACAAATATTTGTATTTAAAAAAATCTTCCTATGACTATAAAAATAAATATTTGCATGATTTCAAGGCTCTAATCTCACTTTTAGATTGGTTCAAATAAACTTGAAAAGGGTTAAGTTGGACTATTCAGTTGCTAATATTGGACTATATAGTTGCTAATCTCTGTTTACATAGATTTACATTACATTACACTGACTCCCTTACTTGTAACTCCTCTTTCTATTATGCTGAATTTATATTGACATCATTTTTAACAGCTCAATATAGCAGTTTTCAGTCAAACTCCCTTATTTATAGAAATGAAGTTGATGTTATGTTTTCCATTCAATATACAATGGTTTGACAATTGAGGAAGTGAAGCTCCACTGAAGAAATTAGTTTCAATGCCTTATGAATACTCTGATTTTAATAACAAGGTACTACTGTCAGAACTTTGTGAAAATTGATCTGGTAATATTCAGCCTCTTTAAAAGGAAATAGTATCATCCCAGAAGCCTGTTTGTTGTCAAATTATAGATGAGGCTTGATAAAGGGACAGGCTTTGGAGTGCAGGGCTTTGTAATGAGTGTAATATTTCACACTGTATTTCACACTGCTCACAGTACTTCACGCTGGTGCTGTCACTCCATTTATGTCTCAATCTCCTGGGCTGGCTCTGAGTCTTCCCCGTGGAGTTCAGGGTAAAATGCAGCTTTTGCAGTCAAGGTCTTGTCACACTGTGGAAGGCATTTTCAGACTAAACACTTTGAGTATTTAAATCAGATCTGCTTAGGATCTTGGACAGAGATTCCAGGGAATCCAAACCTAATGGTGCTGCTTGAACCTTTGTCATTCCCTCTCCCTCTTAATGAGCTGGTGTTTGGAGGTCTTTATTTCTCCAATTTTACTTCATTGCTGGATGCCCTGCGTGGCATGGGAGACCTCGTGGTGTCCACCAAGGTTGTTCCCTTACCAAATCTCCATTCTGCTTTGATTTGTTTTTAAATTTTCCATTCTGTGAATCTTGATAATTTTGGATTTTGAAGCCAAAAACCTGTTTTCTCTTCCATTTTCTAGGTGGTGTGGCTGAACTAATTGTTCAGAATTGTTCTTAAAAGACAGAATTATGATGCCACCTTGATTCAGAAAAAGTTGCAAAGTTAATATTATCCAGGCAAGTGACTCTAATTGGGTGAAATCCCTGCTGAATGAAAACAACAAAAGATTTATTGAATTGAAGATTTACAACGTTAAGATAGCATTTTCTGTGTGTAAGTAGGGGTAGCCTGTTATTTACTTCTGCTGACTCCAGATGTCCAGATTTTGTTCCTCCTCCTATGCGTTCTCATACCAAAAACTTCCATTCTCTCTGCATAATCTTTCACATTACAGCATTTTAATCTTGGGAAACAGCCTCTTACATCTCTTTGAAACATCTGAGGTAATTTAACATAAATTCTGTGATGCGTTTTCAGTTTTAAATGTGCCTCATCAAATCTGTAATGCAACACAGATTGGTTATTTATCCTGAAGAATTTATTTGTTGCTCCTGAAAAAAACCTCACAAGTGCAGGCTTGTTGGTTTGTCCTTTGAGTCCCTTTCCTTTGTTTTGGCTTCGCCCTTGGCCATGAGCACTCCTGGGATTGCAGGCACCAGGGTGTATTTGTAATTTGCCCTCGGGGATTATGACAGGCTAAAATTAATGTTTTCATGTGTGCTGCTTGTCCTCTTCCTGCATTTCCCACCTATGGGAAGCCCAATCCCTCTGCTTGTCCAGATGTCTGAGGTCACACCTTGAAAGAAACCAAAAGACAGAATTTTTGTGTTAGTTGAGATTTATCCTTCTTTTGAGGGCTAAGCTTTTTATTTTGGGTCAAAGCCTGGTTTATCTTGCCGACTTCATTACCACTCTTGAGAATGCCAGGTGCTAAAGAGCTCTATTTTTGCTGTGCAGATCAAGTGTGTCTGGTTTCTCGTGGCCTATTTTTGCATAATTCTTCATTCCACGGCTTGGAAAAGCTGTGAAGGGAACGAAGAGCTTGTAAATAGCTAGAGAAAACTGCTATGATATTATTACAGGAAAATAAAGGGGAAGATCTGTTTGTGAGATTGCATCTCTTAGAGGGCATCGAATTAAAATTAAAGGCAGGAAATGATGCATATAAAAACAAATAAAATAAGAAGTGGAATGGTACATTTTGTTAGCTGTATTTCAGCAGTCAATTGACTGTTTCCAGATAATTCTATGAAAAATGCCTTTGAATAAAGGATTCTCAAGTACCAGTGGCTCAGAAATGTCCCCCTGTATTCACAGGGACAATTTTATTTAGCAGTCAGTATTAAGCAGTTACCTGAAGAATGAGATGCTGAGGAGCCTGATGCCTCTTTCTCCCTGATCTACTCAAAGGGGTTATGCTTAAACCCTGACAGGGGATCCCCTGTCTTAAACATAAGCAGGAGGTTGGGATCTTGGAGGGAGGGAAGGAGATGCTCTGGTGCTTTGTGACCCACACAGGGACCCTGGCACTGACCTGGCTGCAGGGGCAAGCACTGCAGTCCTGCTCCATGGCACAGTTGATGTTCCTGGGGTGGAAACCCAAAAAACCAGCAAAGAACCACCTGCAATGACTTGCAGGGTAGCAAAAAGACAAGAAAAAGTTTCTTGAGCTGGGACCAAGAAAAAATTTGAGGGCGATTCCAGAAGTTTTTTACACATGCTCAGAGGCAGCACCTGGGAAGCCACAGACCTCCTAGACCTGGGAGGCCACAGACCACTAACCCCTGAGCTTAGTTTTGGACTGTGTTTAATTCAAGAACAGGGAGATTGTTGGTGTAGCCTGACAGCATCAATGTGGCTTGAGGAGTGCTTGGACTGAGGTCATTGGTCTGTGATTATCTGTAACATCCAGAGCCTTTTATTCAGCACCTCGCACTCAAATCCTGGATTGGATTTGTCTAACTACTAATTTCACCCCAAATAAAGAGATTATAATTTTTTCAGCTGGTTGCATCTTGTCTGTTTTGGATTACTTTGCCATTTAATGGTGTTTTCTTTCCTGTTTCTTTCTTTTCTTGTCACCTTTCCTCGTTTTTCTTTCACTTCCGTCAGTGCCAGCTCTGTTCCGTACTGTACCTCTGTGCTCTCCCAGGTCTTTGGTGGGAATTCAGCTTCTGTTCCCCTGGAAGATACAACCCTTTCTTGCATCTGAGGAAGCCGCAATGATTTCTGCATATGTTGATTTTTGCTTCTCTCAAGCAATTTTGTACAAAACTCTAAGATAATTGGGATAAGGAAAATCATTCCCTCATCCTAAAAGAGAGCAAGGCTCAGTTCCAGCCCTGTGCAGTGTAATCTTTGCCACCTTTTCAGAGCTTGACTGATCCAAAGCTAAAACTCTTTTTCTTTTGCAAACACTTTGATTGGATCCAGGAACTTCCCCATTTTGCAAGGTCTGTGACATTGAGATTAGAGTTCAGGAATTAAAAGTAGTTAAAAGTGATCCCAAGAGTCTGGTGACTTTCTTCCTTTCCACTCTGTACTTAGGACAGAATTTTTTTAATCTTTTGATCCATTAGCATAGCAACGTTTATTCAGACATCTTCATCAACAACAGAGGAACATTCTTACGTGTGAAGTTAACCAAGGGAGACCGAAAAAAAAAAAGGAACTAATCTGATATTGTTTATTCCAACTAAATGAAAGCAAATTTCCTTAGCTAGATTGCTAACATAGGACATGCTTTAGGTTTTTAATACAGGACTGTGTTTTCCTTTTTGTCACCTTTTTGGGCAGGGGGCGGGAGGAGGGGGCTTCATTGCTGCTTTGGCTGTGCTTAGTGGGAGGACAGAAATTCTGTCATGATGGTGGGATGGCAAAGGTTTTCCTGTTCATCATCTTTCCTGACAAAAACTGAAGCTTGAAGCCACTCCACCTCCAAAGCTGAGGAAGCTTTCTCTCCGTATACCTGCACTGAAGGATTTTTTCGTGGGCTTTTTCTTTTATGGAAGAGAAGATGTAGTTGAGTCCAAATCTCTGTGGACTAACACCTCTTCTCATCCTCCTGTGGAGTCCAGGCTCTTATCTTAGAAAGTACTTTTCAAAGTTATGTACTGGCAGAAATTTTATGCAGTTAAACATGATTTTTGGCGTGTCCAGAGATGCAGAGATGTGGAGGGAATAGTGCTTGGGAAAAACTTTTTGGTCAGACTTAACAGAATTTGGGATTTGTTGGTTATTTTACTTTTATTTTCTTATTTCTGAAAAAACCCCACTGTGGGATTATCCAAATACAGTTTGTGGTTTTGTCCACCCATGGCTGTGTCCAAATCACCAGCTGCAGTTTGTTCTGTGCTGGCTGAGGAGGGAGAAAGTTCAAATGACAGGGCGAGGTTTTCTGGTGTCTAAACTCTGTTATGCAAGTGACAAATCGAGTTCTGCATTAAAGAAGTGTAAATCTGGATAAAAGCCACTGAAATTATTGCGGATTTAGTTTAGGGCCTTATCTTAGGGTGTGTTTGGGTTTCCTCTTGGAGGAGGAAAACACAAAATCTTTTATTTTTTTTCCTTGGAAGCTGCTGGACTGTGTCCTATGCCATCTGAAAGATAACTCTAAAGATTTAAAAAATCTGCTTCTCCTCTGGTCTTCTGTCCAAGTGAAAAAAGATTGAGTAAACAGGGCGTAAGGAGTTGTTTTAAACCCATTTATTTATATTTATTATTTGGTAACAGCATGTTCTTGACCCAGGAAGATGAACTTCGATATCCAAATGTTGGTGCTGATCTGGAGCTGCATATAAATCAAAATGTAAAATTTGGGGATTATTTCTGCCATAGCTGCTTTCTGAAGGAGCAAGTTGCAGTGACATAAGCTTTGTACCCAGTTTGCCTGTGTTACACAAAGCATATGGCTCAGACACTTTGCTCCCATCCCCAACAAAATGGGCTCCAATTTTAGAATGTCCTTTACTGCATCTCCACTTTTTGTGGTTTTTTAAAATACTTGAAATTTTTCTTTAGTTTTTTTTTTTTTTTTCAGTGTTTTAATAATTATGTTCAAGTCTATTAAGCTTTGCAGGAACAAGAAAGAAATAGGAAAACAATGAGTCATTAAAATACATAATGTGGAGGATTAAATTCCCCATTCTGGTTGAATTCCTCACAGGCAATAAGGGAAGGTCAGGAAAGTATCATATCATATAAAGAAGTTTCAGAATTCTAGCAAGTTTTTTCTATTTTTAAAATTTTTTTTTGTTAATACTTCTTAAATTTGACTTTGAGAATGCAAGGTCACCTATGGTGGATGTCCTTTTCAAATAGCTTTGGTATGGTGTTAAATAACATTTTAGAGTTACTCCTGATGTGGCAAAATGGGAATGGGTGACTTTTAAAGTTACCAAATCCAGATCAGTCTTTTTTCATTAGATAAAGAATATTTTCTGCAAAGCTGAGTCTCTTTTTATCACATAAAACTGAACACACAGAGTCAAGATTTACATATGTATAAAATAAAGCCATTCAGGCCACTTCTTTGTGTTGTTTTGTTTTCCCCACAGATATGTTGAAAAAAATCTGTGTGATTAGCACTGGTCCATATGAAGCTTGAAATCAAAGTCAGATCTCTGTCTACTGATGCTCAAGTTTTTCTCTTTTACTGCATAAAATTTGGGATGAGGTCATTTTAGTTGAAATGTGAAGAGAGTTCTGAAGTATTTGCAAAATACTTGGGTACTTATTTCATCTCCTTTATTTTTGAGATGCCACTGCTTTGCATCCTGGGTCAGCAATTGAAGCAGAGGAGATTTTTAGTTATTCAACCTAAATGAATAATCGGTTTGATTTTACAGATGTGTTTACAATGTGCCAGTGACGTAAATAGCTTATTGCAAAGGATTTTCTAGGCTTTCAGTTGATCAGAAATTTAGGGGTAATTTTTGGCAAGGAAATGCCTTCAGTCTGTGGAATATTTATTATAACTGTAGTGAAAGCATCACCTCTGAAGGACCAAATTAGAGATAACGTTCTGTGGGGATGTGTTTGTGCTCTCTGGGGAAAAGTGGAGATCTCTCTGGATATCTTCCAAAAGGCCCCATGGCAGTTTTGGTCTGGATTATATGATCATATATGAGCATTAAAAATGTCTTGGTTACTTTCCATAAAGAAGGGCCCAGCCCTGTTGTTTCTGTCCTGGGCTCCTGTTTCCCTTGGCTGAGTGGTGTCTGTTGCTACAGAATCACTACAACACCAGGAATTTAACTCAAAATCCATGAAGGGAAATGCAGTTGAATTCACCAAATTGTTGCTGGAGCAATCTTTTATCACAAATTTCTGCGTGTAGGAACACATTTTTTCTCATTGTACGGAATGTCTGAAATTTAAGATTGTTTTTTTCTTTAGGCTTTATGATAGTCAAATATATTTCTGAAATGACTGAAAAAATATATAACCCTAATGGATTTTTTTGTTACTTGGAATGAGGCCTATTTGATTTTTTTATTCATTATTTTACACTTTATAATTTTATGGTTATGGCAGAAATGTTTTCTGCTTTCTGTCACTTTGTAATTTCATGAAATCAGGTCTAGAGTAGCCAATTCCATCCAGTTCCATTGAATTGAAAACTTCTATGCTGAGGATGATCTATGGGGAAAAATGAAACACAAACAAAACTGTAATGGTTTTCCTTAAAACCAGAGGGATTAAAACTATCAAATTCTGATGAAGAAAACATTAATGCATGGAGTTTACAACCACCTGAGTGTTTACAACCACCTCGATGATAATAAATTCAGGCACATGGAAGTGCTTCATAATATAAGATTCATGTAGATTTCATGGAGAATTTATCCAGAGTAATTTGTATAAACTTGCAAGAATTATGCATCCCTCTCCTGTTCACATTAGCCTGTAAGTAATGGTGGATAATTTCAAAACAGCTGACTGGGATGGAGGCAAAAAATTGATTTATTCTTTCTGATCTTCATGTATATTCCTAAAGATAATAAAATTATTGCTGTAAATCATGGCCTGAGATATTTCCCATTAAATCTCAGTACTAAAAATTAAGGTGGTGACAGCAATAACTTCTTCCCTCGCTAGAAATTTCTTCTTTTATGTAACTTTATTTTGCGTGCCCAAAGTTTCACAAGTCAGCTACAGAATGAAGAGAATTGTAGCCAGTGCTAGAATTACATGGGATAATAATAATAATAATAATAATAATAATAATAATAATAATAATAATAATAATAATAACAATAATCCAGACTTCCTCAGGTGTGTGCCCAAGGACACACCTTCAGTGCCAAGGAGTGAGAATCTAATTGAATAAAAAGTGAATGAGTTTCTTTTCCAAGCATGGGCACAGATTGGCTTGTGCCACCAGGACAGAAGAGGCCAATTCCCAGGCACAGCCGCTGGGATTGGGGTTGTAACGATTTGGCTGCTCCCACGGGAGGCTCCAGTCTTGTGGAGGAGTGTCAGGAGTTGTGAATGATCCTCGTTCTCAACTGCTTTCCCTTGATTTGCATTTGCTTCCGAGCTGCTTAACCACGGGTAGATTATTTCAATTTTCCTGGTGAATAATGCATGAGGGTGTATAAGTGGATGTTCCTTGGCTGAGTGGGCTGCAGATTAAAAGTGTCAGCTCCTTTGCAGCATTAATGTGCATTTCTTTCTCAGGTTAAAGCTGGAGAGAACCTAGATATGCTTTTTTAGGAGAACTCCTACAAGTGCCAAAATATTGGCAACGTTTGCTTTTTATCTTCTTTTTCCCTTGACTACCTGTTATTTGAATGAAAAAGCCAGTTGCCAATTTTCCAGTGCAAGCTTATTCTCCTTGAGACTCCCCCTCAATATTTCAATGCCACATTGTTGTACCTGCTGCTTGAGCTTCCTGGAAACTATCAGGAACAGGGTTTTTTAAAATTTATTTCTCTGTCACTCCTGTCAGCTCTGAACACTGATTCCTTCTCACTCCTCCTTCTTGCTCTTTAATATGCCCCACAGGGATAATTTGGAGTATCCTTTCCTCCTCCAGCAGCCTTGGGGCACAGACAGAGGCAATTCTTGTGTGTAACACATGGAATATTTCATGGAGGTAGAGCTAAACACATTAAATGCTGTAATAATTGAAATAACACTTCAACTCGCCATGATCCACTTATTAGAAAAACCACTTGAAATTTTTCCTTTATTAATTTTTAAGGGGCGTTTAAGTATCTTACTATACACTTGTTTCAGTCCTGGATTATGCAGATATTTTCTTCTTTTTCAGCTTATTGGAGAAATACACTTTGATGCTCCAGATACCTAGAAAATTAAAGCACAATAGTTGTCCTTGTTTGCTTGTGGTTAGTCTGTATTTATAGGGCATTTATTCAAGATTATAACTGGATCCCTAAAATATCAAAACTCTGAAACTTATGGGCCATTCTAAACAAAATATTTAATTAGAACAGTGAAATGTGAATCCTTCCAGGGCTGTTTTAAAAATAATAAGTACTTTAGATAATGGTCTTCAAAATGGGAGTCCTGTGGAGTCTGGTTAAAAAGAGCTTCCTAAAATATGGAGTCATGTCACTGAACAAAACAGTCTTCTAAACCAGAACTCTTCCAAACTCCCCAACTATAACAATATTCCTTGGAATTACAGACATCCAGACATAAACTGTAGCAAAGTATATTGTAAAATAATGCTTTCAAACTCAGATTAGCCTGATATTTTATAAGATAAAAGATTGAAGGAATGGGAAACTGTAAGGGCTGCGTAGTAAACAAGGCACTGAGTAATGCAGCTGCATAAAAAGCAGATACAGATTAATAGCTACAATAACATGCAATAAATATTTAAAACCAGTCCAACAAGCGTTTTGTGAACTTCTTATGGTATTTGATGCTGAAAATTTCAGAGAAAATACTCAGGCTGGTTTTAGGTTGTAAAATACGAATTCTCAAAATCCAAGCAAAGAATAACAGAGAAGAAACAGAGGGAAATCATGTTGAAGTTGTGATCTAAGTTTGAAATAATTCCAGCATGTGCTTTGCGAGCGCTTTTTGTGCCAGTTGCTGCTGCACTTCCAGGGCAGGGGGTGGTGCTGGTGTCTTGTCCCCCAGTGCAGATGTTGGTCCCTGACCTGCACATCTGTCGCTCAAAGCAGTGTTTCTTTGCTCCAGGTATATCACTAAGATATTCCAGGCTCCCAAATCCTGTGTCACCTTCCTGTGCCAGTCTTAATCCCATTTAATGCTCTTCCCGACCTTCCAGTCCGTCATTATCATTTCCTGATTTCATGCTCAGAGTGACAGGGACAACAGAGCAGGAGGAACTAAGAGGAACTGAAGTTTCTTCCTCATCTCCTTTAAATGTTCTGTCCGCTTTTCCATTTTCAAATCATGCCATCAGAAGAGCTTTGCTTTTATGGGTTTCTGCTTTCAAATTCTCTCCTTAACATGGAATTCTGACACCTAACTTCTTTTTGATGTTGCCTTCATTCCTTTGCCCTTCTTAAAGGATCCAGCTTCCCATATCCAAGTAGAAGTCCCTGGAATCCATTCCTGTCAGGTAAGGGTTAAACCATGGTCATTTCTCTGTTTGGGGGCAGTAGTAGAAAGGTCTCATTTTGGTGCTCTTGTTCCTGCTAAAGGTAAAACAAAGAAACATGGAATACTTCAGGAGCACAGCTTTCCCAAAAGGAAAGGCTTCACACACCCGTAGTCTGTTGACTTGAGCTAAACTTTGTGGTAAGTAAAGAGAATTTCTAGGAAGAAATTCCTTCTTGTGAGGGTGGTGAGGCTCTGGCACAGGTTGCCCAGAGAAGCTGTGGCTGCCCCATCCCTGGAAGTGTCCATGGCCAGGTTGGAGGGGCCTTGGAGCTACCTGGGCTTGTTGAAGGTGTCCCTGCCCATGGCAGGGGCATGAGACAAGATGATCTTGAAGATTCCTTCCAACCCAAGCCATTCTATGATTCTGTTAAAAATTTTGGACTCGGAATGTCTCCAAACTCTGCATTTGGCCTTGAGAACCTTGACAAGATGGATGGAATAAAGTGTGTTTAGTATATTCATTGTGATTAATAGAATAATCTTCCTAAAATGTTTTATATTGCACCAATTTATACAAAATAATTGAGCTCATGAAGTGATTAAATGCTGCATGACCCCAGTCCCTGTGCCAACGGGGCTGTGACTTCTTGAGATGTTTGAGAGTAAACACTCTCTTATTTTAAAAGTGATGTTACTGTGGGGAGTATTTAGATTGTAAAGGAAAAATAATGCAGTTGAGCACCTCGTCTCCCAGTTTTCTTGCAGATGACACTTCAGCAAGGATTCTGTGTGCAGGTAGGCTGCTCCATGTGGTCCTACCTTCCTTTTTATCTGGGAAAACTAGTGAATGTGAAGCATAAAAAGGACAGCTGTGGTTAGAAAACTTCTGCATAAAAAAGGGAATGTTTTATTTCCATGAACATAGATAGGCTATATTCCAGGCTCTTTTAATGGAAATGGTTATTGCTTAATATACAGATTTATTTTATTTTGTTTTAGTGTATTGATGTTTTAATGTGATTTGCAACGACTCCAAATTTCACTGAAAACTGTGGGCTGTATTTTTTTTTAATTATTAAAAAAACCCTCCTTATTTTTTCCTCAAAGTCAACAGAATTTGGACCTTGATCTTCTTTTCATCATCCCAGCTTTGGAATTTACTTGAGCGAGCAGTCTTGATGCTGCTCTGGCTTTTGCAAGGTGTCTGCACAAGCCATGCAGAATTCCAGGAAGGATGGCTGTAGAATATACAGGCTCAAATTTATTTCTGCAAAATGTTTATCAAGAACAATTTAGATGAAGAAAGCTTACATAAAGAGTTCCTTTGGTATGCCTACAGCAAGCCCACTTTTCCATGGACATGTGTCCAGACATCTGGGAATGTGCATATCCATTTTTCATGGTGCAGTGAGTGACAGAAGCCACTTTAGAGTAATTAAGTTCTCAAAACTTGTTAAAAAATCCTTCCAATTCTCTAGGAAAGAACAAGAAAGCTGAGATTTTTCAGGGTGCTGAGTATTACCAAAAGCATAAAGGGAATATTAAACACACTTCGTGTTGTTTTAGAGGTATTTGTTCTTCTGACCCTTTAAATCACTGTATCACTTTGTGGATCTGAGTTCCAGAAGTGAGTGGGACTGAGTGCTTGATTCTGGATCAAGAGAATTGTTTCCAGAATTTAAATGCATGTTGGAGCATCAAAAGCCCCACTCAGAGTTCTCTTAAAACCCAAATAAACTTTTAAAATCAACAGGGATGGATTAGCTAGTATGTTTTCCATCATGAGTGTAAGACATGATTCAGATTCCTTGTTTTCCTTGATGCTTGTACAGTACATTTTGGAAGAAATAAATCATATGGGATAACTGTTGTCTATCATAGTTTAATTTGCTTCTCTGTTGTTTGGAGATAAGTCACTTAAACTGGGGAGAGACATTCAGTTAAAAAAAAGAATTATTATTGCTTGTCACTGTTACGCCTGAAAGAAAAAAATAATTTCTCAGTATGTAGTTCCACATTGCTATAGGAAATTGTCAGGATGTAGATTCCTTTGGACTGGTGTTCATGAAGAGTGACAGTGCCTGGAAATTCCAGTATTGATAGGGCTGACAGCTTTTAATTTTCCTCTGCAGCCTTGACCCACTCAGACCTCTTTAGATATTTCAAATAGCACTTTTCTTGATTTTGGAGAAGATGAGGGCAGTCTGGAGAAGACTTTGGTGAAGTCAGCATTTTAATGAAAATATTTCAATTTGTCAACCCTCTGAATTCCTGTGCAGTGTCCTCTGCTCTTTGCCCAGGGTGGGAATCTGTTCTCCATCCTGGAGACCTGGCAGTCAGTCCCCAGGCTCCTGCCATTGTGTGCTCATAGCTCCCCTTAGAACTTCCTTCTCCAGTCTTCCCCAATGTATTTGCAATGCATTTAATGATATTTCAGCCAAAGTGGTGCTGGGCTGTAACAGGAATGTTTGAAGCCTTGCCCCCGAGCCCCAGCTAAGATGAAGAAAGTTTTCAATGCTGTTTGATTAGATTTTGTGTTTCTTGGTTTAAAGTTATGATGTAGTGGCCTTAGAGATTTTTTTAAAATTGTTATTCAAACTGTGGCATAACGAGGAATTACAGGTTGTCAGAATGAAATTGTATTGCTTTTCCTACCATGGTTACAGGCTTTGTAAAGGAATGTATAGGTGTACCTGCTCTGGTTTTATTAGAAGGTGAAAATTATCTTGAGGATTGCTTAGCTCTGCTTAGTTTTATGACATTTTTCTGTTCTTGTCAGAAGTCAGAAGCTGCCATGACAATTACTTAACAAGGAATTAAAATCTGAGGGGTTCCTAATTCTGCTCCCTCTTTAACTGATAAATTGTTCATAAACACACAGTATGTGGCATCACCTTTCATCTATAAAAAAAGGCATTGAGAGTTCATCTAATTCTTAAAAGGATGAACGTGCAGAGGAATTCATACAAAATACTGAAAATGAGACGTGTAAAACAGGTTAGAAAACCAATCTGCAAAACTGCTAGTCCTGCTTCCACTAATTTATATTTGTCTGCCAGCTTTGAGCTGATCTAGGCTTGACTTAGCTGGTGGTTTAGGAGTTCCCTGAGCCCAGTAAGCTCTTAGATCAGCCCTCCCTGCCTCGGGACACAGTGACTGAAGTGTCCCCCTGTCCCAGGCATCCCTGACTGGGGGGCTCTGGTTTAATTAGCACAGCTTTGAGTCAGCCCCCAAAGGAAGGAGCACAGCACTTGCCTGGAGTGGGTGTTGTCCCCTTCTTTTCCATGCCCAGGAATCATAACAAATGGAAGGAGAAGGGTGAGCCTGGCAGAAGCCAATGAAGGCACAGTTTCATAAGGGAGCACTGAGGCTGGGGAGTCACAAGTCCTGCTCAGTTATTGAAAACAAGTGACAACTTCCTGGTAACGGCTTCCAAGCTGTGAAGAGCCTCCTGCATTTTCAGGAGCTTCTCCCTGGGAGTGAGGGAGGTTACACCAGGACATATCTTTTGATATCCTGGGACATTATGCAATGCACCCATCACGTTGCATCATCATTGAAATGCTGTTCAGATAATGTCTTTGCCTTGCATTAAAGCTTAATGACAAAAAATTTGAAATTGTACCATGAGAAAAACTGATTTCTACCAGCCTTCCTTCTGTACTGGTCTGAAAAGCTTGGCTGGAGATGGAAACATTTCATTTGAGCTTTTTTTACCTTTTTAACCTTCTCAGTGTTTATTTTTTCAGAATTTGGGTGGAGAAATAAGATTTCTTAAAGAGCTGGAGTAGTACAACAGCCAGTTGAATCTTACTTTTCTTTCTTACTCTCTTCCTACAGAATTTTGTGTGGGTGTTTGCATCCTGTTTAGCCTTCCCTCTCTCATTTCGATTTTCTTCTGGGAGACTTTTTGCACGTTCCAGTGCCCCTCATTGTTTAAACTTTAAATCAGTAACATTTTGATGCCATGGAAAGATGTAATAGGATTACCAAATTAAAAAAAAATTAAAATTTGAAGTATTTTTTCATGCTAGTCCTTTTATGCTTGAATGGAGATTACGTTCAGGACAGCACCCAAGCTCCCAGGTGATCACAGCAAGTCACAAATTCTGCTTCTGTGGGGTTTTTTTCCACTGCTTTGGTGGTTTTTACTCCACTCTGTGTTTCTCTCCATGTTTGCTTCTGTGTAATGCCTGTGGGGAATTTCAGCAGTGACTTGCAGAGTGAAACAGCATCAGTGAATTATTTAAAATAGATATAGTTACTTTAGTGTGATTTAATAATTAAAAAACCCTTTTAAAGACAAAGTCAGCTCCACAGAGGGCTGGGGTAAAGAAGTGAGAACCTTTGTTGGAGAGCTGGTGGCTGTGGCCAGGAGCCCTGAAGTTTATGGATTACTGTGAAATTGTCACCTCTGACAGCTGCAGGAAGATCCTCTCAAGTGGCTTGAAAGTCTCTGGTGGCTTCTTTACTTTCTTATCACTCAGTAAATTCAGACATAAATTATCATTGCACCTTCAGACTGTTAAGACAATACCTCTTTCTTCTTTCCATTGCTGTCTTCCAGTTAATTGTTTGATGATTAAATTAATAACTTGAATCTGTAATTTTAAATAAGGAAATGTTATTAAAAACCCAGGCTTTCTATATAAACTGTGAAAATTTCACTCTTGCTGTGGACATGCACACATATATAGAGTTAGAAAAGCCTCTGGCTAGCATTTTATTTTCCACATCCATAGGTATAAATCCCTGAGAAGACCAGTGTAAATTGGGATGTTAGCTTTGGATTACAAACAGCTTCATTTAGGGAGCCATGCAGAGAAAGGTATTGCCTGAGGAGGCGAAAATATTTTATTTCCCTGAGAAAACAAAGCGGTTGCTATGGGACAGAAAATGATCTAATGATGACTTTCACAGAGGCATGTAACTGGAGAGAATATTCAAACAACAGTGGGCAAAAATGTTGGTTTTTCCAGGATATATTTGTGGAAGATTTTTCTTAGTGTAGATCTGGATACTTTCAAGAAAAATGAAGAAGTGGATATTTTTCCATAGGGTACAATTTAATTGTTTTTTTTTTTTTCTTTCCAGTCCTCCTACAATATTCTGCAAATGAAACATATTTATTTAGTCAAACTGCTTTTAAATACATATGGAGAGGATCCCAGTTCTTTTGAGT
This sequence comes from Irena cyanogastra, assembly GCA_013397155.1. Lineage (NCBI taxonomy): Eukaryota > Metazoa > Chordata > Aves > Passeriformes > Irenidae > Irena > Irena cyanogastra. The sequence goes on along the minus strand of VWZV01015316.1, from coordinate 547,108 downwards.
GCTGAATGATGATGTTTTGAGGGGTCACCAAGTATGAATAATGTGGGGGGTTTTGTGTGTGCAGCAATATAATGAAAAATCTAAGCAATGAATAAAACGAATGAATTTAACTACAATTAAGCATCATGTGATGAGGAGCATACAAAAGCCAGATTTGTACAGGTAGTTGGTGCCTAATTCTCTAAAAATGTACATTTTAGAATATTCGGGGTTTTTAAAATTTATTTTAGGCCTGTGCCCAAGTGAAGTTTATCTTTGAGAATTTAGTTAAATGGACTTAGAAAACTCCTACAGTGGTGAATCCAGAAATCACACATGAGCCATGTTCCCTTTTGCTCTTTGGTCTGGGAATACACACAACAGTGCTTGCTGGACTTTGCTCTAGCACTAAAGTGCTTTTGTTACTTACATTAATTACTTAGCACTTGCACTCTTTTAAATATTTTAATGTCCTTCCCAGCATATTAAGGACACTAATTTTTAATGCCTCTAGATCAGTAATGAGTAAGTGCCTTCGTAAAAAAATTTACTCTGTTTTTGAAGGAAACAAAACCTTAAGTTTTGTTATAAAACAACCTAAATTGTTTTATAATGCTTGTTCTCATTCCTTTCATCACTTTATTCCCCATGCTAGCTTGAGGACCTTAGAGGTCTCTATTATCCAAAGTAATTTCTGCTGTGGTCATGCTTGAAAGTCCCACTAGCTGTGTGTGTCTTGCATGACTGCATGCAAAAATTGCTGCTTTAGATCCTCCTGTTCTTGACATGAATAGCTGAGGATGTCATCTTGCAGTGTGACCAGCCTGCTGGGATCCTCCCATATTCCCTGGGAGTCCCTGGCATGTATTGTCATTTAGGTAAGTCTTCCTTGTGCTAGTTAAGAGCTTTTCCTCAGTGTGCTGTGTTTTGAAAAGTTCCTGAAGCCCACAGACCTGGCACAGGGACCATGTGCTGTTGGGCACAATGGTGATTTCTGTCCCTGATGTGTGCCTGTGTCTGTTTGCTCAGAAATACCCATCTGTGGTCATCACCCTCAGTATTCAATTGCTGCCTTGTTTTGATTTCCTATCTCCTTTTCCATTTATTTTTGTGTGGTTTAAAAGTATTCCGTAAATTTTGTCTCATAGTAAGAAGCCTTAGATTCCTGTTGAACTACTTCAGCCCTCCCTCACGGTGTCCTTCCTCAGTCCCTTCATTTCTGGAGCAATGGTGTCGTTTTCTGCCAGCCAGTTTCCTGAACTTTCTGCCCTTGCACTACCTTTGCATGCAGTTAAATGTTTATGGGGTCTATGCCATCACTGCCAACACAGTCCCTAGACCCTGGGGCTTCTTTTCTCTTCTGCTTTTCTCCTGTATGTGTTTGCATGTCCTTTCTTTGCAGAGCTCCCTGTTAGTGAAGATGTGTTTCTCACCTGTCATTAACAGTGCTGTGTTGGGAGGTTTGTTCTGTCCCTGACTTAGGCATCACCTGCTCTGGGTACATACTGAAAATGCAGAATACTGAGAGATGTCAAGGTGTAAAAGCCAAGAAAATTATGGTAGTTAGGAGACAGCTGCTTCCCCCTTTCCTTTTTCCTCTAATAGAGAGTGGCAGAAGAGATAAGAAAGATCAATTGGAATTACAAATGTTTTCCCAGCTCTAATAGTGGATAGCAACAAAATCCCTGACAGTTCTCCCTTTAAGGAACACAGATGAAGGTTGAAATTGGTCAGGGAGGCCCAGTTAGTGAGATTCAAAACCCAGATCCACGGTGAGGCAGAGTAAGGTGTTGGTAAAGGGAGAGAGCCTGTGATTTGTTTCTGATGTTATTTACCACTCAGCAATACCTGTTTGCAGACTAGGCCGTCCACTCCTGGCAGTTAAAGATCAGAAAATATCCTCTCGTTTCTTCTAGCTATTCTACAAAGGTCCATTTCTCTGGTACTGGAGCAGTCCTGACTTGCATCATTCATATTCAATTCTTTATTTCCTGACTGAAATTCCCATCCCTTTTGAGTCCAGAGCAAAAAAATAAATCACCTTTACTGGGGCTAGGATTTCAACAGCTGTGTCTTTCCCTTTATTCATTACTTAACAACCCACAGAATAAGAGGTGCCTCTGTCCCAGTGTCAGAGCTGTCTGACTCTCCCACTGGATCCTTTTCATAGTCTCTCCTACATAAATGTAAATCACTGCTTACTCCTGCATCTTCCTATTTCCTGCATTGCTTTTGGCTGCTGAATAGTTTGATTAATCCTTAAACTGGTGCCTGGTGTTCAGACCCTGAGTCAGGTTTCAGGGGTTGCACTTCCCTCCCTCGTGCAGCACAGGCTGCCTCCTGCCTCGTGTGCTGCTGACATTCCCTGAGTCATGGAGCACTGGCATTCCCGAGCATCTGACAGCAGCAACCCAGCTCCACTTGCTCCATTGGAGACTCCTCCTGATTTTATCTCCCAGATTTGCTGGGAACCGTTGGAGTTTTGGTGTATTTTCTTCCTATCTTTCATTCTTTCCACTTAAAGTTTATTTCTTGATCTCACATGTGTCCTGTGAGCCCTGTTTATTTCTTCTCCTTTTCTGCTAATAATTCATTTGGTGTTCCTTCCCAACATAAAGTGAAGCATGGTCCTAGCCAGGGAGTCTTAAGGTGAGTAATCTCTAAATTTCTTGCCTAATTCTTGGCTAGGAAAGATATGTTAAAACTCTAAGGAAAATTTACTTGAGGGGATTCTATAGAAGTTTTCCTCAGCTTTTAAATTTCTATGTATTCTGTTTTACCACCCTCCACCCATCATCACCCAGCTGAGGGAATGACTTTAGGCTTTTCCTGACCCCCACTGGGAACTTGACACAGGGAATGAGAATAATCTCTGACTGTGTTTCTGTCCCCTGCTGTAACTGGGGACTGTGGTCACCTCTCTGTTGTTTGTTGTAGTGGTTCCTCAGAAGCCAGAGCTGCTGGGAATGCCTGCAGGATTGTTCCTAGTGAAACTCTCTGGTGTCCACTGGGTATTTCCTTTGGTTTAGGTCTCTAGCAAACAAAAAGTATTGCAAGTGATTTGAATTCACTTCTCAGCTGAAGCTTCCTAGTGTAATATCTGAAATGCATATTTGATGTCACCCTGGTTTATGTTTTCTGTCCTATCCACTTCTTATCTCTGGATACACAGTGCATTCTTCATGCACTTATTTTTGTTTATAAAAATGTGCAGTTTATTCCTGAAACATTTAATGCCTGAATTTTGCCCTTGAATTTGTGAGTGCAGTCATTATCTTAATTTAGGTGTGCTTCTGTAGATGGCCATAGACTGGAGCCTAGGTGGCTGATGCCAAATGATCCTTCCTCCAATGGAAGTGCTGCTGGACACATAGAATAGTCACACATATGTCACCAGTGTACAGGTGACACCAAAGTGAGAATGATTCCTCTCCTAAACACACATTCTGCAGCTACTCAGAAACATCAAGAATCTGCATCTGCGATGCCATGACTTAGTAGAGAGCAATATAATGCCATTCCCATATTCATACAATTCCTCTCCTTTCTCTGATCCCACTCTTTTTTAGGGATGTGCATTAGCACTATTTGCATCACTCCTTGTCCGGAAGAAAACAGAGTTATTTTGAAACTTGAACACGGAAGTCAAGTTTCATTGTAGTAGTCATGGTCTCCGGGGGTGGGACTGCCAAATAATATCCAGAGCTCTTCTCTTTTCATAGTAATGTCTTGGATGTCAGCCATGCATTTTCCACTGAATTAATGAACATCAGATTTATGCCAGGAATGTAAGAATAGATGGCACTGCTTCTGAAATAGTTTGTACATAAAATTACTTTTTGGTGATGGGTTTAAAGCCTGCACCTTCTATATTCTTTCAATTGATCTTATTTACCTGCTCTGACTGACTAACCTATTTAACAACAGTTCTTTTTTTGTGTTCTTGTTACATAAAATCTAAACCCAGCTGTCCGCGCAAAACTTAATCTGCTGGAAGCATCAAGAAACAGGATGGGAAAAGAAGTACTTCCTCAACATTTTGAAATATTGTAAAACACACGTAATGGTGTCTTGAAGCAGAAGTAGGGATAGTATTGTGACATCACTTAAATCATTAATCCACCCCAAAACCCTTTCAGTGAGCAAGCTTTCCTTTCTCAATGGGATTCAGCACGGAGAACATTATAAATGCTGCAGACACCTACATATTTGTACAGAGATAACCCCCTGCTTCAGCGGATGCAGGCTTTTTTTATCCTTTCTTAGTTATACCAGCATGATTCATTAGCAGTTATTTTTGAGATGAAGAAATGTAGGCTACTAATACAATTTAAAATACTGTTATTTAATGAATAAGTCAGCAATGTTTTAGTTTCTATTTAACCAAATGTCTAAATGGAGCTAAGGATAGCGAGACAATTATCAGCTTAAATTATTGGGTTTTATCTTTTAAAGATCCTGCTTAATAACATGACTTTGGATAGAGCTTGCAATCCCCTATTTAGGAGAGAAGATATTTTGGGGGGTGAATGGTTGTGTATCTCCCATCTTTAGCAGAAAAGACAGCTGGAAGTTTGCAGTGGGAGACTCTCTGCTCAGGTAACCCAAATGTACCTTTTCTCAGAAGTGTCAGTGTGAATTATTTGGTTCTTAGGTCCATTTTGGAATTGAGATGATGAGAATAAGAGCAGGGGAAGAATTCTTGAAAGTCACTTAGGTAAGAGGGGAATAACTGTGCTGAGGATAATGTGGAGTGCCTTAATGATGGATCTCACTAGCTCCACGTTTGAGAAGAAAAATATACAACCACAGAAATGCTTTTTGCTTTCTACACTCACAATCCCCACCAGGATTCTCTCCCTAAATTCTCTTCTCACTCCTTGCAGATTCCTGGGCTTCAAGGAGGCTGCAGAGTCAATAATTCAGTTCTCTTGGTGCTTAGTTTCTGGCTTACCAATGCTTCTGCCAGGATAAAAATGGGCTCTGCTGTAAAATGAAAGTGACAATGCAGGTTTTTGTCATTAAGTACATCATAAAGTGGCAGTACCTGTGAGAAGCTAGCCAGCAGAGGGAAAAGCTCCCAGAGTTTCATTCCTTTGCTGACAGCTCAAGCCCAGCTCTGTCTCCTCAGTAAAATGCTGTATTCTTTAATCCATGAAAAGATTCCCCTCAAAGTGCAATAAGCAGGTAAAAATTTACAGTAATGTTGCATTTACTACTTGATTGTTCCCTCCTCTCTTCACCATTAAACTTTGGGTTATTTCCACTACTGTTAATGCATTTAAATATTGCAACCTCCCATGAATCTTCCTCTTCTAGATGCTGCTTTCTTGTGTCCAGCTCTTCTTCTATCCCCATCCATTTGTCTTGGTTGCCAATTTTATGTAACTTTGCCATGATGTGGTATCTTCTAGAAATTGTCTCTCTTGGCCTGGTCACTCTTATGTGACATTTATTTCCTGTTGGATCTGGGTGGCAGGAAGATTATCCTTGGGGAATTGGTGAGGGAAGCAGTGAAAGGCAACTGTAGCAGTGAGAAGAAGGGGAAATGAGATTGAGAAATGGCAGTGAAAGATGCCAGGATTTAAGAGTTGGAGAAGAAGGAGGAGCTGGAGCTAAAAGAAAATATTATGAATTTCTTTCTTTGCTGTTTTCTTACCCTGCCTTGCCTACCTCACACTTATGCATGAACTTTAACATCTGAAAGTTATATATTTTGAAACTTATACAAGAGTCCAATCTTTTTATTTTTCTTTTTTTTTTCCCCATTGAGAGCAGTATACACTTTTCAGTTATGAAAATGGTGTTATTCTAAATAAAACTGACATGATCCACCAACACTTTTGGAAGCACAGATGCTTTGTCCCACTATTTACTAAAGAGGTTCACACTTAGATTAAAGCAGTGAAAGCAAATCACTGGATAAAACCTGGAACAACATAATGATTTAAAGAATACATGGAGAGCTTCTGGTAGGAAGAAAGTTACACCAAGGCAAAATGAGATTGTTTTCTGTACAGCACCAGGACATGGATGCACAGTGCAACCCAACATTGGTGCAGTTGTTTTGCTGAGCCTCTTGTGTAGCTGCATTTGTCCTTGTTCTCCTCTGCAACATCAGGCTGCAACCATGAGTTCAAATGCTGCATCCTAGGCCCATCAGTGTCAGATTTAGGGGAAGACTCTTTGTTGCAGGAGCCACCAGCTATGAAACTCTCTCTGAATTGACACAGCTTTGTTTCTATTTTTTTTCCCAGCATAAACTATGTGGATTGGGGTATGCACAGCCTTCTGATGTTAAGAGATATTTTTTCCCAACTCAATGTATGCATAATGCCAGAAATAAAATTAATTTCTTGTGTACTTCAGTCCTTCTGAGTGGTGCTGCGTCAGGACAAGATTTCCCAGTGTGTTATTAGTTGGGAAAATTGCACCATCCTTTCACCAGCTTGTTTAGAGAGCAGAAGAATTTGTAGTGGGATATAATTATATTTGATTCCTATTTTCTCTCTTCTTGTTGGAAGTAAAGGAATGCAGCTTCAGGGATTGACAATTGACTGCTTTCAGTTCAAGTTGATAGTCTGAGGTAAACGGATGCTTCTGTCCAAATACTGTACAAGTTGTTAATCTCTTCCTTCAAGGACACTTGTAGGGAGCTGGTTACTCAGAGTTTGCTGCTGTGTAAAGATGAACCACTCTGGAGAAGTTCTACTGGCTGATGAAAACACACCTTGAAATAAGCCCAGTTCATATTTAAAGAATTCAATTACAACAAGTAGTTTTGTGTTTTATTGGCTGCAAATCACCCATTGCCTTTTTCTGAAAGAGTTCACAGAAACTATTTGCTTTTTAAAAGATTCTATTTTTCCTTGTCTTCATAGCCAGCAGAGAAAACTCTTTGTTATCAGAGTGCACAAATAGATGGAGGATAAGCACAAATATTTATTGTAGTTATTTTTATTATTCAGAGTAAGAGTGGATGTTACTTTCAACCCAAACACGAATAATAGAAATGAGGGGCTGTGAGTGCTCTGGGGATGTAAAACCTTGAGAAAGCCTTGTCAGAGCTGCCCTTTCCATTCCAGAGAGAATGTTCTCCTGAACCAGAACTACAGAAAATACACAGCTTTATTTGGATAAGTTGCTTCTTTTATTGCAATATACCTGTTAGAATGAAAGCCAGCCAGCCATATTTTATTCAGATTGTCTGCTTGCTTCCACATTGCTGATAGATTTCAATCATGTTTTTAAACTCCCCTTCAGCCATTGGAGCTTTCTGTCATTGCTTTTGCTTTTCTCTCTCTCTTCAAGCTACTACTTGCAAGACTTCTCCCTGATTATTGGCCGTTGTTTCCTCCCCGATTCCAGCCTTTCACAAAGAATTGGAGGGTTTCGTTTCCCCACCTTTTAACCTTCTATTGTTCACTTTTCTCTGCACCCCTGACCCAGATTCCTCACACAAAGCCACCTCTCATCCTTGGGGACAGAGGTTTTATTTCTATTCTCAGGTAAATTCTGATCTGTGTATCTGTATTGCTGCAGGCAGAGCTTCAGATATTTGCAAGTATTGCCACATCGAGCCTGGTAATTCTTCTTTTTGAATCTTATTCAAGCTCCTCTGGATCATAATTTCTCCACTTAGTATCTTCCAACCTCTCAGGGAGATGATAGACATTTGCTCTGGCACATAGCAAGTTTTGAAGCAATACTTAGCAATTTTTGACTGTAATCTAACCAGAAGATCCTCTGTGTCTCCTTGATGTGTGAGCATCTGAAAGTAAAGCCCTGAGGTGCGCTGGTCACCCTCTTCAGGCACGTGCAGCTCTTTGAATGCTTTCCTTGCATTGCTGCTGTAATCTTAGTGAGAGCTAACTTATAATCATGTGAATATGGCAAAAAAAAAGGATTGCTTTTCACTTCCTGTGATTTAATTTAGTTTATGCGTGGCAATTTATGTGGATTCATCAACTTTTAAACTCCTTTGGGATGTGCCATCAAACATACACCTCCTGTGCTTTGTTATTAAAATGAGTAAAGTGTTTTCTGCAGAACTCTGTGGCCAGATCTCTCCACCACGTGAGAAATTGCCTCTGATTAAGCCATCCCCAGAGCTGTGCCTGAGCCCAGAGTCTTTCCAAGTCCTTGTTGTTGGTTTTCCAGGAAGTTCTGGGCAGGTTCTGAGTCCCTTGGCCCTTGTGACAGCGAGCAGAGCCTGGGAGCGGCGGTGCCGGGTGACGGAAGGAGTGTCTGGCACATGGCTCTGCAACTCCCACTGCTATTTTTTGCTTTCTTTTCTAATTGATACCTCCTGCCATCTGTTCCCGAGCCATCCCTCTGCTGTCCTTTCCCACACACAGTCTCCTGCCCCTGTTCCACCCTTGAGCTCAGGCTGAGTGCCCCAAGGCTACTGCCAAGAGCTGGTTGATACCAGGGGTAGCTGGGTGCTAGGATGCTGCTGACAGAGATATAACATCAGGTCAGCCCAGGCTGGGCTCTCCCAGCAGCATTTCAGTGGGCTCAGATGCTTCTCTCTCTGTGCTGCTTCAACTGCAGCTCCCTGAGCAAGCTCCACAGATTTTTTTATTCAGAAAAAAAAAAACGAAACAAAACAAAAAAAACCCACCAAACCCTTCGCTTTATAAAATCGGTTGGAGGTTGGAGGTTGCTCTGAGGTGGAGTCCTTCTGATTCTGTCACCCCTGCCTGGGTTCATGACCACCTTGTGCCTTTCTGGAATAAGTCAGTCATCTAGAAGCACTGTAGCAGCCTAGCTTGGGGTTTTGGTTGTGTTCCCCCCCCCA
>VWZV01015316.1:502440-538293 GCA_013397155.1 Irena cyanogastra | reverse complement strand
CACCCCCCACCCCCACCAAGAGCCTTTATGTTCTTTCCAGTCTATATTTGAATCTCTCTTTTCTTGTCTAACCCTCCATTTGGTGGCTTAGCATACTGGAAGCCTGTTTTATAGTGCAGAGAAATGCATTTCTACATGCTAAGGACTGAATTTTTAACAAGAACCTAGATGTATGTACCAGCTAGAGGGATTTTTCTGACAGGAGCTTCAAAATGGACAAAATCAAGAAAGAATAAATCATAGCAATCATAACTGTGGTTGACTATTATCTGAGCAACCTTGGACCTTCTAGGTGTGTTGGAGGGATGATTAAATAAGAACATTGGGCATCTAAGTGCCTAAAAATAGATCCTCCAGAGTGTGTAAGTCACTGATTTTCCATAGATTTCTAATGGGGGTTATGGATTTAAACACCCATAAAAATTGGTGTTACAAATGCACAGGAAATGCTCATCAAAATTAACCTGAGAATCCATGTTTTGGTGTCTGTTTAAGGTGGCTTTTTTCTCTCAGAGACATCCCCATGCAGAGCTCCCACACGTTTTTCTGAGCACCTACCAAAGGAGCAGGGAAATGAGGGTTTACCTCACTTCTATTTGGAAGGTTCCTCATGATTTTTAGATTAAAGATGCTAATGGCTTGTGAGTTTTATTATGCTTGGGTATAGGCACAGTCAAATTATTAAGTTTTTGTCCTGAGGTGATAATACCGAGGCTACAGTTGTGAGGCAGAAAATCTTTCAGGAAGGAGTGGAAGCTGCTGGAATATTTTCTTTTTTAATTTCCCAGCACTGCAGAATTTGGGACTTCTGTTAGAATAAACAAATTCTAATAAGCTATTAGTGAAAATGAGAGAAGCTCAAAAACTGCAGCTGCAAGTGTTCACTGACTTCCTTGATTGTCACATTTTCCCACTGTACAATAGTGGTTATTGCAGGAGGCTCTGCCATGTGGGAAGAAATTACATTTCCCACGTTGGGGGAAAGACAGACAGTTAAATGGAATAAAATGATCACTCATCAGGTGATCTTTCTGATGGTATAGGTCTGAAAGAGTTCCCACCATTTCCACAAAACTTAATAATTTCAAGTGACTTTAATTTTTTGGATGTTTTTATAACACTGATTAGAAACCTCCAGATGATGAAATGTTACAGCTCCGGCAATAATCTAATAAAAATCCCCCCTGGGATTGATTTTGATTGACTACAGTTGCCTGTCTGTTTTTATTTTACTGTATATGAACAGACAGGAATGAGCAGGATTGAATTAACCCTTCCCTGGCCTAATTCCTGTCCTTGGGGGCCTGGGCTGGCACTGCTTTCCAGCACTGACACCCAGAGAAAGGAAAAAGCAGTTTAAGGGTTCCATTAACACTCCTAGTTCCTTTGTGTTTTGTAGCTCCAAATATAATCAGGGGATTGGATAAAGATATTAGAAAATGGAACCCACACAGGGTTATAATTCAAATTAGTGGCACAGCCCTGGTGGAGCAGTTCTTGTTCTGGAAATTATATTGATTCTTCTGTGGAGCTAATTAATGCACATATTTATAAGCTAATGAATAAAAGTTCAAAGTTATTCTTTAGGAAGCCTTGCATCTATTAGGAGTCAAGAAAAAGGTTTTTTCCAGTCAAATAAAGATGTTTAATGCTGCACATGTGCTGTGTCCATTTCCTCTGGTAAGAGTTCCACCTGCTAAGGATAGTTGCTTTCAAAAATAAATGGAACCAAAATGTAAAATTATATTAGGGAAATATTCTTTTCTTTGACAATTGAACACTGGGATGTTAAATTAAGTTTAAACTGTTCCATTTATTTATGCTTACTAATTCTTTTCAGTGCTATGTTAACTGTGAGATCACTATGCACACAGACATTAAATCCATTTAAGTAATTTATTTTCTGTCTTTCTTGAAGCCGTTTTCTCAGTAAGAAACCCCTTGATTTTCCAAATAGATGCATTAGTGATCGGTGGAGAAGCCTGAAAGAGAATAAATATTTCTTACCTGTTATATAGTTTATATTGTTAGAAGGCAATTTTTTAATGTAGATTACTATTTTTTATTAGATTGTGAATTTCCTGTCCTTTGGAATCTTTGTGCCTTACATTTAAGTAGATCTGCTTTAAATTTCTGAGATTTTTAGCACCTCCCTCTCCTTCCTATGTGCCTGTTTCAGTTATTTGCTCTTCCTCTGGAAGCATGTTTGCACTGCCAAGCATAGTTATCTCTGGGTTTCTTTTTTTTTTTTTTTTTCAGAATTAGGACTTTCTGAACTTCTCTGGTTATATCTTGTATTTCCTGGCATCTGCATCGAATTTACCAAACGAGCTTGGTCAAATTATTTTTGATATTCTTACTCTGTCCAAAAAGAAATTATCTTTTATTCCAGGACAATGGAAGGGAAGGGGAGAATAATTGTGCTTGTATCATCCTCTCTGTTTCAAACTGGAATACAGGAATATAGGTGAGACATTCTGTGTAGTGGCAGGTCTGGCGCCATCCTTAACCTGGTCATCGTGTGAAGCTTGGGGCGATTTGTGCTTCTCACACTGGTCCTCTGGAAGAAATAAATAAATAGGGGAAAGGGAATAAATAGCAAAAAGTGAAGAGCAGAAGGGGAAATCAATGGGGAAAAGGAAATAGATAGGGGAAAGGAAATAGATAGCAAAAGGTGAATAAACAGCAACAAGCGAATAAACCGTGGGATGCCCCGTGCACCGAGAGGCAGCTGTGCAAGTTGAGAGCGAGAGGCAGGTCCCGGCCGCTCCCGGCCCTGCCGGGCTTTCCCGTGCCCAGCCCCAGCTGCTCCGGTGCCTCTCCGCCCGGCACACGGGGAGAGATTTGTGNTTTTTTGAGCAGCTCCAGTCTGTGCACAGTTGGCTCCCAGCTGACAGACAGAATGTGGGGTGGGCTTTGTCACCAGAACGCTTGGTACTGCATGCCCAGCTATGCTCGCAATTCCACAGTGCCCAGAAACCTGCTGCTTATGTCAGGGTGCAGCCAGCCTGAACACATAGAAATTGGGTAGCTTGATGGTTTTGGGGTTTTTTTTTAATATTATATTTTTTTTATTTTTTTAAATCTTTTTTTGCCTCTTTCTTGCCTGCAAAGGTTATATAATGAGGGGATTGCTGCTAAAGTAAAAAGGGAAAATGAAGTCTTTGTTAAATGCCTTCACAAAGAAAGAAGGTAAGCGATGAAAGCAGAACACTTTGATGTTTCAGTCTGGTGTTTTCTTGTGTACATTTGATATGATGGGCTTAGTGACTCTATAATTAATCAATTCCTGCGATTTCTTTTCAAAATTATTTGATGTTAGACAGTCCATTTAGGCAAGTGGTTATTAAAGCTGGATGTGACTTTATTCCTTTTAGGATTTTCTCTGAAGAATCAAGTAGTTATAAAAATGTTTTTGTTCCCTAAGAAATGCATTTGGAGACAAGGAAGGATTTTCCTAGGTGAATTTTGTCAGTGAATGGTGCTGAATTGCACCTTCAGATGTATGAAGTGCCAGGAATAGAATTCAGAGAGCTGGAGGAAGGATTATGTGGTACTTTCAAGTATGCTTTTAGGGATGATAAATTTAAACTTTTGGGGCATGGAATTGGTTCAGGCATTTTCATGTCATTTTATATCAAGTGTTTTTCCCCAACAAGTTTTACCACAGTTTTCTTGCAGTTCTGAAACGTGGTGAAATATTAGGGAAAAGCGAGTCCAACAGGGACTAAAGCACGGACATTTGCATTTCATAATTTTTTGTTGTAGTTCTGTTTTTTAATTGTGAAAATAATATAAATAATGCTGATAAGAAGCAGCTAAAAAAATACCCACCCACTTACATTTTGGAGATTGCTGGGGAAAAGAAACAGTTGGGTGGAATATTAATCACTTCAGGCACAGAAATGCTTATTTTTAACTCTTTCTATAAAAGATTTGTGTTAGACACGCATCAATTGGTGTAATTAGTTGTCCCCTTCCCTGTTTATTTCCTGTAGTAAAGGCTAATTTTGCTCGTAGTTCTCGCCTCAAGAATACAACATTAATAGCAAAACAAAAGCTAAACTCTTAAATGGGCTTGTAAAGTGCTCCTGAGGTGTGTAAGGGAAAAAGAATTCCTTTCCTCTGGTGCCTGGAGGGTGGTTTCTGCAATCTGTCAGTACAGATGTGCCCTGCAGCTCTCTGTCCGTGCTGTCACCGTGTCCTGGCACCCTGTCCTTGTCCTCCCTCCTCCTCCCACCAGCTGGGATCCCACCAGCCTCTCCAGAGTCCCAGTAAACATCACCAAAATCTGGCAAGATTTTGTTTTCTCAGCCTGTGGCTGGAAGGGCTGGGCAGGCTGCTTTCAGTTTAATGAGAAATTAAAATCTAAAGGTCAGACCCAATTTTTACTGAATGCAAGGCAAACTTTGGTGACCTGGGGGAGCACCATTAGACCTTCAGGTAGCAAACCTGAGTGTGCCAAACATCCCCTGTACTCAGTTTGAGTGTTTTCTCCTTGATTGAATTCTGCTTCGTTGTACCTGACAAAGATCCCCATCTTCAATGAAGGGATTTCTGGAGCTCTATTCCTAATGTCAAAAATAAAGGAACGTAGAAATGTTGCATCTCTGCCCCACACATGGACCTAAGGGTCTGTGTGTGCCAGTTTTGGAGCTAAATGCTGTGAGTTTGCTCTAAGTTAGCACTAACTGGGGCTTTCACTGTGACATCTGAAGCACCAAGGTGCTCTCATGACACCCTTGGCTGCTTTGAAACCTTAAAGAAATACAGAATGGGAAAAAACTTGAAATGTCAGGAAAATGATCCAGAGTTTCTGCTAGTTTCTAGCATAAGCATTGGACTTGTGTGCTTTCTCCCCTTTAGCAGCTTTTAAAGGCTATTTCCCTTATTTCAAAGGGAGCATGGAAATGAATTGAAGCCCTTTCTGTGCACGCTGTTCCCATGTTTGGTTGTTCAGATGTTGTCGAGTTGTTTACTAGAGGAAGTTTCAGCTCACTAGAAATACAAAGGATGTTGTTGTAAAATATTCAGAATTGTAGCTGATCATAAACTGGCTCTGGTGAAAATGATACAAACCATTCTTTTACTCGCAGTTCTATCTCTGTTTTATGCTATAAATATGCTCTCAGTTTTGAACTGAAACCTTACATTTTGCTTTGTTCTCTCAATTAAAGGCTCTATTTCAAGGCAGGACAGATTGATTCCTATCTATATTCATATTTATGTGAATTTATTTACTTGCACAGTATGACAGACATTCTTATTCTGTTTTTTTTGTGTGATTTTGAGGGGTATTGAGTGAGTAGACATTTCTGGCTCTTTATAAATGGCACTTACTGGCACTTTAGACATGAAGAATGATATTTTGTGGTGCTTCTTTCCCTATTTAAATATGATTTTTTTTCTTTGAGAATTACAACAGCACAGTGAAGCCCTCAGGATATGCCTGGTTGCATTTTGTTAGTTATGCCACTGTGACTTTTTGGATGTAAATCTGTGCACTTTGGCTCAGGTCCTGTGACCCCATGAGCTCCACCGAGAGAAATTAATGAGGGCAGTTGCAATAACGGGGATCAAGGCCAGCGTGAGGTTTTGGGGTCAATTCCTTTATGACAGGGCAGGAAATTCCATCACATCTGCTGATAACTGGGTACTTTTTTATTGGTGAATTTGCCTTCTAAGTTGCACTTGGGACAAACTGACCCACTAGAGTGGGAAAAGGAGACCTGGAAAACTGTGTGAACGCTCATGTGTACCAGGAGCACACATGGAGGGCTGGACCCTCTGCTCTGAGTTAGATTTGTGTCACCCCTGCTTTGTTTTTGTTGTGGCTCTTGTATTAAGGAGTTTCTTGGAGCCTTTGGATAGGGTGGTGTTCCCTCCGGGGCACGGCACGTGGCAGGGGCAGTGGATTACCCTGGGGTAATATGCTCTATATACCATGGTAATGGATGTGGCAGCAACGCCAGGATTAGAAAGAGGGGAATGCCTGGGGATTGCAGCAGTGTAATAGAGTTCTGCCAGGACAGAAAGCCCTGTCCTCGATTTTTAACCTGCAAGATGGGGATAAGGTGACTGCTCACAGATTTCAGGTTAGGCCTGAACTTGAGGTGGACCAGTTTGGGTATCAGGTGGGGGATGGAAACTGCAAGTTTCCATCAGGAATTCTGCTGGGCAGTCCTGTTCTGTGCCTTTCTGACTGAATGTGATAACACAGCAGGAAAATTAACTTTCTGAGCCTCAAACTTGGCAATAATGAGGTGTTTCCCATTTCCTAGAGCATAGTTCAGAGTGTTCAGCAGGCTCAGGGCACTGGTGTTGCCTCACCATGTATTCAAGCCAACAAACAGGTTAATGTTGCTCTGTTGTTTTTGATTTAATGATGTTCTAAAGATAATTTGATCAGCTCTGCTGGCAAGGTGGTGTTTCTGTCTCTGCAGAAGAAACAATGCCATATGTTGCATGCGGTGGTAAACACACATGAATGTGAAATCATCTGAGATCACCCTCCATGTCTCTCCTTGCACAGTGCCCTTTAGGGAGGCTCCCACCTACTCCAACAGGAGGAGGAGGCCTCCCAGCACCTTGGCAGCCCCCCGGATCCTGCTCCGCTCCAACAGCGACAACAACCTGAACATCAACAACCTCCCCGAGTGGTCAGCCTCCTCCTCTGCCTCTTCACACCGCAGCCTTTCCCCCCACCTGCTCCAACAGATGCAGAGTAATCCCAATGGAACTGTAAAAACTGTGGGCAGTTACACTCCGTCCTCGCGGAGCCGCTCGCCGTCCCTCAACAGGCTGGGAGAGGATGCCAAGAGGCAGCAGCACAGGCACATCAGGTGAGCTTTGGCACCCCTAAAGGCACCATGATGGCCTGCCACATTCTTTTGTGTTATTTGCACTCTCTAGAATGTATAGTTATTCATTCTCAGCATCATGGACCGTGCCCAGGTGTGAATATTTTAATTGGAAGCACCAAAGCCAGCTGTTTCCTCACAGACCTCCAGCAGCCAGGCAGATTTTCAAGTTCAGCTGTGACTTAACACAGACTTTGCACCTCCAGCTCAAGGTGCTGGCTCTGCATGTCTCCCCATAGTTGAAATAAGGACTGTATTTAGCAGCAAAGCAAACTCTTTCTGGGATACCTGGTCCCTTCACAGAGCAATTGGTCATGCCTGGAACCTGTGTTGGAGCTGCTCATGGGTGGTGGAGCAGACACTGTTTCAGTTCTCTCTATTCTGTAGGTGTATGCTGAACCAAAGAGTGAAATAGAGGGAGTAATGTGATCTAGCAGGCATTCTGGGCAAATATCCTGCAGCTCTGTCCCACTGGAGAGCAAATCCTGACTAATTAGAGTCATGTAGGTATTGTAAGCCGTGGAATAAAGCCGGGGCTGGGGCTAAGTTTTGATCACATATGGGGGCTGCAGCTTTAAGAAGCCACTGCCCTGGACTCAGGAACTCCTATCATATGTGCAAGAGATGGAGCTGCACCAGGACAAGGAGTTAAAGTGCTGCAAAAAAGGCTGGGAGGCATCAGAGCCGAGTGCTGCTGGAGAGAGCCAGAGCTGACACGTTTTGGCCAAATGCGAGTAATTCACTACTTGTTTGAAAATCAGGCTTTGTCTGTCCTGTTTCCTAATACATATATGTGTCTGCTGTTCACTGTAGAAAAGGACCTGGGCATTGTCAAGAAATGCAGCTGTTGCCTGGTCATTGTCAAGAAATGCAGCTGTTGGTTGCTGTTTGCAGGTGTAAGGGATGTTCAGTGGAGTTTTCAAGTCAGTAAAATGAAATGTCATGTAGCTGACACTGTCTCTGTTACCTTGCCTGTTCCTCTGCTCTCCCTGGCCCGAGGCATCCAAACTGCCAGGCACTGTTTGTGGTGGAAACAATACTGCTGCACAGGGGAGAGCTGGTGAATTCTGAGACAAAATTGTCTGGCATGTAAGACGAGTGAAATGAAAGGAAAGGAAGGGGATACAGATTCCATATGCCAGTGGTTTCATGCAGCAAAGCAAGCTCATCTTGCTTTGTTGTATGTTACAACAATGGAAAAAGCTCCTTTCGCTGTAATTTGGGTGGCATTTCCTCACGGAGCCCATAATCAGCTCAAGATCAGTCTATAATGAGGCTTCAGCTGGATGAGGAGTTGAAGTGAGGAGGTTGTAAGGTTCTTTTCAGAGAATAAGTGTTCTTTTGTTCCTCTGGATTCTGCTGATGACACCAGAGAGGGAGGTTCTACCTTAGAGTCAATGATTATTGTAGCTGATTGGGATAAAAAGTGCCTTTTCATCAATGTTCCTGGGATAGCACACTTCAAATTCTAGAAGTATAAACAATCTTTTGAGCTGAGGGTAACAATTAGAAATTTTTTTTTTGACCAAGCAAACATTTACTTGCTTTGACTTTGTTCAGCCGCTTTCCTCTTCCCTTTCTGAAAAGTAGTTCAGGTGACAGTGGGAACCAATTTAATGCCTGAGAATTTGTGGATATAAAGTTTTGGTCTTAGTGCATCAGCATCACAGCTGCTGAAACTGCTACCCAGCTGCAGAGTTCCCTCTGTGCCACCAAGACTTGTTTCAGAGAAGTTCAGGGTACGTGCAAGTACTGAGAAGAGAGCTGGAGGCTCTCTAAAGACAGCGAAAAGGATTTTATATAGAATTTTTCCTGTAAGTAATGCCTTTTCTTGCCACAGGCCCATTTTGCAGTCAGGAATGGCACTTTATATGACACTTTCCTCACAGATTTTGTTTAACTGCATGACCACCTACTTACTGTCAGCTAAATGTGGGAATTGTTGCTGTCTCTGCTTATTATTTGCAAATAATATCAGTCACCACGAAACTGTTGCTCCCCTGAGATGGAAAAGCCCTTTTTGACAGAGCAGGAGATTGGGTTGTGGAGCAGAAGCAGCCAGAAGGGGCAGGGTGATGGAGAAGGTCAGACTGTGACAAAGGGTTAATGAAGTTTGTGGGGTTTGTGCTGTGGAAGGGTGCTGGAAAGCGATGCTGGAAGGGGTTCATGTGACCTTTGCAGCCAATTCTATCCTCTCAAACTGAAAGAGGAGAAATTTAGATTGGATATTAGGAAGAAATTCTTTCTTGAGAGGCTGGTGAGTCACTGGAACAGACTTCCCAGAGAAGCTGTGGCTGCCCCATCCCTGGAAGTGTCCAAGGCCAGGCTGGAACAACCTGGTCCAGTGGAAGGTGTCTCTGTCCATGGCAGGGGGTGGCACTGGATTGTCTTAAAGGTCCCTTCCAAGCCAAACTGTTCTTGATTCTCACAAGGCTGTTGCTCTTCACAGCAAAGTGGTTGGGAGGGGGGAATGAAGGGGAAGGGCCAGCCTTTGTGTGGAATTCACCCCACAGAAATCAGTGAATGAGGTGCCAACACAGCCTCAGTCAGGGCTGAGCTGCCAAGGATGGCCACCTTCTTCTGGCTGAGAGGGAAACATGTCCACACCTCTCTTGAAATCTCAGCATCCTCCTCCTGCTCCTTCCTGGCATGGCACTTGCTGGGCTTGGAGCCCACGCTGGGGACGAGCAAGGGAGAGGAAAGATCTCTTTTTAAAAAGGCCCGCACCCCACGTTGCAGCCCTGATTTCCATTAGTGAGCCTGTTGCCTGAGAAGTTCTGCCTTCCTTGTGTGGGTTTAATGTGCCATTTCCCTTTTCTCTTTTAGGGAGAGAGAAAATGAATGTATCTTCTGTGCTCACAGTTAAAGTGGAAGCTGGGAGATAACACTGGGAATAGCTGCCACCAGACTAGGCAGAAACACAGCTTGATACAAGTGGAAATCAGATGTGTAGCTATAGTTTATAGATCTGGAGGGTTTTTTTATGGTGATGACTGTTCCTCCACTTATAAGGAAAAAGGAATGGAGCAAAAGAACTGAAATCTGAATGTCATCCTTTCCAGGCTTTCTTTAAACAACTGTGAGAGTTGGCTGAGGTTTCTGGTGCAAACTCCGTCACAGACATGCAACCAGAGCTCGCTTTTAAACTCCTGAGTGGGGCTTTCCATTGGCAGCATCCCTTCACAGTAATAGAACAGAACAAGGTGGAAGGGCATGCAATTCCAAATGGTGAAGAAGTTACTGCAGGAAAATAGGAGTGTTCCTGATAGGAAAGATCCACTAGGTATGGGTTTTTACCAGACTTCTGTACCTATTGACTTATTGGCTCCCATTTTGGTAGGAGACTGGTTAAAAAAAAAAGGTGAAAACCCAGCAGACCCCAGCCCTTGTATTTCATTTTGCTTAAAGCAGTTTGAGATACTTTCTTACATGAAGGCAAGCAGTGTGTTACAACCACCACTAAATCACCCTTCTTTCTTTGGTAGCCTAACTTTTCCCTATCAATCACTATTAATATTACTCCTTCTCATGAATATTTTCCATTTCTAGACTTTGGTTAAGATTGCAAGTTTTTATGCTTTGGGGTTTTTTTGAAGTTGACTGTTAGTGGATTGCAAGTTTGTTATGATCTACCCTATAGGTTTCCCACCCTCTTTAATATTTGCCCGTCTCTCTTTTCATATCTTTTTGACAGTTCACTCATTTTCCCACAGGTTTAAGAGTGATCTTATGCATTGTTCACCACCTTTCAACAATTCCTTTTTTATACACCATGAGTAGACTGTGAGTTGGTGGTGACCTGTGGCTTTCCTGGGCACATTCTGGAGTCACTGAGTGAGCTGGTGATTGGCATCCAGAAGAAATGATCATTTGGAAAATGTTAACCACAAGCACCGGGCTTTGCGCAGATCTAAATTTAACCCTGGGCCTTGGAGTGATGAAGTAACTTGATTATTCAGTCCATTTAGTTAATAATTCAGTGATCTCACTTGTTCAGTCTGTGTTACAAAGAAATCCATTCCCAAGAATTGTAAATACAGACATTTTCAAGTCCTTCTGACAAATTGACATACTGGGAATGTATGATGGGCATATAAATATTGAATTTAATTAGGACCTGGCAATGTGCAAGTTTAATTTGTGGAAAACCTAAAAGCTTTAATGTTGTGTGTTTTCTGTTCTAGGCCATTATGGTCAGGTGAATATTGATCACATTTCATACTGAAAGATTTCAACCCTTAAAAGCTGTTTGGTATTTTTTCAGCAGGGTTAGATGTCTTACTGGGAGACAGTTTTGTTATTCACTGCTTAATTTAATCCTGCTAATGTGATGGTAAATGATTAACTTTCCCCTTTTGAGTCAGCTGTTAATGATTTTTCATTTCAATTTCCAGTGCCGTTTACAGTCCCAGTGCCAACAAGGATACTCTATCTGCCTTGGATTATCAGGGTCCCAAAAGGAAGCTCTACAGTGCTGTCCCTGGGAGACTTTTTATCGTTGTAAAGCCATATCAACCTCAAGGGGAAGGGGAAATTCACCTACACAAAGGAGACAGAGTCAAAGGTGAGCACCCAATTCATTTGGCATATACCTCTTCTCCTGCTAGGTGGGAATTTAAGGTTAAATTTCCCTTTTACAGGGGTGGAAATAATCTGTATGGTGAAAGTGCTTTTGTTTCTTTGCAGGGTATTTTGCTGCTGGTTCTGTTTTGTAACCAATGCATATTTAGCTGCCACTTTAACTGACTTCAAAGTGCTGCCACAACGCACAACTATGTGTAGTAATAGCACCATTTTCTCTTACCCAGGGCACGAAGTTTGCTGCTGGAGCCATTCCAGAGGCACTGCTCCAGGGCTGTAAGGGGTTGTAAACCTGTCAGCTATCTAAACAGCTCAGGAAGGGAATAGGAGTAAGGTCAGCTCTGCTTCAGGCCCTTCCTCAAGGAACATTCATTTGGTTAAGTAGAAAATGTTCCCTCACGGGACTTGGGATAAGTGAGTAGGGAGAACCTCCTGTAAATAGAACTTTGGAGGAAACGTGGTGCTGCATGTGAAATTTCTGTTCACTGCTGCACTTAATGCTAAGACCAGGTTTAAATCAAGGCCAAGCTTTGTTATTGCTTTGATGGCAGATACAGCTGAAAAATGGGAGATGGGTGTACAGGAGTTGCCTTCCCCAGAGTGAGGTGTGAGGCTGTGGTTTTGACATCCAGGTAAAACAGAATAAAAGAGACTTTGTGTTGGACCCACACGAATCAAACAACAGTTATGGAAATCAAACGAAAGGGAATAAATTCAGTGTCCTAAATAAAAGTGTTAAGCAGCTGCAAATTTTCTTGCGAAGGGAACTACTTATCTCACAAAGGAAGACTTCAAATACTTCCTCCCTTGAGCCTGCAAACAGTAGCTGGAAAAAAAAATAGGGAGCCATTAGAAGGTATTTTTGCATTTTTATTTTTGGATGTACTGATTCTGAAGCGTTTGTGGGTTTAATAATTTTTGTTAACTCCAGCCCTCAGAAGGTGTAAGACAGAAATTTGAAGGGTGCTGCACTTAAAGGTAAAACACGCAAAGTTAATTTAAAATGCAAGGACGAAGGGAGAAAGTTAAACTTAGAGTCTGTAGGGCTGAAAAGATAATTTTGCAGTTCTCAAGGTTGTTCCCTGATCAGGTGGGAAGCAGTGATTATGATCTCATGGTGCACAAGAATTAGGATGAAATTTTTGGGATACTAAATAACTTTCTCCCCTCAGTGTTCCCAGAGATCTGGCAGGTGTCAGTGGACAAGGAACGAGTGGCTGTTCTGTGGCAGGTGTGGGACACAGAGATGTTCAATTGTCCTGTTGGATTTAAGGATGTAGGAATATTCTGTTTATGTAGAGGATGGAATATCAATAACACAGGTTCTTCTCACCAGAATAAAACAACTCTGGGCAGTTCTGGGAAAAGACAGGACAGAAATTGTGTTTCCTGACAAAAGAGGAAACACTGCAACAGGTTGCCTGGAATGCTGAATATTTTAGAGGCATTCCCTATCTGGCAGGTGGTTTACCTTAGGTTTTGAGACTATTATATGCAAAAAATAATCTCCGAATAAAGGATTTCAATTTGAATTCAGTGTTTAATGTTTTTGAAAAATTAATTCAGGAGCCCTTGGTTCTAATTTATTATGACAGTCACTGGAAAACATTGCAGGAAGGAATTAGTCCAGTTTTCATGTTTTAATAAAATGCTGTAGCCTAAATGTAACACCAATGATTTTTTTTGCGGGGGCACTCTAAATGCTGGGAAAAAAAAGGAATTATGGCTGGGTTTTTTTCCTTTGTGGGGAAAATTTAAGTTTATTGAAAATAATACACTAATTGTTAGTGTCATTAAAAGGGGGAGGTGCCCATCCCACATCAAATCATTCCTGCAGGGATTATTTTTTCAGCTTCAAGAGTCTGATTTGCATGTTGAATTGAAATCTGGCAGAGTTTTTCCAGGTCCATTTGTTTGAAAGCTTTTTAGAGGACTTTGCTGCAGCAAAGTCTGGTGAGGTTTCTATACATGTCAGCCTGCTTTTGGAGAGGGTTTGGGGAAAGAACAAGTGTACATAGGGATTGTCAGTGTTACTCCCAAGGATGAAACCTTGTGAAATGTAGTTTAAGGCTGTTTGCATGGCAGGGCTGAACAGTGTGTGACAGGCTCCCGGAGCTAATCAAAGGGAAAACTTCCAGAACAAGATCAAATCCTATTTTGTGTTACCATGTCAATGGTTCCTCAGCTGCAGCAAAAAATATGTCAGAATGAACACAGCAAGGTCATGGAGAGAACAAAGAGTGCAGGGAAAAGACAGTGGTGCTTTAAAGAGGTCTCTGTTGTGTAACGGTATTGAAGGAGCCGCTCAAACTTTTTTGTGCCAAAAATCCAGGTCCAATTAAACCTGGATTCCCTCCCTGTTTCAGTCAAAATGTAATTATTGCTAGAGAATAAGTGTAGTGATAGGACAAGGAGCAATGGCTTTGAACTGAAAGATGGTAGATTTAGACTTGAGGAAGAAATTCTTCCCTGGAAGGAGGTGATGCCCTGGCTCAGGTGGCCCAGAGAAGCTGTGGCTACCCCATTTCTAGCAGTGTCCAAGGCCAGGTTGAACAGAGCTTGGAGCAATCTGGGATAGTGGAAGGTAACCCTTTCATTGGGAGAAGGTTGGAACAAGATGATCTTGAAGGTCCCTTCTAACCTAAACTATTCCAGGATTCTGTGATGTTTAAAAAAAATTACTCCGTGTGAGCAGGATGGGCTCCCTCTCCATCCTCCAAAAGCACAGGCAGTAGAACTCAGAGTCCTCAGTGCTGTGGGAGTGCCAGAACTGCTGACTGTAAGGAGATCCTGCTTTTTTTTCCTCTTTCTGAGCAGGAATTCTTGGTACTGGATGTATTTTCTTTTACAGACTTAGCAAGACCATGGCCCAGTCAGCCTGTTTGGGGTTTAGCAACTTGCTCTGTGCACTACTTGGAGGAAATGGGAGAATATTAAACCCCATGGAGTTAAATTTTTCCTTCACTTCGGAAACATCTTAAGCTCACTGAGAAATGGAAAAGCTTTGTCTTGGCCCCTCTCCTCTGCCAGCTTGGTGACTGCACTGCTCTGTGTAAGACACTGATGCCCAAGTGCTGGCTCTTGGATTGCTCTGGCAAGTTCAAACAGCATTGGCTGTGGGATTGTGCCCCGTGTTCCCTGACCCCGGGGAGATGCTCATCACGAGTACATCCCATGAGACTAATCACAGCAAAGATGTAGCAAAGCATTTATTGAAGGGATAAAAACCCAGAACAACATATTAGAGAAAGGGATTACTTGGGAAATGTTTTTATGGATTTTCTTTTTTAACTTGGCAGAATTAGAAGGGTCACGGAGAGGGATGAGTTCCTAAACTCTTGATGAAAAGTCAGATGTTTTCATCAGATGGAGATGAAGCAGGGTTTTGTTTTTTTCTTTTCTAAAACTGGTAGAAGTGCATGAGTGACAACAGTTCACAGTGTGTGATACAGGGAAACTGCTCAGAGAAATCTGTGAATGGGCAAGGTTCAAAGAAATGTAAACCAAACAAAATGGTCTTGTATTAATAGGATGTTACGTAGCCTGTACAAAAATACCTGCTGTATTTTTAGTTGTTAGTCATACACACTGACATCATTTGTGTGTCTGCCACTCATGAGAGAAGATCCATGGCTGCTTGCAAAAATAAGTCTGATATCTTTATTTATACCAGAACTGCCCAATCTTATGTTTTCACATAAATAAAGGAGACCTAGTTTGATTCCTCACTGAAACACTTCTAATAATTTGTTTTTATGTATTTTGTTTCTTTCTTCCTTCTGTATCTGAAAGTCCATAGCAATAAATCTGCCGCAATCCAAATGAACACAAACATGTATAAAATATCTGTAAAATGAATTTGAGTCAACTTTTGTGTTCCTAAATTGAATTCTTGCACTGGAAATAAGTTGGTCTCTTTGACAGCAAAACTCAGAGAATGCAAAGCTCAAGAAATTCTTTGTGAGCAAATTAGCGGTTTCCTTGTCCATGAAGATAAAGCAATAGGGAAAGTTTTTGGGAAGGTAACAGGTCTGATTTCCAGGTGCAGACAGGTTCTGGTCACTTCAAAACTAAGCAATCAGAATTGTTTTCAGAATCTGGGTTATATTAAAACAGACCTAAAATGCACATGAACTGTCCTTCACTGACTTAAAAAGAAAAAACCCACCTGATTCAAATGTTTGGAGAGCATTTGAAGTCTCACTCTGCTCACAGCTTTGTTTTTCATGGTCTCCCCAGACCCTTCTTTTTTCCATGCTGCCTCTCTTGCAATTCTCTCAGCCTTTTCTAGTGCCCAGTGTATGGAAAAACAGGGAGTTATTTCAGCATCTCAAATAAGCTCCAACAGATTTTCCATGAGCCCTCCGAGATGCCTCTGGTGCCGGCACAGCGTGCACATCACAGAAGGCTTGTGGTAAACCCAAATGCAGCTCTCAGCTCCATTCCTGGGGGTCAGAGGAGCAGGAGGAACTCAGCAGCAGCAGCTCAAGCATCTGCTCAGGGCAGGAAGTCAGTAGTTCTGTGCATCAGAAATATTGACCCCTGTGACTCTGCTTTTATTTCAGCGTGATCTCAGCCAGCAGGGCAATCCAAATATATCACTAACATTTTCATTTCTTGTGAAATCCACTTGTAAGTCATTTCGAAAAAGAAAGATTATTAAACCCCTGCTGTGCTCAAGGGTATTGCCAACAGACAGTGCTTGTGGGCAGGAGGAAAGTTGGTCTCCTGGGCTTTTGCACTTGTTAGATTAGTAAACAAAATACTGGGAAGGGAAGAGCCTCAGAAAGGCTGCTCTGTTTCTTCAAGAGCATTTTGTACCTTGTGTGGGTAAGTGTGGCAGCAAAATTGAACCTAAGAGGTTTGCAAGGTATTGTTCAGCTGCTCTTTCACATGAAGGATGAAATGAATGTGAAATGGAATATTAATCTTACCCAGGTTCACTGGTCTGTTTTGCTTCCTTTCCGTTTCCTGACTTGAATGGTTTGATTTCAGTTCTTAACATGATAAACTGTGGCTCATCATAGGTCCTGTCCTAACTCATTCCTTCAAGCTGCTTGTGCCTAAAGAGCAGGACAGAGTGGTGCTATCAAAATGTAACAAAGACCCAGGCTTGCTCCTGCTCCAGCAGGAGAGTTCCCTTTGCTGTCAGGGGCTGTGGGAAGGGATCAGGAGGCAAAAGCATCCACAAATCCCCTGTCATCATGCTTGGCTACTTTAACATATCCTTTCTTGAGTAGTCAGCAACTGGCCTGGAATATTCAGGGGACAGGGAGCAGCAGGAGTCAGAGAGGAGCTGTGAGTGCACCAGTGTGGTGCAACACAACACTACAGGCTCTGCATCTGTGTTGGCTTGGGGCCGCTTCTCCATTAATTCTCTCTGAAGTCCCCTGATTTCAAATTTGGGCATCACTGTGGAGAAGAGCAAACTTGACTCTGACTGTACCTTCCTCAACAGAGCTGGTGGGTTTTTGCAATGTTTGATTTCTGACCAAAACTCAAATCAGTGCAGATTGATTTCTCACATTGTTTTCATCTCTCCCTCACTTTCTCAAAACTATTTCGTAGACACTTAAATAACAGGGAAAAGGTGATCTTCATAGAAACTTTATGGCAAGGGGAAAAAGCTCCCACAGAGGGCCAAATGTTGAACAGCACAGCTCACTCAGTTCTATTTCAACTGAGCCATATTTCCTCAGATTTAGAGGATTACGTGCAGCTTATTGTATTTGTAGGTTTGACGTAGAGAGTGGTTGCTCTGTTAGTAGCCCCAGTCATCTTCTCACCCCAAGGTTCTTTTCCTGAAGTACTTGTTTGCACTGTTTCTTTCCTGAGAAAGCAGAGGTGAGAAAAGGTGAAGAGGTGTTTTAAGTCAGGATCTCTGTGTTATCTCCCTGATTTGGTCAGCTCCCATAAGTCAAGCTGGGAAAGAACTGCTGCATTTCCTTCCCCACCACAAGAAATGTCTGTACGGACACAGACATTGTCCCTACCCTAATTGACTCAGGTCAATTAGCCAGAATCATTAACTGCAGATGCACAAGGCATCCCTTCCAGGCTGTTGGTGGAGTGCCCAGGAAGGTCTGGGTGCGTGCTGGGATGCTCCCTGTGCTGGCAGCAGGGTCAGGGGCACTGAGTTCCTCCCCACTCCTGCTGCTCTGACCTCAGTTTCTGTCAGGCTCTCTCAATGACGTCTTTGGGAGCCAGAAGACAGAACATCCAGATCCTGCTCAGCATCCCTCACTGAGGCAGGGAAGGATTGCTGTCAGGAGCCAGGAGGGGCAGAGTCAGAAAAATCCCTGTCTTTAACAGAGAGCAAGATTGAATTGTAACTCGTGCTGACCTTCATTTATGTTGTATGTAAAGTTTGTTTTTATCAAAGAATCATGGAATCATAGGATGTTTTTAGAGGTTGGGATGGACCTTAAGGGCCATTCAGTCCCAACCCCTGGCTTTGGACACATCCAGGGATGAGACACCACAGCCTCCAGTAAGTATTCCTGCACAGACTGTCTGACATTTGGGAGCTCTCCTGCCAAAGACAAATAATTCCGAAAATTTACAGCAGACAACAGACATTATAGCAAGGGAAAAGCCTAAATCACAATGTTGGTTATTTCTGAGAGAAAAAAGTTAGGTCTCTACCAGTTAGAAATTAAAAATCTCCTGTATTTCAAAGAAGAAAACTGAGAAGGATTTTACCTCAGGACACAAACCCAGAGCTCTTACATCAGTACAAGCTGATTCAGCTGTTAATTTTTTTTCTATGGATTTCCAACTTTATACTTACTGCCATTCTGTTGATTTTTCTTTTTTTTTTTCTTCTGGTTGCAGAAATGTTCTCTTTTCCCAGAATAGGGTCTCTCATTCCCAATCCATATGATTATTTATTTTCCCAATAAAGAAGAATGCAGTTTATCCAAGCACTAAAAATTGATTTAGATATTACAAAGACATTTTAGGTACATGCTGTAGCAGCTGTAAAGACATTGGCCTGAATTTGGCTTTAAATTTCCTTGACATTTTTTTCAAATAAAGCTGCCTGGAAAAATTCGCTCCTGGGCATTTCAATATCACAAGGAATTTAGAAATAATAGTCACCATAATTTGTTGGGAAAAAATACTTTCATTTCTTGTTGGGACATGGTGGGAGCTGCAATGTGGGAAGATACAAATGCTACATTCTTTTGATTAAAATTATTTTGATGGTATATTGAGTAACTAATCTGTTTGAGATTAGTATGTTATATTAATATCAATTACAATAGATACATTGCCAATAGACTTAAAATTGCAAGAGACAAAGCATTCTATGCTCTATTCTGTCAATTTTATAATATATAATATTGTAAAATATTTGATATATATATAATTTTCTGGCAGAATCTCTCTGATTTTAAGTATAATGCTTTAAAGACTTTAAAATACGAGCTCCTGATTGTCAGCTGCCTATCCACGTTTTCCTGTTACCCAGTTGTTTGGTGCTTATCTGATTTTGCTTTCCAGTTTTGTTCATAGAATTGGATACAGCTCCTCTTTTAAAACACACTTTTGTTGTGAAAAGATGTCCCAGGATTCCTGATGTTGCAAGAACCTTTATTCCACTCTTACAACATCAGATTCTTTTTGTAATTCAAGTTGTGTGTGAAGAGCCTCTGACCTGCTCTTGCCATAGCCACCAAACCTTTTGATTTTACCAAAAGAAATGCGAAAACCACTGGAACTTAGAAAGCCTTATTATTAATTTTGGGAAAGTTATCCTTTGATTTACCATTGTTTTGTCCTTCAGCAGGAAAACATTGATTAGAAAATCTCCTGCTGGTAACAAATTATTTGTTACAGTGAGTCTCTTAAACAGTATTGGGAGAGGAAAGATAGAAATGAAGGCCTCATTCTAAAAAAACCATTCATGGGTACAGTAGATAAATTACATTTTTTAATTTATCCTTTAAGTTCTCCACTTTGGAGTGAATGAAGTGTTGCCAGTTTTTATAGATCTGTACTTTATTATGGCTTTGGCTCATGCTGCAGAATTTCTTATTAATGCACCACCTGAGGAGGTTGAAGGTCATTTCAAGGTGTTGGGGGATGCAGAACCATCTAGAGGTCAACTTCTACGTTGAAATATGAGCTTGTCTCCCATATCCACAGCCATTTGTCTGTCTCTGCACATCAGCTGAACCCAGGGCTGTCCCTCCTTTGCCTCTTGCAGCTCCAGCAGGCTTTTCCTTCTTCTCCTGGCCCCCAGCATGAGGTTTTTCTCAGAGTGCTGAAAGGTGCACTCCAGCAGCACTCATTTCACCCTTCCACTTCTTTTCCATGGATGTTATGTCTTCAGGCAGGGCTACACGTGTTTTCCCTTTGCTCTGGCTATTAGTGATGGCTAATACTCAATAATTCATATAATAATGGGCTAAAGTGGGTCTGGTTCTGCTCTGAAGGAATCCCTTTTCACCCTGCACTCACAGACAGACTTCCAAGGCAAATTTCATTTCCCAAAAGTGTTGACTTGCATCAGCTGCTACTGCCACAAACACATGAAATCACTCCATGGGTTTGAAATACCCAACTTCCTCCTTAAAAGAAAGAGAGAGTGCCTCTCTCTTTCTAGAGCTGGAAATATCCCTGCAATTTGGAGTGCCAACAGATCTGACAGATTAATAAAATACCAAATTAGGGATGTCTGTCTCAACATCTAAGTAGTTTTTGTTCTAAGCATCTTGCCAGTTTGTGGAGTGAAATCAGGACTGAGATTCAGTGCTGAAAACTCTCCTCAAAAAAACCCACCAAAAACCAAACCAAAAAAAAACCCAAAAAACCTAATTACTGGCAATAGAACTCTCACTGTCTCACATTTGGAAATTTCTTTTGGCTGGAGTCCTACACTTTCTTTTATGACTGAAGTTAAACCAATGTACAGTAGGATTCTACAATGATTCTAATATATACATATAGGTTATTAAGTTTTCCTGATTCCTTATCTTGTGTCTAAGAAATGCATTCTTATGTGAGCAAATGTTGCATTGTTAAAAATGTATTGGAAGCTGCTGAATTCCCCCTTTTATATTGGATGGATGATTAGGGAATGTTTTATGTAACACTGAATTATCAGATAGACAATGTGTGTTAGTTAATGTGCACAGGCTTTAAATATTTTCAACAACACCTGGAATACAGCAACATATTTTTTAATTAATTATGCCCGATGTTTATATTTTTTAAAAAAAGACATGCTAACATTTTAAAATTCAGCCCAATTTTCAATGTAGAGTTGTTGGTATCATCCAAGGCCAGTGCCCTCCCCCAGTATCCCATAACTTGCTAGGTTTGTAGGAGTTCCAGGTGTCCTCATATATGTCAGAAAGGTGATTGACAAATTGTGCATTTGGGACCCATCCAGGTAGGATTTTTCCTTACTGGATGTTTCCTGGAACTTAATATGTACTTCTTACTGCAGCAGTGTCTAAATGTGCAGTTCATGGAATCTTTCTCTTGGAATATACTACATTAAAAGGCTTAAAAGTGGTGTATTTATAAACACGTTGCTGTCAAATGTCTCTGTTAATAGATGGCCGTGCTCTGTAAGTGATACTACAAATAGCTGAGGGTTGCATTAATAAAAACCCTGGTAAACATTTACTTTCAAATACACTTTTACAGATGCTGGTGTCTGAAACCAGACTGTTTTCACATTACCAACAATTTTAATTTTTTTAAACTTTTTTTTGGCCTCTGATTGAATTTTCATCCTGCTCTGTACTAGTACAAATCAAGTTCAGCTTCAGTGCCCCTGAGTCACAGCAGCTGCACTGATCCTGACTTCAATTGCAGCCAGGCAAGGACCAGAGCTTTAAAACCTGGCAAGGTTTTAACAGCACCAAAAGTGCTGGTGTTGGAGAGCATCAAAGCAGCTCTCCTTTATGTCCCTCCTGCACTGAAATACCCTGCAGAGGCAGCATCCCAGGTACTGCAGTCCCTTAGCAGAGAGATGGATTTGGGCTAATTAGCCTTGATTTTCTGCAGGGGCAGTTGGGGCTGAGCTGGGACTCAGCAGATGGAGCTGGGCTGATTTTGAGAAGCTCTGAGCACCTGTGCTGTGTGTCTGATCCATATTCCAAATCAACCTGCTTTTCTTGATATATCACCTTTGTTTCAATATTAATGTACAGCATCTTTCTAACAGTACATTTATAGTCTTCTAATATATAGTAAATGCAGTGGTTTGTAGGAACTTCCAAAATACTAATTTAAACACCATACCAAGTATTTAGGGTCCTTCCATCACCATAAATCACTTCCAATTGCTTACTAATAAAATTCTTGCTCTGCAGACTTTTGTTGCAATCCTTGCTGAGTCCTAGAATTAATATCAAGATAATTAGAAGTGCCAGATAAAAGCCTCTTCTCCTATTGACAAATCATTCTGCTCCATATTGTTGTTTTCTTCTATTGAGAAAAAAAATCATTGAAATGTTTCAAAAGGCATCTCTATTGTGGATCTCACCTATGGGAGGTTCAAGTGTTTGCTGTGTATTCAAACCCTTAAATCATATTACTCAACCTGCATTGCAAATCCCTGGAGCTACCCACTGAATCAAATAACACGTTTCCTTAGGAGGCAGGAAAAACAGGAGATATCAAAATATGTATTATTAAAATCCATTTCAGTGTGGGTGCAGTTTGACAATGGGTTCAGCACTTCATTTGAGCAGACAAGACAGTGGTTTTTTGGTATGGTATTACCATGTATTTATCCTTGATTAATCCAGCAGTGAGAACACTGCAAATGGAAACAATTGTGTGAAGGCCAAGGAAACTTGTGGTAAAAAAAATAAATTTTGGGAGTGGTTACAAAGACTGAGTGTAAGAGCTGTGATGAGGGATGTGGGACTTCAGGTGGCTCTTTAAAATGCTGTTTATTGTATCCAAGATGCTACAGCAGTCCAGGGTCGTGCGTGACAGAGCCTGTGCCTACCTCAGCTCCAGCTGCAGACACACCTGAAGACCCTTTAATTTTGGTTACAATGCATTATATACTTTTCTTTGCTGAGCATCTTAATATATAACCAATCTATACCTTTGCTATTACCTATAGTCTGTCATAACTACTATAATTAATATATTCATGTTGCTATTCTCCAATTACTAGAAGTTAGCATGTTTGAGTTTAAGCTAGAAGTTGTTTTTCAGTTTTCTTGCAGTGGAAAATTCTGAGACCTTTCTCTAGTTGCAACATTGGCAGTCTTGTTTGCCTGTAGAATCTTTCTGCTTGGTAAAAACATATTTTTGTTTGTCGTCAGCTTATCCTTTGCTCTAAGTCATAAAACCTCCTTCTAACTAACATACCCTTTGCCTTCTTAGTTATCCAGTGAGACTGGCTCAGAAATTCTCAATTTACACATCTATTATTCTTCTATATCAAAACTTGCTTCCTTCTCTATTTCATTCTCACATTCTGCATTCAGAAATTTTTCTGATTGCCAAGCATACATATCTGTTAAACTTTCTTGTCAAACTTTCATCCTTCCCAACAACTGAGTAGGGAGAGTCCTGCTTAAAGGTTACTCTGTGCCCATTTTGGGGGTACCAGCATTAGTTATTGCCCAAAGCTTGCTTGTTTTCAGGGATTACTGGGCGTGTAATGCAATAACTGTGTGTTTGTGTGAGGAGGCAAAGTGTAACTCTGCTGTGTCTGCCCTTTAGTGCTGAGCGTCGGAGAAGGTGGATTCTGGGAAGGCAGCACCCGGGGACATATTGGCTGGTTTCCTGCAGAGTGTGTGGAAGAAGTTCAGTGCAAACCAAATGAAAGCAAACCAGGTAATCACATCAAGCTCCTGTTGAACCATAATGTGACAAATATCTGTCCCAACAGACACATCAGGGCCTTTGTGCACTGCTAGAAATGGGAGAATTGGATAAAGCTGAGCTGCTGAATTAAAAAATACGGGTGGGTTTATTGATTGGATTTTACTGCCCAAGAAACAGACTTTCTCCTGAGGAACTATGCTGGGAAGTACCAAAGCTTTTACACAGAGCTATATGCAGACATTTTGTATAGGGTTATGTTGGTTTTTATTTTCTAAAGTGTGAGAGAATGCCTAATCAGACAATTAAATAAGGGAAGAAAAACTGGCCAGTCATCTCCCAGTCTGAGGGAGTCATACAATGCATTTAGCTCTTGTTCACAGCCCTGTTGACCTTTTCCTGAATGCTAGAGGGGGCATCCTGTAGTGGGATGTCCCCATACACAGCCTGACTGATGCCAAAGGAAATGGAATCCTCCTTTATCACACACGTGTATTGCCACAAGTAACTTTAAGCAAGGAGCCTTTATAGTCCTGGTATAATAAAAGAAAAAGAAATCTACATTAAAGCAGGTTATTTTAGGACTTACCTACCGTCTCATCATTTCTCTGCTTTTAAGAATTAAGATGTGAGGACATCCTCTCTAATTAAAAGCTCATTATAAATGAGCTCTGAGAATATAATTAATGTTCTCCAGGAGTGTATGCAGTTTGAAATCAGCTATTGATGTGTTTTTAGATCTCTGTTGTATTGATTAAGAACTTCTGGCATTGCAGAGATGATACACTAAAATTTATGCGTTGTATCATTCATTTACAGATGTTTTTCTTCTATGCATGTCATTATAAACTTTTCTTTTTTTTCCCTATGTGGAGAGGTTGTGCTTCCTTTTCTATTTCCCTTTTGAGAGGGGAAAAGAGGAGGAGGCAAAACTGGATCTAATATTTGGAAAGAATGGATCCAGGCTCTGAGAAGAGAGGGAGAACAGCTGTATAGCTCTTCAGAGGGCTTGAGAAAAGTCAGAATTTAGAGATGGTGATGTTTTAAACAAAAGGAAGATTGAGGATGGAATTGCCCAGTGTAGGAATGGTAACCCTGCATTAAATATGAGCTGTCCATTTGTCTCCAAATCAGAAGAATATTATGAGGGCATGAAGTGAAGTTCTAAGATAAGAAAGAAATGTTGCATCTTTTTAGTGATTTTGAAGCGAGAGTAACCAAACCTGTTTGTTACAAATCTTTAAAGACTTCCTTAAGAACTACTTCAGGAGGTAAATTCAGTATGTGACAGGTTTATCTTAATAGATGATGATTGCTTTTTGAGCAAGAAAGATAATTTTTGTGTTCCTTTGATCATTCAAAGGAACACAAAAATTAAGAAAATAATTGTCACAAGAGGAAGAAAAGGATTATGAAAGCTAGAAGCAAGAAAAGAATATAAACAGAAGCATGTTACAAATTTTCTGACATGAAATTATGAAGACTTATGCCATGTGTCTGGCAAAGCACCAGACATTTACTGTAATTTATAACTATTGCCTTCTTTCTGATTGTTTTCCTGTTTGCTTATGGTACAGTGGGAATAATAATGTTAATGTAGCTTAAGGCTTTAAATATGCCATTCTTCTACTCTAAAAAGGATGAAAATGTAATTAAATAGGAACAAAAGGGACACATTTTCTCTGGCAGTGAACTTGTGCACTCCCATATTTTGCTGGGCTGTCTCAAAAAATGTCCCGCACCCAGAATAAGGTTCAGTGCTTCTGTGAGTAATGTGATAGAGGCTGGAGCTGGGAGGGAAATGAAATATATGGAATGCACAGTGTGTGCCATATTATTATTGAAATATGGCACGGAGTGAAAGCAGCTGATCACAGAATTTCTCTGTGCATTCCCTCTGCATAGGAAACAATGGGAATGAAAGGGGAAAGCTTTATAAGCAAAAATCAACCAGTATTCCCTCTGAGTAAAAATGCAGAAGTAATTTAGAAAAATGTGTTAGGCATGGTGAAATGATTAGAAGTTAAATTAGGTCTGCTGGGATTGCTGAAAGAACATCGGCTGAGAAACATCACAAACTTGTGCCACTTGCAAGAATTTGCATCGTGGTCTTTGCAAAGCAGCAGAACTTCTTATGATAATGATTTAGAAAGTAGATCATTTCAATGTGGAGGAAATGAAGCTCAGACTCAGCCTTTTCCACACCAGCACCACAGCAAGAGTTCTTTCCCTCAACAAGATTTAGGAACATTTCTTCCAGCAGCTTCCCTTTGCTATTAAGTTTGAACAATTGTGTTTAATAGAGGCTTGTCATTTGCACGCCATGAGTGAAGGAAAGAGGAATAGTTGTTGGAAAAAACAAACTCCAATTAAACACTCCAGGCCCAGTAAAACTGCTGGGCAGGTGCTTCATGTCAGGCTGATGTATAATCTCCCTTCTAAGGAAAGTTCAATTTTTAGGGAACTTTATTGCAATCCCAACTGTTCTCTGGAAGTGGGCAGGACAGAACAGCACCTGGTTCATGTGCTCTCGTCAAAGATACCATGCCAACTTGGCAAGTTCTGTTTTCCAAAAAAAGTCATACTGACTGGCATTAATTCTACATCCCTTCTTTAATCCTTTATTAATTGAGACTTGTAGGAATTGCTCCATTATTTTGCTAGGGTTGATGCCAGGTCTATGGGTCTGTAATTATCCAGGTTGTCTCATTTGCCCTTTAATGGCACCAGCACAGGACCTGCTGCTTTCCAGTCCAAAAAAGTTCCCTTGACCTTTTGAGATCAAATGGAAAAAGAACAACAACAAAGAAAATCATTATTGTGGTCTGCTAAACTCTTTTGCCTGCTTTCAAAAAATTCTTATAAACAAAACCTTTGTGCTGCCTCGTTTTAAAAAGTGCCAGTTTTTGCCATTTTGTAGCCAGTTTTTACCATTCTCCAGAATTATTCTGTGAGTAGAAATACTGCCTCATATGAAGTTGGTACATCATCTTGCATTTTACCTGCTCAAACACAGAATACAAATGTCACATATTTACTCTTTCTCCATTGACAGTTATCTTGTGTTATTCAGTAATGAGCCAATTCCATTCTGAAATGTCTTTCTATTCCGAAATATGTTAAAACGTAATTTTTTTTTGCTAAGATGTTCTGGGTAAGATGAAAAAAAGTTTCTCCTGCTTTAATTTAGATGTTTCTGTTTGCTTTTCTTCCATCATAAGGTATTACATGAGCTTGAGAGACTTACTACATAAATGCTTTTTGTTACACTTGTGATTTTATGCTCCACATCCTTCAGAATTCAGGGCTATCTGATTGCCCACAGCTGAGGTGAAGTATTCATTTTCAGGCTGGAAGTTATCTTTCACTACACTCCAACTTTATCATTTATTATTCCTCCCTCCCTAAAGTGCCTGGAGAGCTCGTAGATTTTACAAATGATACTGAAATGAAGGCAGACTCGGCATGTCTGAGAGACTCCTGCTGTCTTTCAACTCCTGTCCTCTTCAGTGCACCTTTCCTTGAGTTCCAGCCTCATTTGTGATATTGTCTTAGGATGAGTTTTCATTCCATAGCCTCCTTCGTGCCTTTTTCTATCCTGTGGCCTTGGGGCACACCTTATGAGCAGCTGTAGGAGTGCTGGGAGTTATTTCAGCCTGGATCTGACGCAGGCAGGCGGCTGCAGTGACCGTGAGCAGCTCCCAAGGGCTCGTTTGGCCAGGCAAGGATCCGGTTTGTGCGGCCCGAGCGGAGCCGCTCCTGGCGCCGTGGCACATTTGGGGGCAGAGCTGGCAGGGCACATTCCCGGCCCTGTGCTGCCCTTGGAGCTGTGTCCCTGCTGATCTCTAGTGTCACAGCAGACTCTGCCAGGCTCCCCGCTGGCATTTCCTGTCCAAAGTGGCACACTGGCACGGGATATTTGGGTGGGAAAGGCCTGTGTCAGGAACAGTGTGGCCAGCAGGAGCAGAGAGGTCATTGTTCCCCTGTACTCAGCACTGGTGAGGCCACACCTTGAGTGCTGTGTCCAGTTCCTCAGTTTAGGAAGGACTTGAGATGCTTGAGCGTGTCCAAAGGAGGCAACAAGGCTGGTGAGGGGCTTGGAACACAAATGAGGAACAGCTGAGGGAGCTGGGGGTATTTACCTGGAGAAAAAGAGACTCAAGGGTGACCTTATCACTCCCTACAGCTACCTTAAAGGTGGTTGTAGTCAGCTGGGGTTGGTCTCTTTCTCCAGGCAGCACTGACAGAACCAGAGGACACAGTCTTAAGCTGTGCCAAGGGAAATATAGGTTGGATATTAGGAAAGAGTTTTTCACGGAGAGAGTGACAAAGTTCTGGAATGGCCTGCCTGGGGAGGTAAAGGAGTCACTATCCCTGGATGTGTTTAGGAGAAGACTGGATGTGGCACTCAGTGCCATGGTCTTGTTGAGGTGTTGGGGCTGGGTTGGACTCGATGATCTTTCAGGTCTCTTCCAGCCTAGGGATTCTGTGATTCTGTGATTCTCTGTCCTCAGGGATCACTGAGACTACCCTGTCAGCTAGACTGAGTGCCACCTCCAGTCCTTTCCTGAGCACAGTGCCTGTGCTTTTGTTTGGTATCCCTTATTCCTGAGTTTCCAGCAACTTGCAAACGTAGTGACAGATTATCCAGGAATAGCAGAGTTCCCTTGCAATTTCTTTTTTACTTATGTAACCATACACAGGTGTTAAAAGCAGAAACTGCAGCAGTCCTTGTCCAGCATTCCCTCTCGATCCCAGAAGTTACCAAACAAGTCCAAGCTGTGTTAATGAACTGCATCATTTTGTTGTTTCTGAAGCACAGGATTTTCTCTTTTCCATATTCTTAGTTTTTAACGCCCTGTGCATTCAGTAAAACCAGATTTGTTCCTCATTTCCACCATCCCTTTTTATAATTAGCACAACACCTTCCCAGGCAATCGAGCCAGCCAGGCTGCTAGAAAATGGATTTGACTTCCTGCAAGAAGGAAAGATGCTTTACTGTGGATTGAGGAGCTGACATCTCTACTGGCCTTCCAGAAGGACAGGAGTCTTGGTTTCCCAAATTTCCTGTCTGGACATAATAGATATCCATATGTAAAACTGGTGTCTTATCCCATATAATTGATTCTGTGTTAAACACAGCAGTGGAAGGGGAAAAAAACAGAAAGAAACCCCCCTTTTCATCCAGCCTAAGTGATCTACCTTTTACAAGTGAGCCAGATTAGCAAAATCCTTTTTAACAAATTATTCCTGATTTGTTATGATCAGTTCTGGCTAATTTTTAGCTAGAAAGGCAACTGAAGAATAAATAGAAATATTGTGGTGATTATTAGAACTCTGAAAAATTCTATGCATAAATAACTTTGGAAACCACTTGAAATAAGTGAGTTTCAACGAGACAGAGATGGTATCTCACCAAATGAGCAACCCAAGGGTTTTGATAATAAATTTTGATAAATTCTCCTTCCACAAGATCTCACCTTGAGTAGAGGGTGCCGGTGTACCTGAGACAGAATTATTGTGCAACTTGAACTGTTTGGCGTGAGCAGCAGCAGTTAAGGACAAAACATTGCTGCAGCTGGAAGGACTAAATGGAGGAAGTATAAAAGAAATTTATATATGTGAGGCAAAGATATTTTTGTTGGGAAAGTTAATCACAAACATTGTCATGGCAGCAGTGTAAGGAGCTAAGAAGTTCTGAGAGCTGGGAAATGTGTTCTGACTCGACAGTGCAGGCTGGACTCAATATGGCCAAGAGAATATAAAGCCAAATTAAAATTGAATTTTAAAGGCAAGATTGCCTCCCACGTAGTTGAAAAAGTGTGCTGTGATGCAGGTGCAAAGGCAGCCATTTCAAATGGGCTGAAAACCTGAGGGATGACTATTACACCTTCATTGTATTATATCTTTGCAATCCCAGTGAGGCTCCTGAAGGTGGGATCCCATTGTAACCCTGGTCCCCAGAGCCCAAGCTGACAGGTCAGGCACTGTTCAGTCAGTGCTCTGCCTTGAGGGATGTCATCCAAAGCTCTGACCTCTGAAATACTCTTTTCTGCCCTGCTTCTGTGTTTTGCACAACCAACCACCTGGCTCATGGGATTCTGAACAATTTCATCTTTTGAGGAGTGATTTTCTGCCATGTAATGTTTCCCATGGACAAATCTGTCATTGAAAAAACGGGAATGGATGACAACACTCTACACAGTGATCATGCACAAAGTTATTCTGTGTCTGATTTGTGCTTTAGAAAGATCAGGAATAAGCCATATGCCATATTTTTGCTTAAACTGCATTCTCCTCCATCAATCAGTAGGAAAACCATACTGGAACCAAAAAAACAAATAAAAAGTGAGGTGCTGGCAAGCCAGCGCACAAAGCCCAGCTGACACAAGAGCTTGGTGCAGTAATAATCAACTAATTCTGACAACTCTCTGTAGCTGAGGATGTAAATCAACCCCACTTTTTTGTCTCAAGTGATGGAAATTCAAAGAAGGAACCTCAGCAAGTTTCTGCACTTTAGCTCTGCTGAGCGAGGCATTCGTGTTCCCAGTGATGATAAACAGCAGTTTGGGAAAAGGCTCTGAAATGAATCATCACTCAATACTAATGGGAACTGGGAGGCAGAGGTGACTGGAGAGCTGTTTTTATCTGGTTTTATCTACAGGCTGGCTGTGGGAGGGAGCCATCTGCTTCCCACACAACCTGCAGGGCATCCTCTGGCCAAAGGTGCCTTGGAAGGCCTTTCCTTCTTTCAGTCTTGATCTTCTGAGCAAGATGCAGTAGAGATTTCTTACTCTACAAGAGTATTTGTTAGAAATCCTTGGGAACACTGAGTCTATCAACCCATTTCTCAAATAATGATGCAGGTCTGGTTTGAAGGAAGAGTAAAAGAAAAGATTCCGTGATAATAATTTCACCATTTCTCGAGGTTTTGAGGGCAGTATAAAGCCAAAACATAAAAAAAATTCAAATTAAAAAAAAAAAGCAAGCCTATGTCTAGAGCTTGTAGAGAATGTAAGCCTGTCTGCATGCTTATCTCTGAATAAGGAATTTTTAATTCATAATATTTTACTGTCTGGGCTGCTCAGCTGACATATACTTCATCCCTTTCACTCCCATTTCCATGCTTGCTAAGAACCACTTAGGAATAACTCTAATCAGCTGGAAAGGAGCAGCACAGCTCTCCAAAGCATTGAAATAGACTAAAAATAAATTGCATAGCAATATAAAATGAGAGTTACGTGGTAGGAAACTTAACATTTCCAGTGCATCTGAGATTGCTGCTGTGTGAAATCGGACATGCAGGTGGGGAGTTTTTCCTTTCTGGTTCTTTCTGCATTTTTTTCCCTCAAGAAATCATCTGTCACACCATGGAGGATCAAAGAAGTGCAGATTCTGAGGGATGTCTCAAAAAAGGAGTTACTAGGATGGTTTATTCCTTTTACTTCCAGTGATGCATTCCCATTTTCTGTTCAAAATCACAGCCCATGGAATATTTTCAAGTCTGAGAGCAGATAGAGACATCAGAGATGTCTAATGTTACAAATTACTGTAGAAGCACCAAAAAGTTAAAGCTATGAAGTGAATGATTTATGAAGTGATGGAGCCTCCTGGGGAATTTAAGCCCAATTATTGGTTTAAGAGAGAATACTTCAGTTTGTGGCAGAATTTGAGCAGCCCTGTTCTGCAACATGCTAAAAACCTAGGAGTAATACCTAATTTTTTGATTCCCAGTCATTCTTGTGGAAAGTACTCATATAACATGTTTTTTTCAAGCCATGAAAATCTGTTTCGAGCTTCTGAAATTCAAATTTTAACAAACCTGGCAGATCTTAATGACTGTTTGTAAACAAAAATCCATAGCTTTTACCTCCTGGAATTCTGGAGCATTTCAAATTTCATAAAGAATATCTATTTTAATGCTAACATCTCTATACTAATTGTTATCTTTTTTTTAGTGTCTTTTTCCTTTTTTTAAATTTAGTGATACTTTGTAATATCTTTTGAACCTATAATCAACTGTAGTTGATTTTTTTTGCTTTCTCTAAGTATCTTAAATTACAGTAGCAATAGCTTTTACTTTGATTTAACATCCATTTTTTCCCCTCTGAAATTCTTTTTAACCAGGATTCTCTGATGCACCTGTGTAAATATTATTTATATCAGAACATGACTTCTGTTGAAATTATTCTGGCTATCTATTAGAATTAAATAAAATGCTGTAATTCATCTAACTCATTACATTTAGCATGACCTAAAACTTTTAAAAGCAACTTAAAAAAAAAAATGCAAAGCAAGCCTTAGATCTGTACATATTCCAAAAGTGTTGATAAGTCATCTTTTTTCTGTACTAAATGACACGTTGGGGCTTTTTTCCCCTTCTGATTTTTAATGGCTCAGATAAAAGGCTTGACAACAGAGGCTGAAAACTCTTTGAAACACTCCCCAGTTAGCAGAGATGAAATTCTTCTTAATTTAAGGAAGAGGATGGAGCAACTGCTTAAAGTAATGGCAGTGCTGGAGGTGATCAGGAGAACATTGCCTGAAGAGAGCAGCTGTCAGATAATCCTTATTCTGGTCTGAAATCATGGCTCTGCTTTTCGCTTCCCTCCCTTGCCAGAGAGCTCGGCTCATTTCGTTGTAGATCAGTTCTAAAGGGATACTCTGGGGTCACAAATAGATTATTGGTCTCCAGGTGAATCAGACCTGAGTGAATATTCCCAATTGTGAACTTGCAAAATGGATTGAATTTTAGATGGTAGTGTAGCTTGGTTGTGTTATTTACACACAGAAGTGTGTTTGTGTTTGTAGCTGGGACTGAAACTTGGGCTTTGCTTTCTGAACTGAAATGGAAGATGTCCATCAACTTTCTCAACCCTCCAGTCAGTCCACAAGTCACAAATATAAAATGTGGCTGTGAAAACAAACTGATTTTGTGGGTGATTTACAAGCAAAAAGCACATCAATGTATTGTTTTGGGTCTTTTATTTTTTTTTTTCAGGATTCAATTCTAATTATACAACAATCACTGAGTCTTTAGTCCATGCTTGCAGTTATGTTTTGCACACACATCAAGAATTAGTTCAGTGAGTGTCTAGAGAGACATTGAAAATAGTTCTGTATTTTGGCTGCTCTCCTGAAACTAATGAAAGTAATTATATTGGATACCCTGTACAACACATTAGTAGTTTAAGGAAATGAAATATAATGTATTTTTATCTCATATTTTGTCTGTCAGGTAAGTTGTGAAGTTATTTTTTAAAAGTTATAATAACATTTGTTAGTCAAGACTTTAAAAAGAAGGAAAGTAGTTACATTCCTGATTGTAAATCCTTATAGATCATACTTTTTCTTTTATTTTGCCAGGATCAAACCTCTCCTTTGGGTTGATCTCATGGGAGACTTTGAGGCCCTAGGCCACTGTTTAAAAGAAAAATGCAAATGTAGATAGGAAAATCCAAGGCATCTTCCCAAAATCTCCAAGTTTTCATGCTAAGATTTTATCATCCAAGCACAAGACACAGCTACATGCAGCAAACAAAAGACTGTCAGAAGAAATAATGCCAGAATTGGTTTATTTTAAGAAGCAGAGGATGTTTCTAATGTTACTGATTTTTGCTAAGAGCTTGCCCTAGAGAAAGGAAAACTGAAGATTCTTGTTTCATTTTTAGCAAACAAATCTTAAGGGTGTAGTTTGTTTTCACATGGACACTTGAACTCCTCATATTACTCTTCCTCAGTTGTTTTAATGCTTTGATTATAAATGAATTCCCATTTTCAGAGTGAGCTGGTGAAATATTCCCTGTATTCTGGGTAGCAGGTGGAGAAATGAAAAAAAGAAAACTATTCTTGCAAATATCCTGTTTACTGGGGACAAGGGCAGAGTGTGTAGGGAAGCAGGGGGGTAGCAATGATGGTCAGGGGGGTGGCAATGATTGTCGGGGGGTGGCAATGATTGTCAGAGGGGTGGAAATGGTTGTCAGGGGGGTGGCAATGATTGTCAGAGGGGTGATAGCTCATTGCCCCGTGGGTGACCCCAGTTTCTGTGTTTGCTGAGCAGCCCAGGCTGGGGTGATGCTGTCCCTGCTGCTCTCCCTGCTGCAGCACGGGGNTAAAATATATTATTTATATAAATATAATAAATAAATAAATAAATTTTATTTATTTAGGTTAGTTTGTGTGTAAAACTCCCTGCAAATTGTTCCTAGAATAGTGACTGCTGTGTCTGAAGTCTGAGTAACCTTGAACCCAAACTTGTATTTAATCATGCTGTGTCTGGGAAGAGAACTGTTAAATATTACTGAACTTTTCCTCATTAAACAGGTGTTGAGTTTATTAGCATATGTCTTATTAGCTGTCTAATAAATGCAGGTGATACTGATTATTTAATGAGAAGGCTTTACCTCTACCAAGGTGTTTTTAAGTATTCATTTTGATAGGTGTTCTAGTGTTCACTTCTGAAAATAAAAAATCCTACAGTTGAAGTATAATAAGCTACACCATAGTTCCTGTATTTGGAGATTTAGTGAAGTTTCACCCTGTTGATAGAACTGGAAGACTGAAATGTCTTATAAATATTTTTTTTCAAAAGGAAATATTTAGAATTTTTTGAAGTCTTGACCTTACTTTGGAGGATGCTGCAACTGATCACATTTAAAAGTTAAGTGGAAATACTTAAGTTAATCAGCCAAGCACTTCAGAAAGTTCTTGCAAGGCTGTTTTGATCCAATTTAAGATGTATTACTTTTAAAAATAAAGGATCAGTAAATAGTTGATTATCCTTCTTCTGGAGTGACAATAAGGCAGCATGTAGAATCTTCCAGCAGATCTGCTCAGAATCAAAAGATACTAAGAATTTTCCTTAAAAAACACTATCCAGTTTCTTAGGTTGTACTATAAGGAAGCAATATTGATGAAGTGTTTCATGGGTTGTTCAGCACGTGTAATTCTGGGATTCTCCCAGTACAACTACAAACAGGGATAAATTTCAAATTGTCGTGTTATTTCTGAGGGACAAGCTTGAAAAAGCATCCAGTATTCCAAGGTGTTGGTAGAACAGAAGGAAAAGTGCTGGCAGCAGGATCACAGGTACTGTCGTGCACACAGGGAACAGGGGCTGGGCTTTCTAACAGGATTCACCCTGACAAGGATTTTCCCTTAATAATCCTCCTGTTTCTGATAGCTCAGACAGATTACTCAGGCACTGAAATGGGTAGGCTTAAAACACCACTTATCCCTGATTGCTGGAATCTTGTTCTGGGAACATTTGGGAGTTGTTTTGGGTTTTAAACCAGAACTTGGGGCTTAACTCTGAAAAAACCTTTCATAGTGCAGGCTCTGGAGTATGCAACCTGTCACTAAGTGGCAGATTTATGGTTTGACTTTCAGCTCTCATTTCAAAGCACAGAGAAACCACACTAACCACAACAACAGATAGTTTTGAATGGAAATCAATCAGCTTGAAGTGATTATTGCCTGAATATTATTTAATTCCCAGTCTGGCATGCCCACACCCAGCCCTATCAGGTTTGGCAGACACAGACTGGGATAACCAAGAGTACTGGGTC
This sequence comes from Irena cyanogastra, assembly GCA_013397155.1. Classification (NCBI taxonomy): domain Eukaryota; kingdom Metazoa; phylum Chordata; class Aves; order Passeriformes; family Irenidae; genus Irena; species Irena cyanogastra. The sequence goes on along the minus strand of VWZV01015316.1, from coordinate 503,480 downwards.
ACTAAAAGGTTGAGAGTGGCTTGAAAAGTAGTTTAAGCAGGTGTGAATTTAAATTGCCACAATCTCTGTCATTCTGATGTAATTTTTTTAATCCATTCCAACTTCATACCTTTAGATTAAATTAAATTTTCCCATGTCGTCTCTTATAGTCAAGCTTTAAGGGAAAGTTTGGAAATATGTCACCTGAAGGAGCATGAAAATAAGGAACCCATTTCACTCACCCCCTAAAATATGTAAGAGTGGCTTTAATGTTTTCCCAAACACATATGAAGAGTTATAATAGAACATTATTGCTATTCATAAATGTAAGAGACCAATGATTTCCTGGAAACTAGTTGTTTTTAAGGAGTTGTTTTTCTGCATTTTTCTTGAAATGTGGCTGATTTGAAGCATTAGGACACTTAAAATTGCATCATTGCTGATAAAAGATGCTTTTACAGCTTTAGTTTTAAATGTACACTGTTTTTAAAGTACTTTGTGTTTTCTTTTCCTTTTTTTTTTTTTTGATGAAAGTCTTTATCTTGCAAAGATACATTTTAAATGTTTTTTTTCTGAAACCTGCACTGTATAACATTGTGGTTTTCCCTCCTGTGATGTGTGTACATGCCATGTATATCTCAAGCATTTATTTTTGATGCCCTAAATCAGATTTTACCTGATTTTGCAATACTCATTCTGCTTACATGATCAGACTTTCATGTGAATATGAAAACACCAATTTTTGGTGTTGATTTTNTGCCTGTCCTCCCTCCCCCGCAGCACACTGCAGGCTGCTGGGAAGGACAGACACCTCCTGGTGCAGACAGACAGACAGCCCCAGAGCCCTCGGGGTGGGAAGTGTTTGTGAGGCTGAAAGCAGGGAAGGACTCACACCTGGGCAGCAGAGTGGCTGCAAGTGCTGCCAGAGCCATGAACTTGGGTGTGCATCCACCTCCAGCTTCTCTCTGTGGCTGTTTCTAACTGTGCTTTTAATGCTGCCACTAACCTGGGGAAAAAAATATATATATAAAAATAAAAAACACATATATTAAAAATTTTAA
>VWZV01015316.1:304973-501241 GCA_013397155.1 Irena cyanogastra | reverse complement strand
GAAATATGTCACCTGAAGGAGCATGAAAATAAGGAACCCATTTCACTCACCCCCTAAAATATGTAAGAGTGGCTTTAATGTTTTCCCAAACACATATGAAGAGTTATAATAGAACATTATTGCTATTCATAAATGTAAGAGACCAATGATTTCCTGGAAACTAGTTGTTTTTAAGGAGTTGTTTTTCTGCATTTTTCTTGAAATGTGGCTGATTTGAAGCATTAGGACACTTAAAATTGCATCATTGCTGATAAAAGATGCTTTTACAGCTTTAGTTTTAAATGTACACTGTTTTTAAAGTACTTTGTGTTTTCTTTTCCTTTTTTTTTTTTTGATGAAAGTCTTTATCTTGCAAAGATACATTTTAAATGTTTTTTTTCTGAAACCTGCACTGTATAACATTGTGGTTTTCCCTCCTGTGATGTGTGTACATGCCATGTATATCTCAAGCATTTATTTTTGATGCCCTAAATCAGATTTTACCTGATTTTGCAATACTCATTCTGCTTACATGATCAGACTTTCATGTGAATATGAAAACACCAATTTTTGGTGTTGATTTTTCTCTTCCTTGTTGGTTTTTCCCCTGATTTTCTTGCTGAGCTATTCTAAAGTAAAAAAAAAGCAAAAGATATCCTATAGACCAAATTCCAAATGTGCATAGTACATGACCTGGTGCTTAATGTTTCTCAGCATCTCAGAAGCAAGAACACATTCTGAACTGTTATTAAATGCATTTGATGAGCTACCTAATGGTTTGATGACAATATTTAAGTCAGGGTTTCTTGAAGTTGATATATTGTATTACACAAATCAATTCATTCCATTAGTATCCTAAAATCCCAAGCATCTGTTTGGGAACTCAATAAATCGGACTGTTCTGGTATCTTTATCTGGGATATCAATATTCAAAAACCTTCCTACATCCTGAATGTGCTGATTGCACCTTTTTCCTTACAGAAAATCAATTACCCTGCCCTACAGCAGCAGAATTTTAAAAAGATACAATCCAAACTTGAATTTCACTCTCTGCTTTGACTTGTGGATGCCGTGTGTGTGTACAGCTATTCTGTGGCCCTTGTTTAAATTCAGGATAAGGTCACCACGGTACCCCTGTTACTGTGCAAAACCTTTTCCTTGCATTTCCTAACAGCCAGTATCATCAGGGGTGGCAGGGCTTTGAAGGAGTTTCTCTTGGCTGCCAGACTGGACTCAAGTTTTCCAAAGAGCTATCTCTAGTGAGGTTTTTTCTTTGACTTGGTCCCACATTCCTGGCTCACCAAAATTTGAGATTAGCATCCTTCTGTCCCAGCCTGTATTCTGAGTGCTACCAGAGCCAGTGCTCTGATCCTGTCGGCTGCCATCCCAAAATGACTTTTTTCCAAGTAAAGTCAGAATAATATGTGTGGGTAGCAAGAGCAGACAGGACCTTTCCTGGCTAGGAAATGGTGGGGAGCAGTGCATGCCTCAGTGTTCTGCTGTTTGGGGATGCACACAGAGTCTGCCAGAAATGTTCCCTGAGACACAAGCCCCGTTCCGGACGGAGCGATTGGAGCACGGAAGGAGTGACAGATGTGCCAAGGGATGGCCGTGGATAAAACCACCCTGGCTGGGGATAGAGCCCTGTGCTTGTCGCACGCAGTGATGGAGATGCCCCTCGGTGATGTGTAACGCGTGCTCTGAGCTGCGTTCTGAGCTGTCCCCGCATGCAGGAGGCGGTCACTAGATGGCATCTTTGGGTACCGAATTCAGGGGAAAATCATCTCCACCGTTTCATCTGTACTCAGCCTCGTTTCAGTTCACTCTTACTTCTGCCTGGATATAGAAACTTAAGAAAGCACATGCCAAGGCAGCAGGAAGGAAGCATTTTTCTGTATTTTTTGTACTTTCTGACAGTGAGATTTATCTTGAATTCTAATAATTATGTGTAAACATTTTGGAATACTTTCTAGGTAATATCTGTGGAAATTTTTAGATTATGTATGAATGCAGATCTAGGAATCTGTCATTTGTGGGGCTTTTTCCACACTCCTTACAGATGATAGTCAATCTCTAGGAAATATTCCAGATGGAATCACATCTTGAAAGCACTTAAAACTGAAAGCAACCAGTCAGCAGTTACCAGCAAGGATTTCCAGGTTAAAACCAAAACAACTTCTGCAGCAAAGAAGGATATGTCCAGCACTCTAATCCTTGCAGATTAAGATACCTTTTTGTATTTTTATATAGAAGTACATAAAAACTGCTGTCCAAATTCTCTTTATTTGAAGGTAATGTTTATCTCTTTCCTAAAACCAGCTGAAGGTGAGGGTAACTCAGTAGGTGGCAGTCCTCTTAAACCAAAGAAGAAACAGTGTAACTATCAGAGAGACAGATTTGAATGCAATGAAGTGTTTATTAAACATTTCCATGTCATCCAAAGTCAGTATGGCTTTCGTCTTTTATTTAGAATCCTCCAAACTATCGACACTTTATTTTTCCTATCTGGAGCTGTTCTGTAAAATCGTGATAATAACCCTCTAAATGTATTTGAGAAAGTTCTTCTTGCAGACTTCTTCTCCCAAATGCTTGTCTGTGTGTCTAGAACTTGTTTTGGGGTTTTTTCTTTTTTCTTTTCTTGCTTCTCACGCAGCAAGAAGGATCTGTCACTCACTGATTACCCAGTGTTTTCATCTGAATTTCTTATAGGATGATCCTTAGAACAAGAATCACTGTTCTCACTCAATAAACGGCCCATGCTGTTAAAAATCTCCTCTTGCACTCTTCCCTAAGCAGTTGAATCCTTTGGGAATGGTGTCAGCTGCCTGTTCCCCTTTCACCCCGTGGCAAAGCTGGTCTGCCATGGATTTGTATCCATGATGCTGTAGGATCCATCACCCAAATTGTTTTGTCCTTGTCAGCAGCATGAGCGACCTCTTTTTGATTCAGCCCTCTTGGGTGCCATGGCAGGGAGCAGATGCTGGTTTTTTACCTTACCTACACAACAGATTTGTTACACCAGCAGTATGCAAACCATTTGAAAAGTAATAGCACAAAAATACATTCATTTAAAATAAAACAAGCTGGAGCTTTAGTGGTGTAAAACAGTGTGAATTCTAGAACTGTTAAATATAACTCCTGTTGCTTTCTTCCCCCTGTGTGTTTGCTTCACTCCCAGCCCCTTTCAAGGAGCCTGCAATCACTCCCCCTTGTGTGAAAGGAGTGCACCCAGAGATTCTTTAAAATAAAGCCAAGAGAGTTGCTTGTTTTCCTGAAACACAGAAGGTATCAGAGGCAAAAAGCTCTGATAAGGTGCTTAAGATGCTCTAACAGTGTTGGTGGACACACAGGGGGCTCAAGCACAAGCAGGTTGAAGGGAGATTTTGATAACATTCAGGAATTTTTAACAGTGACTGTGGCTTGTCCTTCTCACACGTGTTTGGCCAGATGTAGAGCGTGGGGAGAGAATGTGGCAAAAATACAGATATTGCCAAGGAGGTCACTGGAGATGAGGTCAAAAGATGTCTGAGAGAAATGAATAAATGTTGAATAAATGTCTTATACCAGGGGAATGGTGTAGAAGTGAGAATTCACATGAACTTTGCTGCTGCAGTTGTTTCCAGCAGCTTCTGTGTGTGAAGGTGTGAGTGGATGACTTCTGTGGGATTTACCCAGGCATAGATTGTGTACGTGTGACAAATCATGGAAGAGACAATCAGAGAAAACTGTTGTGTCCTGGGAAGCACTCAGAGCAAATCTGCATTGTAGTGGTCTAAAATAAACAGTTGTGTGTTGTTTTTTATAGTCTTGTCCACTAGGAATAAATATGTTTTTAAATGTAGTGGGATTCCATCACTTTGCATAATGTACTGGAAATACAGTCAGTGGAGTAGAAATAATTAAATGAAAAGAGAGTGGTTGATGGTCCTTTAATCTTTTTATGTGCAACATAAATGCCAAAGTAAAGTACACAACCCTAATAGCTACTTAATGGCCCTGCAGGACGTTGTGCAGTGGGCAAATAACTCTGCAAATGAAGAGCTGCTGCAGAAATCCTGCAAAAAAGTGACACAAGCTTTGACTGGGTGAAACTAGGAATCAGATTGGAATGAGATATCAACTTATCACTGCTGTGCTTACCTGGGCAGAAATAACACAAAATCACTTTCTGTTACCTTGGGAATGTCTCTGAGATCTCTGGTGATCAAAGGCAGGGTCTGTATCTTCACTGTGATCAGGAGGAATCACATCCTGAGGTTGTGCCCGTGGCTGCAGCTGCAGAATGCAGAGCTGAATAAATCCTGAGCTAAATTCTGTCTCCAGATTGATGTGTGGATGTGACAGGAGATCTCATCATCTCTAATTGCTGTTGCTTATTCCAAGTGGTTCTTGCTGCTTCAGGATGTTGAAAATGCCAAAAGTTAGGTCTGCTTGGTAGTTTTCTAAAATGTCTTTAGTAAGTGCCTCTTACAGAGGAGGGCAGCTTGAAATGCTGATTAGTGCAGTGGAGCAAAAATTCCAGTGGAGGTTTAGTTTGGAAATGTATTTATTAGCTCTGATAACGTAGGGAAAGAAAATAGATGCATAAGTACAGTTTCTAAAATAGAACTAAAATAAAACAGGAGAGCCTTTGGCCTGGGAAGTGTCTTCTGGGATTTTTCATCAATCAAAAATATACATTTAAATTACACTCAATTTATACAATTTGGAGGGTGTTTTTCTCTCTCTACATTTTGTCCTTTCCACAAAACTGATGAGGCGTTTTCTTTTCTTCCTCTGATTTCTAATCTTCCTCCTGGCTTTTTGGATAAAGAAGTCCATTTCATTAGATCTCTAATTATGTATTGAGGAAACTCCTCATTTCTCTGGTTTTTTGGCTAATGACCACTCTGCTTCACTTTATCTGAAAGCAAAATGTATGATGGCTTTTATTCCTTAAGGAATAAAGCAGATGGCATTCAGCACAACATCTCGGGGGGGGAACCCTCAGATCTTTGAAGTGTTTTTAGTAGAGAAAACACTGTTAAAATGAAATGATGGATTGATGGCTTTACCTATAATATCCCTGGATGGAAGGTAGGTTGTTTTAGTTCCTCCCTATTTTGAGTGTTTTGTATCTAGAGACATGATTACAAAGTGATGTGTTCCAACAGTATATCAGTTTATGACATTTTGGGAGAAAAATCTTCAAAAAATCAGTGTTATTCCTACTTTGGTTCTGGGAGGAGCACCCTGATTCCCAGTCCTGAGAACACCTCAGTGAAGCTGGGCTGCTGCTGTCAACACACAGCATTGCAATTGATTTTTGTGGTTACAGGCCAACAAAACAAATCAAAATGCATCTAAAGCTGGCAGAACTGCAGTTAACTCTAAATCCCACACTGTGAATAGCAAATCTGCTTTAGCTGCCTCATTCCCAATACCCATTTCTACATGAGGCCTCTTCTTTTAAACATTATTAGCTTAAAATTTTGACATCATAATGTTCTTGAGGTGACAAGTTGTCAACTTCAGGTTATGTGATGAGGAAGGAGATTATCTAAAAGCAGTTATTTGTCCATTTTCTCCTGAAATGCTGGTGGTGTATGACAGTAAATTGAGGTGCCCTAGCAGTCCTGTGAAGAGTAATTAGACAGTGATGCATGGAAGAGTGATTGTTTAACCTGCTGGATCTTTCTGAGTGTCAAAAGAACTCTTCAAGCTGTGCAAGTCCTTATCACTGGGAGGTGATCATGCCTTGTGCTGTCTGTGCAGGATTAGGGTAAATAATGAAATGGGATTTTCTAATGATATTGTTTGGGAGATTAGATTTGCATGGCCTCTTTGTGGATTAAGTTTGGATATGCTGAGATGCAATTTGTGTGTGAGAAAGAGATAAAGGAGAGGGAGCAGGGGGAGAAGGTGGGAGTGTGATTGTCAAGCACAGAGAGATGGCTAATCCAGGTGGGCTTAATACACTCAATTACATTTTTAGAAAGGAATAAACCTACTCAGTAGAGATCTCAATTAAGTCCATCCCATCTTTGAGACACCACTGCAAAACAAAAATTCACAAATTCAAAATCTCTCCCACTTCTGTTTACTTGCCTTTTTCCATTCAAGTTTGAGAGGTCACAAAGTCCACAATATAAAAGCTTCTAACAGGTCACGCTGTATTTTCACATTTTCACACTGCAGGTTTGAGAGTGGTTTTGGGAGGATGTGGATGTCGGTTGAGAGATTCAAGATTTTTACATCATTTCTCTTTAAGAAATACCCAGACTATTTGATTTCTTCAGTTATAACATTTTACAAATCTCATAACTAAAAATCTCATAAGTACAAAGATGCAGCGTAATTCCTTTTTTCTTATTAGTTTATAGGCATTAAGCAGGATACATAATGGAGTTTCACGAATCTGTCAGTCTTAGGAGAATTCATTTCCATATCACTGCTTGCTTCCAAGAATTAATAATTCAGGCTTGCAGAAAACATCTAGAAATTACAAGTTTATTTTTCCATTCCTGCTTTTGTAACCTTTGGGCACCTTGGAAACGGGTTTTGACATTTCTGTAACAATCGAACCAACTTACATTTTTATCATTAAATTTACAAGCTTAAAGCTAGGTGCTTTTTCAGCTGCACAACTTTAAACCAGGTTTATTGCCTGCCTTTGGTGTTTGCTGTGATCCCTGGGACGCTGTTTGGACTCCCTGTGCCTAAGGTACTGTAGGTACCTGATTTATGATACTCGGGAATGGGGCTGTGATCCAGCCTCATCCCCAATGGGCCTCAGCTGGGGAAAACAGGTGAAGAGCACAGACTGTAATGAAGAGCACACAGGTGCAGTGCATGAACTATAAGGGGTAAAAAGGTTGGGCTTGAGAAGCAGGGGGGACAGACACTAGCAGAGGCTTGCAGCTGGTGGAGGCTCACGATGTTCCTGTGTCTGAGCAGACAGCCTGAAGCCTTCTGACAAGGTAGGGTGCTGCTCCAGATTATTGTGTGTCATGGCTGTCTGAAATCTGGACTGTGTTGTGGAGTGTGCTGTGACAAGGTACCTCCTTCTCTAAATTGCAAAGCTTTTCTGAGGAGACACTTCATGAATGCCAACCCTCAGCAATAAGCTGGTCTTTTTTGTGATCCATTTCAGGGTTGATTTTCAATTATATTTAGGCAATTTTATCCTCATTGCATTATTTGCATTATGTTATGTTTAATTTTTGTAATACTTGTATTACCAGTATTTATCCTACAATTCCATGTTCAGCTATTATTTTGGGGAAAACTAGACAACCCACGCTTTAATTTAACCAGTGCACAATTAAAAGCCATCTAATTTTCTAGTGATCCATTCACGAGGGTTTCAAAGTGTGCTATAAATAAAACTTCTTCAGTTTCTGTCACAGAAGAACTCAAAAATCTCAACTTTGAGAACAATTTTTGTCACACTTAAATTCTTAATCTAGATTCAACTAAGTGGTGAAAAATGAAACTTGAAAGGGCCTGGCTTGAGGTGTAGATAAAAGATTGTCAGATTTGAAAAGCAAGACCTACTTTCTGCTCCTTCTTGTGGAGACTTCAGCAGATGAAGAAAAGGCATTAGGTGAAATTGTAAGAGCTAAGAAACCAAAAGTTAACAGAACGGAATGTGTGTGTGTGTGTATATATATATATATTTCAGGCTGATTTTAGTGTGATCTTTTAGTGTTCTTCATGTATACTTATGCCCCCTCCCCTTTTTCCCCCTCATTGTGGTTTTTACATGCTGTGAATTTGAATCTAATTAATTAGACTTTATTCCAGTGGTGGCTTGGTGTCAGCAGGGAGGAACCCCAAGCAGGTAAAACCCCCAGGTCTGTCTCCTGAGTGCTTCCTTCAGTAGATGTTCCCAGGATAGATGGAGAGTGCTCAGCTGTGATCTAGAAATACCACATTAATCATTTGAGAAGCCTTTTCCTGCACTGGTGTGTTTCCTCCTCCTCAGTCTGTCCTGTTTGAGGTCTAACTGCAATGTTTATTGGCAGAAACTGCATTAATTTCAAGTAGATTTGGCACGGGGACAGCACATTGCTGATGTACAGACAGGTCGCACACACAGCCCATCTCCACTCTGTGCTCCAGCACTGTTTATTCAGCCACCTCCCTTTTTCTATAGAATGACAATCACTTGGGAGACATTTTCTGCAAAATGTGACACAGACAAGCAGAACTTGACGAAATTGTCACTAGAATTTGAAAGCTGTGGTGTTTTATCAGCTCATTCTTCAAGAGTAAGGGGAGTTGGAAAAATAACAGGGTGGTAACACCCAGCTGTGCATGAGCTGTGTGCTGTGGTTGCACATGGATGTTTAGTATTGTATTGATTAGAAATTACATTTACATCAATTGTTTTAAGATGGTCTGAAATAACTCAAAACATTTGTTCACAATCACCAGCACAGTCCTTGTTCCCCAGCTTTTGAAATTCTCCTGTGGGACATGAAGTAGGAATAGGTTGAGCCCAAAGCAGTGGGAATGGGGCTTGGGAAGGGTCTGGAGTATCAGAAGTGCCTGAGGGAGCTGGGGAGGTTGGTTCAAGCTGGAGAAAAGGAGGTTCCGGGGGGACCTTCTGGCTCTCCACAATTCCCTGACAGGAGGGGGCAGCCAGGTGGGATCAGGCTCTGCTCCCAGGGAACAGGGACAGGACAGGAGGAAACGGCCTCAAGTAGTGGCAGAGGAGGTTCAGATTGGATATTAGGGAGAATTTCTTCATGGGAAGAGTTGCCAGGTGTTGGAACACTGGTACTGGAACCCAAGATATTTAACAGCCACGTGGATGTGGCACTTGGGGACATGGCTTAGTGGTGGCCTTGGAGAACATTTGGACTCAGTGATCTCAGAGGGCCGTTCCAACCTTAATGATTCCATGATCCTATAGCTCTGTGATCAGTAGAAACCCAGCTGTGCCTGAGCTGTGTGCTGTGGTTGCACATGGATGTTTTGTATTGTATTGATCAGAAATTATATTTACATCACTTGTTTTAAGGCTTATTAGCCCTTTAATGCAGATCAAACTTTCACTGTCTTATTACTCATCAAGATGACTCAAGTGAAGTCTCTTTGACCAGAGAGAAGTTTTCAGGTCCTTTGGATTTTCATGGCAAAACAAATGTGTGGCATCAACTGCATTTGTGTTTTGCAATAGTTACTGTCTGACTTCATTGTGTGCTTGTTACGTGAGAAGTATTTTTACTGCATTTTCTTTTTTTTTTCTCCCTCTTATAAGCAGCAAAAGAGTGGGTTTAAAAAAAATATAAAGCAGTATTGTTTTTAGAACACTGCAACAAAATATGGAAATGATAGCTGTGGCACATTCCTAATAGCTGGGCTGAATCATGTTCTGCTCCTCTAATGGCATGCGTAATTGCTCCAGGTTTGCAGGCGTCCTTCAGCCACACTTATTTAGATTAGTGACTGATGCATTTCCATGGAAACTTGCAGCAGGGAGAAAAAACCCTCTGGTACAGCATGGAACTGAAGGGATGTGGGCTTTGAGCCTGGTGTAAAACAAGTTGTGGTCAGCTTGGTTTGGGCTTTCTGTTGTAGCTGCTCTCTGTGAAGAAAGAGGACTTGGCAGCAGCGTTTTGTGTAGCAATTTGGAGCGCTTGTCCAATCCTACCTTCCTTGATAAGCCTCAACTTTTTGAGTGTAGCTGAAGGAGTACATTTTGAAATGAAATGTCTGGGTATTTTTCTCTGTGAGGATGCAGAAGCACCCAAACCCCAGGTAAGCTGGTGAGAAATTGGCTGGAAAGTCAAGGTCCAAGAATGAAGTTCATTTTGGAGGTGTTGTGTGGAGCTTTAATGAAGGATCGCTGGGTTTTGAAGTGCTAGGGGCAGGAATGGAAAGGTTTTATAGGACCTCCATCACTAAAATGCCCAGAAAATATAATTAATTCTTAAAACTTTGCACAGTATTGTTGCTTTTCTCAGTATCTAGTACAATCTTTTTATGCACTGCCTAACATACAATGTCTGATTTTTAGTACTTTCTTAAACTCAATTCTCAGCGTTCTCAATTTGATCTAATTTCCAGGAGTGTTTAAGGTTCAACATGGATTTTCAAATGTGTTCATTTAAAGTAATTGTCCTTATGTGTCTGCACAATGCTGTAAGGGCGAGTATCCTCCATACTTTTTAAAAGGTGGAAATATTTTTGGATTTGGCCCCTTTCCTGCTGCAATCATCCTAATTATTTGGAATACCCGTATAGGTTCTCTAGGAGTAAGCTCTCAAACCAATGCTGATAATTTCTCCTATTTGAAAATTAATTATCCTGTGGCCTGGCTCTGAATCCTGTGTTACTTAGCAGTCATCAATGCAAAGTATCTCTAACCATATCTGTAAATTATTTTGATATGTTATTTATTTTATTATATCTATACCTAGCCATATCTATATATACTGATGCAGCACCACAGGTTCAGTTGCTAAAGTCTGGTGCTCCTGTTAAAGTGACGTGATGTTTCTAAGTAATTTTTCTTTTGTATTTTTGAATTTGTAGTTGAATGTTGTGTTTTAGACACATGCAACAGCGTGGCAAGGCAGGAGTTCTTCCTGGTGAGCAGGGAACTTCCACACCCACATCTCCTTGTTCCACCCTCATCTTCCCCTCCCTGGCCCTGTGTAAACCTGGGTACCACATTGCTCAGCAACACCCTGCTCTGAGCTATTTGTTTGCTCTGACTGGAGTTAGAACATTAAATTGGAAGTTGTTCTGAGGCCCCTACAGTGGAAATTGTGAAGTGTTCCTCTGTTTGTTGGGTTTTGGTCATGTGTTATCCACAGTGAAAATCAGACTGAGAGCTCCATATGCGCAATCAAGGCAGAGGGGGGAAAAAAGGGAGTGCTGTGGTGAAAAAGATCGTGAGGTTCTAGGAACTTCCCACGTATTTCCCATGTTCAGCAGCTTCTTATGTATTCAAAATTTTATCTATTATTGAAGGCAGAGAATTTGACAGATCATTGATCGTGAGTACAGCTGGTGAAGATTTAGACTTGAATGAAGCTTCTTGTAAGGGAGGAAATTGAGGGGAAACATTTGTATCCCCATTGATGATAAAAGTCCATAATAACTCTTGCTGAAACTTGCTGTACATGAAAATTAATGATTTTTGAAATTGAATAGAAGAATGGCTTTCCAGGGCCTGTTTTTCCTTACTCAGCCCAAAATAATTCCCCATCTGTTCTTTCCAACTCAGATGTTCAATGACCTTCTCCCAAGCAGTTGGTTGCTTTTGTGGGACTGTAAACATGTCCCAGGTAGAAACAATCTCTGTCATGCTGAGCAGACAACAGTTCCTGCCACACAAGTAAATGCAGAGTTCCTTCACAAACCCCCAGTGGAATTTCCCTAGATTTAATGCAAAGTCGCTGCATCGAGGCAAAGTCATTAAGCCAGGTTTCACCTGGCACCTGCCCTTTTCTACAGGCCCTCATTTTGGGTTATGCTGCTGCCATCAGTAAGAACACTGGTATTTGCAGGCAATGTTTGAACTGTTTGCTGGGAGGATGAAAAATGTGAAATAAGGTGTTATGATTAAAAACATTCATACCCTGAGTCAGTTCTAAAGAACTGGAGCATTACACCACCTGAGCTTTGTAAGTGAACAAACCATCCTGACCTTCAGGATAAATAACATTTACAACAGATGATAGTGCCAGCAGGCAGCTCATCAAGACTTCTTTGTTCTCCCTGATTTTGAAAAACAAGATGCCTTTATTTATATGTCCAGGAGCACTTTGGGATTGACATGGAGAGCTGGTTTTTATGAGGCAGATGTACATATTGTCAGGCCACAATTACAGGTTAGGCAAAGTGCACTGAAGCTGCTTTGTTTTGGCCTGACTTGGTAAAAGCTGGGTATTTCAGCAAGGATCAAACTAGGTGCACATGGACCAAAGCCACGATCAGCTGCGAGAAGCTCTGAGGTCAACATCCAGCTTTTTGCAAGCTCTTCACTCTTTTGCTTTAAGGTGCATTTTACTCTGTAAAGCAAAGAGGGGGAAAGAATCTGTCCTCTCTCATTTAATTTCCTTTGCTGAGATCACCCAGAGCTGTGTCTGTGCCTGTCCCAGCCAAGGTGGTTAATCCTCTCCATTAGCTGAGACCGTGGACACAGAGCTGCCATGGATGGGTTGGAAATGAGGGGCAGAGGGAATGGAGACCCTCAGAAACCCAACAGGAGAACTTGGGAAAGATCAAGAGACCGTTACCACATTTTGAAAATATTCTGCAAATGAGGGAAGAGCTGCAGAATTCCAGAACTGTACAAAGAGCTGGTAAAGTTGTTTGGACAGTAAGAAGCAAATGCTTCCGCAACTACTTGCTGGGGTTTTATTTTTCAGGTGTAAGTAAGCTTTTTGTTAAATTAAAGGGAAAACTTATGACGTGGGAAACACTATTCTTCACTAACTGCCTCTCCAGTGAGTCCAAGTTGCATATTTCAGTTATTAAGGTTTCCCTTGCAAACAAATTTGCTGATTCACTCCATTGATCAGCCATTTCAGCATCCTTTGTGGGTAAACGAATTCACTGTATTCCAGCTAATCTTCCTCTAAGGATGAAGGAGGAACTCAACATTCAGTCTGCCTTTCTTTTTCTGAAAATAAGATTTAGTAGGGGAAAAAAAATAAAGGAAAGGCAGAAGGACATCCAAGGATTTGCTATTTCACTCAAGTTGTCCTTGAGACATTTTTATGCTTATTCTCAAATCTGAAAAACTTCAAAAACCACGTAAGACTTGCTATTTCTCAGCTTTAACTGAAAGAATAATTAGTTGAGAGCATCACATCAACTGAACACTGGGACTTAAAAAAAAAAAAATCATCCACAAACTGAAACAGAAGAAAGTGAACCATGAATTAAAGGTTTTCATTAATTTGCCATTTATAATGCCTTAATCATATGCTTCTTTTCTCTTGATCCTCACAGTTTATCCCTTCAAATGAAGCATCAATGTTTTTACCTCAGATTTGCAAAGATATGAAAAAGATAATGGTAGTTTCTTCTGAATTCTTGGGTGGTACATACCTGCAGATTTCACTTTCATGAGTTTTTATAACCCTTTATCAGAATCAATGATCTAAGAGTTAATAGAGAAAATTTCCATTTCTATTTCTTCATCCCATTTTTTTGTACATTTTTTAGAGTCCGTAATCCTACTCTGCATGATTTGGAGGAGGATCCCTGAACTTCATCTTTCCTATGGCTCAAATCAAATGTTCAAAGAAAGAATAAGAAATGTCATGTTAAGCAATTGTATCATAGGCTCGAAAAAACTTCTCACTTAGCACCATTTTAGTGTACCATATTTAATAGACAATCCAGTTTTGATGAATCTCCATTTTCTAAGGGGAAATGGGAATAAGTAAAATAAGTTACTGAGACTTCACAGTTTGTGGTATGAAGGGTATTTTCATCTTTTAATGTGATTTATTTTCTGGAGCGTCATTTGGTATGGCAGATATTTTGGATATACTTGGGATAGAAAAATGTATGCTTTTCTTAGTGATGTTTTCAATCCCATGAACTTTTCCTCCACTTTTTTGTATGGCCAAATTTGGATCAATTTAAGGAAAAACTCATAAGATAGGGGCCCTGTCTTGTTGCAAACCAGCACAAGTGTCCTTGAATTGTGAATTTCTGCTGACTTGATTATTAGACTGCTTTCCTCAGCTTTGAATAACTTCTGGTCTAACCCCCAGCATAAATGTCTGGGAAAGGTTTTTCCCCAGGAAGGGGAAGGTGCAGAGGGAAGGCCTTAACCTCTGCCACTCTTTTGGGTCTTACACCTGCAGAGAGCTGTACCTGAACTGCTCTGGCAGAGAACATCTATCAGTGTCTGTTGGGAGTGAAACATCTCCCAGGGCTGTCACTGGGGAAGAGGGAAGGAAGAAGGAAAAGCTGCATGTTTTAGGCTGAGGATAAACCCCATCTTTACCTGCCAGTGATATCTGGGGAGAGCCTGCTGCTCTCTGTTGCCTCCCAGTACCACTGCACAAATTCTGCTGTTGCACTCCTGTTTTCTCTGTTCATTCTGTGGCCATGCTGGTGACTCGAAACCTTTCCTAGAGTGCTGGCAGCCTCTGGCAGCATCCCTGCTGGCACAGCATCCCTGCAGTTTCCTTGGAAACACGGCGTCGAAGTGCCCTGCCAGGAGCAGCAGGGAGGAGAGAAGGAATGGAGACAGCTGCTTTGGGATTTTTCCCCCTCTGTGGGAAATCAGGACTCTTGGATAACTAACTAATATGATTAAGTAGAAGTTGTTGATTGTTTACATTATGCACTTATTTATACATTCTAACTCTACTGCACACGCTGATCACGCACCTCGAGATTGGTGCCTCTATCTTGTCCACGTGCTCTGCATGCACTTCTCAGAGTATGGGATTGGTCACAGTCCAGGTGTTTCACAGCCCTCTGTTATCTAGTTATCTATCTCTGTTATCTAGTTCTTGTGGCCTTGGTATTCTGTTTCTCAGCCTCTTTTTTCTTAATTTAGCACATTAGATCTTAGTGACCTTGACAAATTCCAGAGAGTGCTTATAAGGATAACTAGAAATGGTTTGGCTCGGGCACACAGTGGCCTAAACCTTGCAAATACATTGCTACACCCCTCCTGGTTCTTTACCCTTCCAAAGCAAAATGAAATGTGTAAGCAGGAGCTCCAAGCAGGAGTGTCAGGGTGGGAATTGGGCTGGCTGCTGGAACAGGCCCACAGTTGTGACGTGGCTGAAACAGGGCATGAGTAGCCTGACCTGTGTGGTTTAGAGTCCAAAATTTACTTCTTGCTTTTCATGGCAGTGATCTTTCAGCTTTTGATAATGTTTGCAGGATCTTCTGGAGTCCTGTGGTCACTTAGGAGACTGAGACAGAGAATCTACAGGAAGTCCTGTGTTTAGTTGGAGGAAAATCCTCACCACTCTTGAGGAAGAGAAAGGAGGAAATGTTTTCCACCTGCACTTTCTCAGTGCTCACCCCTCTCTGAACTCTCTAAATAACATTCTGGAAGGGCAGGGTTTGAGCCTGTTGCTTACTGAGATGTCTGCAACAATAAATGATTCTAATAAAGAAACAGCTGGGGCTTTATTATTTGGGTTGCCATTATTGCCCAGGGCACACAGCTTATTTCTGCTGCAGCTCCACTGGCTTCAGTGGAAAATGGACCAGGTAAAAATTGTTGTGTTCTTATGGCATTTACTCTGGTAAAATATGGGCTTCTCAAGGGATCTAGAAATTTCAAGTGATATCCCAATGTTTCTCTCTTCTGTCAGTGTAAAGGAAACTGGACTGTTCTTGTAAATCCTAGCATTTTGTTCTACCTCTTAGAAAAACTTTTTGAACTGATCCAACTTGATGTAGTGACTTGTCATCTGTGGTGACAGATGTTCCTCTCAGTAAGAATGCAATATTATTAAAACAATTATCTTTATTTTAATAAAACTGCTAAATAATGTTTTTTCTAGACCTTCTTGTCCATATCTTCTTGGTGATCTTTCTAATCTAGCTGCAACCAAGTTTAAGAAATGCTCGAAAGATTCTGTGGGTAAAATCTTCTTAAGTAATGATGGGGTTGTTAGTGTTAGGTGGCCCTAACGATGCGAAGCATTATGATAAAGAGTGCTGGTCTCAAGAAAACCTGGGACAGAAGAATGGGTACAAATCCAGGGAAACCTGGAGCTAACCCCTTGCTGCTAATATACCTATATCAGTGTTACTATGCTATATTTGGCTTGAATTCAGAACAGCATTTGTTAGGCATTTGCCTATGGGTTCTTTGTGTTCTTTTGTCAAGTCAGAGAATGGAATTCTTTTCCTTTTTCAGTCCCCAGCTCATTCTGATGGCAGATTCCTGGCCCTTCCCCCTGCTCCTGGGTGTCTGTACTTCTGCTGTGTAGTAGGGCAGCCTGGAATCTGTGTTGCAGGGGAAGAGGGTAATTAGAGAAATTAACACAGCAGCCTGGGAAGCTGCCACTTAGCCTCGAGTTCAGTGCCTTGCAAGGCTTCTGTTTTCCCAAGTAATGCCTGAGTGCACACGGAGGAGTGGGGGGAAGCAGTGGGGTGGCAAAGCCAGGGAGCAGATCCAAGCTGCAGCTGAAGAGTGCTGGCTCTGCAATCCTGAGGAGCTGAACAAAGCTCTCTGTCTTGCTGTGCCTTCCCATCCCTCCCACCCACTTTGTATTCTTTATAGAACTGAAATATCATGCTATAGAAAACAGATTCTGCAGGGGGAACATCTGGCTCCTTAAGGCTCAAGCAGTTGCTTTAAGATTTCAAAATATTCTTCATCATAATTTGTTTCTTGCAATCATTTCTGAGAGACTTCTGAGAACAGGCTGGGGGGAAACTCAAAGTGGACTCCAGGTTTATGATTTTCTGTGTTTCTTCTGTTTATGTCTTTTGGTATGAACCTGATTTTTAGAATGCCATGAAAAAAGAATGTTTGATGGGGGACGGACTGCAATTTATGCAGTAGGAACAGGAATTTTGGGTAAAGGAAAGGCCTTTTAGGCAGAAAATACAGGTTGTAGGTAAGTGACAGAGGGACAGAATAACCTAAACTATCAAGTAGAGTTCGTATTATAAAGGATTTTCTCCCTCTCTGGCCATCCTGTGGGATGGAGGCTGGCTGGTCTCCACAAAATACATATAAATGTAAATATTTGTTTTTTCCTAGTACTGCTTTTCTTGGACTTTGCCAATTGGTGCAGAGCTCTGAAGAAATAACTTTCTTACTTTTTTAGCCAGCTGCACCTTCATGTACATTTCCAGCTGGAATTTCTCTATATTGTGGATGTATTTGTATTTATGCCTCCAGCTGGGGGCATGATTCAGTTCTGTGTCAGCTGCCCTGGTTAAAGCAAGGAAATAGGAATTTTCCCACCCTTCTTCCCAAAGTCTGCCTCCCAGCACTTTCTCCTGCTCCTTGGCTGTGGTCAAAGCCCTTCCATCCTGCTCTGAAGTTCTTTTTCTCTCTGCGGGCTTGCCCTTGGTCATTTGACAGCAGCAATCTCTCAGTCATTTGTACCATCCTTAAAAGCTGTGCCACAGAGGTGCTGTGCCTTGAGGGCTCTGGCTGGCTTGGAGAATTAATAAAATCTGTTGGGATTGTGTCAAGCTGTCCTTCCCTGGAGAGTCCCTCAGCTGTGCAGATGAAACTTTGATGGTCGTAATCTAAACCAGAAACTTTTCCATCTGATTTTTGATGTCTTTTAGCCAACCCAAAGGTGATTTCATTGGAGGACCAACCTGTAGTTAGGCAAAAAAATATTGATTTGCATATTCTGGCTATTTTCCCAACCTTTCTGACATCTATTGCAGATTTTTTCTTCTTTCTTCTTCTATTTTGCCTCTTAGCTATAAAAGAACCAAATACTGGACGCAAAGGTTTTTGCCACTGAGAGTGTGAGTGGAGCTTTAAAACTTGTGAACGATGTGATTCATGATCTCCAAGAAGTTCTCCTTATTCACTTGATGTGTCTGATGTGATGAAAGAACATATCCAAAGCCAACATTTTTTCTGAAATGCCTTGAAACTACATTCATTCACTGTGAGGGAATATAAACAAATACTTCAGCACTTGATTAAGAAATGCAGAAGTATTGAAAACTCTTTTTTCTCTGTGCAGAAACACGAACAGATAGAACAAAGAAGCTGTTTAGACACTACACGGTTGGCTCCTATGACAGCTTTGATGCTTCAAGGTAAGAATTTTTCCTTTTGGTTGCAATCTGTTTACGAAACCTTCCCGGGTTTTATTTAATTGTTACTTTTGGTTTAGGCTTTGGAGGGGAAGAGGGAGGCAGATCACTAAACAGAACTTCTGAGGGTACCATTTTACTTCTAAATTGGTTTTTATTGCCGTTTACTTTGTTCATATGGGATGGGTGTAGAAAATTCAGGAGCAGTGAAATAATGAGTTTCACTGTTTTGTTTTGGGGATGGTGAAAGAGATTTGTTGCTCTGAACAGAAACTTTGGGACCTGAGTAGAACTGAAGCTGCTGGAAATGAGAAATTAGATTATTTATTTGTGGAGAATTCACAATTTTTGAGCAGGTTCTTCTCCCCTATGGGTACACCAGCTGACTGCTGGTGAAAAGGATGACCTTTAAAACCTCAGATTTTGGTGTCTTCTTGAGGAAATTTTGGTGGCATACTGGAATTATTATGCTTTTCTCCTAAGTGTCCAATTACAGCTTGGGTTTGTTTTTTTGTTTGTTTTCAAGGAAACCACATTTATTGTAGGAGAAAAACTCTGAAATGTGTAAAGCAATGGCAGCATTTCGTGTAGCACAATATTAAAAAAAAAAATGCGGTAACCGTTGGTTTTGTTCTGTGATCTTAGACTTTGTTTGGAGGTTCAGACATAGTTTCTATGTGAGTTGAAGAATTTGGGGAGGGAGTTCCCAGTTGGACATGATGTGATTGACTGGGGGATGATGATGGTAAAGTTGTCAAGAGAAGCTGTGAGCCCATACTCTGAGACAAGCTCTGCAGAGCAGACTCAGTGGTTACTGAGGACATTTGCAGTGAGAAGAATTGGCTTTTTGCAAGGTTCTTTGAGTGATCATTAGTCTACAAAATCCTTATCCTTGTCTCTATATTTCAGTGTGAATGGATAGGGTTGTTTCTGCAAAAGAGAGAAGCTGTGTCTGCTGCAGGTTGCCTCAGATATCAAATAATTCCACTTGGAAACCTCCTGCTACTTTCTAACAAAAGACTTTTTTTCATTAGAAAATGTCAATTCCATCAAAACCTTCCTTTCCACCCTTTTCTTTTTTTTTTGGTTATTGGTTTATTTCTCTATTGTTTTGAAGTTTTTTTCCTAAAGGTATTGAGTTTGTGCAGTGCAACAGTAAAGCTCTCAAAAAATGTGCTTTACCTGATTCAGGACTGAGCAGGAGAGATAATCAGGAAAAAATGAACTTTTGTACAGCCTTATATAAATTAGTTATGAAGTGTGTCTGCAGTTGGTATCTATTAATTGTCTGAGTATAGAGAAGGAAAGCAGCAGAGCTCTCCTGGCAAGGTTTGGGAGAAAACACTCCTTGAGTTTCCATAGAGAATCCAAGACCCAGTGGATCCATTTGGAAGGGTAATAGTGGAAATTGAGAGGAAAAGGTAGGAGGAGGCAGAATTAATGTGAAATTCTAAGAAATGCAGTGGAAAGGCAGACTTGCTTAACACAATTTTTCAGCAAAGAATGGTAAATCTAGAATTTTTGTAAAGTTACATCAGGAAAACTAAAAAACCAGTAACATGCCAAGTTGTGTTTCAGGTACCTGACTGGGGCTGCAAGTCTGCATTTTGCACCTCTGAACAGTGATTTCACTGGTGCTTGGGTATTGCTGCTAAAGCAAAGAGAATTTGCATTTCAGAACCTGTCTGGAGATTCATGTCTCTTGGTGGTACATCCAGATTCAATTCCTCACAAGGGCTTCTTCAGGGAGGGGAATTATTCAAAGAGGCAAACAAGGTGTGAAAGTGAGAGCAATTTTTGATATTGCCAGATTTGTATTGCTTTGATTACTTTCTCTGTTATCATTTTGTATCAAAGTTGGGGAAGAATACATCAGAACAGATTTAGCGCTGGCAGCAAAGGTTTCATAAACATTTGTCAGAAGGCAATTGTGCCTCTGTGCTAAGAACAGCTCTGAATCCAAAGTACCAACAAAGCTGATCCAGTTCCTTTCTGGAGACTGTGTGGGGGAGTGAGGGGAAGTGTCTGCTCCCTTCTCTCTTTCCTTCTCCCTCCCAAAGGGCAAAAATTGCTGAGTAGAAACACTCTGTTCAGAAATCTGTATTAATGGGCTTATTCACATGCAGGAAAATACATTGTACATGGCATTTTTCATCTTGAGGAAAATGTGCAGCTTGAGTAATGGAGGTTCATTAAATCCTATTTCAGCTTTGCATAAGAGATCAGTTATCCATACATTAACTTCAGGAGAATGGGGAGGATGCTTACTAGTGTGGAGAAAGGCACTGGACTTGCTTGTCTGTGCAAATAGTCACTAAATACCACACAAATATAATATAATATTTGAAACTACCAGGTGTGATGTATTATGTGCTTTAAATGTTGATGACATGCCCTCAACAGGGAAGAATTTCTTCTTAATGTCTATCTTCTTTCAGTTTAAATCCCTGCTCCTTGTCCTAAAGAACAGATACACTGCTAAAACTGCAAGAAGATAATGCAAAACTGCTCTGCCACATCTCTGAAGTTTTCTGTCTTCCCTGGATTTGTCAGCAGTTAATGAAAATGAAATTATTTGTAGAGCATTAATTAATTAATTAATCAAGGTTGAATTCCAGTTTAATAACAGGAAGTATTGCTAAGGCATGGAATGGATGTTCGAGTTTAAAAAAAATTCTTTATTTTTTTTAAAAACTTAAAGCTAAGGTAAACCTTTAGAAATGATTGATTTTTATCTGCTTTTTAACTGAGGTGGGGGAATTGATTAATTCTTTCAAGATGGGACAGTGGATTGTTGAGTCAGGAAAATATGTGGAATTAATTAGTTGTTTTATTTCAAATGTAAAATGTTATCACCCTTTTAAATGGAAAGGGACTGTTAATACAGTGATAAGTTAGTTTTATACTCTGGAGACATAAATGATATGAGACAGTGTGGTGCTATGTAAAAATGATAAACTTGGTGTGGTGGAAAACATGATCCATTGCCTCCATGAATCTGGGAACTTTAGGACACGACAGTGGAAACTTTTCCTACTGCATTCATTGCATCATCTCCCACCCCCAGCAGAACAGGGCAGCAGCACAAGTCAATAGCACAACTGAATGCCACACCAGTGCAATCAGATATGCACAGGAATGGGAGGTCTCCTGCCTGCTCTGTGTCTTTCTTCACAGAGTTATTGACTTTCACAAACAAGAGTTTCTCCAGACTCTTTAACTGGTTCCAGTCCCTGCATGGCAGAAGTTTTCCTTTCTTTGATGTCCCATGGCTGCAGTATTAAGGAGCTCTCAGGAGAGGATGTGATGACAAATAACCTTTTCCAAAGGCTGGTTGCCACCACATCAACGGCAGGACCAAACTGATTTGCCTTATGGTTTTTGTTCTGTTTTTCTGGAGGAAGACAAAGAGGAAAACAGGATGGTGTAACCTGTAAGAAAACTTAATTAAAAGCTTAATTCATTAACCCTGCTGTCCCTACTTGGAGTCCGGTGGCAACATCCGCGTCCCGCGAAGCTGACAGGAGCAACTCTTCAAAAGCCAATTTACATATAAGCACCTAATAAAAAATTGAGAGATTCTTCTCAGAAGTTCTTTCCAGGCCATTCTCTGTTGCTGTTGTCATCTGTGCTGTTGGATACAGCAGCCTAAGATTTAATCCTGAGCAGCTCAGAGAGACTCCTTGGCACAGCTGAAGCTGTCTGCCCCTGTAACTCAGCATGCTGTGAAGAGCTTGGCTATAGTTTTAATTTTTTTAGCCCACAGAACATGCCTGTTGAATACCTTTGTCCCAAAGTTGTAAGTGGTGCTGTCTTGGTAGTTTAAGCATCAGGTGTGTTCCACATCACTTTTTAGGGGAAGCTCTCAGTCCAATGCAGGAATACTTTCTTCTGGTTTGAGATCTGGTTTCATGTGAATATTTCACATAAATAATCCTCCCTCTGGAGAAATGCAGTTGCTCATCTCTTTAAATATAGATTTTAAAGTAATAAAATATAGATTTAAAACAGATGGAAAGTTTTAATGGAATTCTGGCCATTGCAAGTGGTGAGGGATGTTAAACTGATGGGGAGCAAAGGGATTTTCTCCTTGGTTGTGGTGGCCCAGTGTCCCTGGGGTGGGGAATTTGGCATATGTGCTTGCTGAGTGCTGCTTGCCTGGCAGCAATCCACGAAATCCTGGCAAATGGATCCTTGCAAAGATTGAGGGAAGGTATAAGAGCTGTTGTTATATTTTATATCCTGCTTCCCACATTTTCCTGTTGGTTCTGCCCAGGCAGAACAGTGAGAGAAGTGTTGTTACATGGAGAATAAATGGGATTTTCTGAATTGGGGTAAGAACTAGATGATATGGGATGGGAACTGGATGATCTTTAAGGTCCCTTTTAACCCAAACCAGTCTAGGATTCTGTGAACTGCTCTTTTGTTTGTTTGTTTTCTGTTGGATCTCACCAGTTCCACTGTACTAATGTTTCCTGGCAAGTCTGTACTGTTCAGGTGATCTCTTGAAGGAAATGGGAGTAAGGAGATTAAAATGGTGCTGTTCACTCTTAACAACAAATCCACAGTCTGGGATTGACACATTGATAATAGGTGGAAAGTGATTTTACAGCTGTTTTTACCTGCAGGCATATAATTTAAACATAATCCTGGGTTTCCTCTGGTGGAAATAAGTAAAACCAGCAGCATTTTAACTTTTTTACCTTATACATGTAGCTTGGTTTTTGCTTAGAAGATAGTAACAAAATATCTGAGCATGCTCATCGTTGTAATTAATATAACCCTGTGAGACAGTGATGTGGTTACATCTGAAAGCTCTCTGAGATTTTAATGATTTAAAATCTCTGCAGATGTGATATCATGATTCTTTTGGGCACAGAGAGGGGTCAGCACCAGACAAATTGTAGGGGGAAAAAAAGTATGTCAAATGTTTTGTGTGCATGTACTCTCACCTGATGTCTAAAGTTATTTTGTTGGACTTGCCTGTTGTCTGTTGTGAATTAATTAATTAACTGTGAGTGTAACAGCCTGATAGCACTGTGCTGCTCTAAAGGCAGAAAAGGCAAGGCTAGCTCAATTTTAATACCTTGTGCCTCATTAACTTGAAGAGCATAATTTGATGCAATTTGAAGAATTGCATATGGATTTAAGCAATAATTAACACATTGTAGCCTCTGTGGAGCAGGTGGAGATGTAAAATGTGAAGTTTTTTTATTTACAGTTATTCAATTGCTAATGAAAATTCCTTTGGTTGTTAATAAACAACTTTGCACTTTGCCTCCCCTGCCGTTGTGTGATGCCACGATGGAGCTTTTGTGCTGGTGACTACAGCTAATAGTAAAAGGAATTGCTGAAATAGGAGGTAAAAAGGGGGTGTGTGTGTGTGCATCTCAATTGTGGTGCCACTCCATTTAAACCTGTACTATAATTGCACTATTAAGGTCTAATACAATTATGGTAAAATGCAAAACACTACCATGAGTGGTAAAAGTTTCCATTAGCTTGTAAGTGCATTTTTAAGCTGTTTGCTGCCTTAACAGTGAAGTTTGTTCAACCCACTTCAGTAAGATTCCAGCTTTTAGCAGCTAATGGTTTGGTAACTAATGACTAAAATGTGTCAGGCATTTTCTGGGCTAGATGTTTGCCTAAATTTTTAGTGGTAAGTGTTAGCAAAGAGAGCTCAAGAGCTGAGAAAAAAAATATACAGCCTTTCCCAAATTTAGAATTACAACGCTCCTTCTGAAAAACTTTTAGGATCTACCTCTAGTGCTAGTCCAGACTTAACTGTGTGCCTGGGGTAGAGAAGCTGCTGCTTTCAAGGGCTGGGATTTGGGGGCTGTGCCATTTCCTGCACAGCAATTGGTGCTCCCAGGCTCAGCAGGATTTCCTCTGCAACTCCTGCAGCCGGATGCTGGAGGACAGCATGGATTTAAATGTCACCATTGAAAGCAGCAGCCTGTGTCCTATGCATGGGGGGAATAAAGTGGCTTTTTCCTTTAAATTAGGATAGAGGAAATGAAAAAAGAAAAGAAAAAGGTGTGGAGATGCAGTAAGAAGTTTGTGAGGATGTGACATCGGGTTGGTTAGAAACAAGAGCCACGTAATTAGAGCAGAGGAAAACAGGAGATTCAAATGGGATTTTTTTGGTAGGAGGGAGAAAGGAGGATGATTAGGTTTTAATAATTAGTGTTTTCCATTCCTACCTCCCAGCCTCTGTGATGATTTAATTCCCTGCCCCAAGGCAACTTTGGCTGCCGTGCTGTCACCTCACCACCAGATGAGCAAAGCCTCCATCTGGTGCCTCTGGTTGGGAGTGATGCAGTTGGAAGTTTTGGCAGCCCCAAATGGAACAAATAACTGGTGAGCTCCCACTGTGGGCTTGCCTCCAGTGGGAGTGATTTGAACCACTCTTCCCCCCCCTCACCCCCTCTTTCCAGGCAGATTTTAACAAATATTTGTTGCATTTGGAGAATTTGATCTATGAGGCAAAATTCTCAGGGTGGTTGGCAGGCCACGTCTGTGTTTTGTTCCTCTGGAAAGCTGAAAAGATCCAAAATTGGAAAGGGGTGGATTTTCGTGCTCAGTCTCTTACGTGGTGCAAAAGGAAGGTGTGGGAGGAGGGTGCCTGCTTTCTCCTGGGACAAACCAGATGTGCTGGAGCCTTGTTTCTTTAAGAAATGGAATCAAACCCAGCAAAGAGGGAGCAGTTTAAGAGCAGACAATAGCTGGTGGTGGAGCATCCACCTGGACTAAAGGAGGTCTGGGCTTGAGTCCCGTGCGTGTCGGACTTAAACCCACAGCCTGAGCTGCTGCTGCTGCATGCCAGGAGCCTGCTGGCCAGAGCAGGGCTTTATCCAAGCCCTGTGCAAGTGCTCCTCTCTCCCCGAGCCAGGAGCAGATGCTCTCTCCATCCAGGTGGATGTTAGGGGGTCTCCATGGGAATGATTGGCAGGTGCACCGATGGAGCGGCTGCTGATGCTGCTGGGGCTCCCTGCTCTCTCTGACACAAAATGTCAGCCTGTTCTCCCGGAGATGATGTCTGACAAGCACTAAAATGTATCAACAAAAGCTTGGCTTTAAGGGAGAAGTGTTACACAAAAACTGAGCTCATGACAAGGCTCTGAGCAGAGGAAGAGCGAGTGGTGAATGTGTGCACTAAGAAAAAGCGACACCTGCATCTTTAGGGGACAAAAAAGACTGTTACCCTTGTCTCTTCTAATTTCTCTATTTTTTTATAGGGCCCAGGTAACAGAATTAAGAGTTTGGTACTGCAGTTGAAAACCAGGGCTGATACTGAGTAGATTGTGGGATCCTTTAGACCAGCATGTCCAAACCTGGAGCAGTTGCACCTATGGCAGAGGTGGTTTATACCTCTACTGCAAACACTTCCAGCACCATGAATTCTGAAATACTTTAAAATCTATGCATCTGAACTGACTTGAAATGACAAACCAACATTTTTACCCTGTCTCCAGTACACAGAAAATGAAAGCTTCCTATTCCCAGAAATTCCACATCAGTGCAACCAAAGAGCTGAATGTGAAAGGCAAGGGGGCAATAAAGACAGGTTCCAGTTCAACATTCACATAATCAAGAGAAGTCATGGCCAATTTAAATTAAATTGTAAAGTCAGTGATTTTTTTCACTGCTACCAGCATTTTGGGCTAAACTGGCCATGCTCTGACAGAATTGCTGAAAATGATGATGTTGGGAGGCAGGAGAGCTGTTAAGATGGACATTTTGTCTTGCAGGTAAGCAAAATTTGGAGTAGACTTAAAATAACTCAAGGGCATAGTGCAATTAGAGAAATGGAGAGGGAGAATATATTTCAGAAAAGAAGGGAGAGTTGCCACCTCCTTTCTGATGTTAATGAGACTGTGAAATAACGTGATTAGTCAGGATTTTTAAAGGGATATGCGAAAATTCAACTCTAATTCACATCACCTTTACAGGTCTTTTGCACAAAATCCTAGAAATGAAAGTTTATCACTGTGCACTGTATTTTTAAAGCTTTTGGAGAAGAATAAAGATGTTTTCAGAAAAACTTTATGCCTTTGGTGAGGCCTCATTTGTTTTGAGACAGAACTTCAAACTTATTTGTAAGTTATATACTAAAGGCATAACATTTTTTGTCATAAAAATTTGCAGTGTGTTTAACATTGTACAGAAGAGTACAGTGCTTAAATCAATGTAGACTCATAAGTGAAATACTTCCATCTGTAAAGCTGAAATGAACAGTTGGGGCTACTCACACTCCTTGTGGTCAGGGCTGTGTTTATTTTCCAAGAAATGCAGGACAGGAGGATGATAATTCCTCCTGCTCATCACAGCAAACAGGGTGTGATGGAACACCTGAGGGACCCCTTAAAACTAATCTGATACTCATGTTTATCACCAGTCCTGAAATCACCTGTTCCTTTCTCCTATTTTGTGGCTTATTTTTGTTTAGACTCTCTTGGAGCAGGTGGAGTTATGATACCAAAATGTACTGTGAGTTTAGTAATTGTTTTAAAGACTGTCAAGGTCAAACTGCTACCTTAAAGGGCTTGTAGCACATTTTAAAAAGCATTAATAAAACACTTTCTGTTTATTTTCTTTGGAACTCAAGAAAATGGAGTTACTTCCCTTGTTCTGCCTTTGTTACTTGTTCTGTTTGATAACCCTGAGCATGTTCCTCTCCTTGGTACTCAGGTTGTCTGTGATAATAATGACCAATTTTAGCAAAAACAGCAGGAAAATTATTAATTTTAAAAAAACTGTATTAAAAAACAGTGGGTTTAATGTCTATAGTTGTTATTCCTTTTATCTAAATACTTCAAATGTTAATA
Source organism: Irena cyanogastra (assembly GCA_013397155.1). Lineage (NCBI taxonomy): Eukaryota > Metazoa > Chordata > Aves > Passeriformes > Irenidae > Irena > Irena cyanogastra. Next base: position 474,710 of record VWZV01015316.1, on the reverse strand, counting down.
TCATTAGGGAGAAAATTCCTATTTCTCTATGGTTTTGGTGGCAACATCAGAGGCTAGAACTGCAGCTGGTTTGGGGTAGGAAAATACAAACCTAAACTGTAAAGTGTTTATTAGATAAATATCCTGGTTACCTAAACATGTGTGAGTGTTTGGACAGCCTGTTTGCTCAAGGCTCATGGTGTTAGAAATGAATATTAATATTTTCACAGTCCAGGCTCACATTGCTCAAATGCTTGATAATCAAAACTGAAAATTGCTGATAAGTATCAGGTGCAAGTGGAGTGTGCTGGAGCCCAAAATATTCCTGTGCTGGGTGGAACATTTGTGTGAAGGGGTTGGAGGCACTCTGGGCTGTAAAACTCTCCTGTTCCAGAGCAGGAGGGTTCCTGGCTGCGTGCCTTGTGTTGGTTTTCACTTGGTCACATGTGATGTTTGAAATCACTGTTCATTTTTAAAAGATAAATGAAATTAATTAATACAGGGGAATTAAGCTTTTATTTTTAAGCTCATTTAAGCTCACTTTGCCACTCTTCTCACCCCCAATGATTTTTTTGTTTTCTCTCTATCAGTGCAGTGCAGATGTGAAAGAATAATAACATTTCTCTTAAAAAAGGCTAAAATACTCATTTTTAATGAGTGTGTATAAATATATTCATACATGGGTATCAATATACCCATACATATGGTGCATATATATCCTATATATACATTTGCTTAGGATTATGAATTTACCACTGACTTTTTTATTGCCTTCACATCCTAGCCTGAGATTTGTACATAATATAGAATCAGACTTTTACTCGATGGTTTCTCTTTCCAGGAAGTTGACTTCCTGGTTTGCTGTATCAATATTTTACTTTAGTTGTTGCAGTTCCAGCAACTTCAGGTGAAAACAGAAAAAACCCACAAGTACCAAGAGACAAATCAATTTATTTGAAAAGCATTACTTTAGATTGGCTACTCCCTTCTCTTACACAACAAAAATATGACATTTAGTGTCATTAAAAGCTGAATAAAGGAATGTGAGTTGAGGGGGAGAGAGAGAAAAAGTTTCTCCTGGGTTCTACATAAAGAAATTGAGCAACTACTTTGCACTTCTGTTGTGAAATGCAATATTTCTCTTTTAAACCTGTATTTTCTGGTAAAGCTTTGTAGCATAAACCCGTTGAAATGTACAGCACTGCTACTCTCTTTAGGATAGATTGCTTCTTTGTAATGATGGTTGATTTTTTGGGCATCTTTGCTAATCACAGGCTGGAAAAAGCAGCACCATTTTTCTGCCTTCCTAATTCTTGCTGAATCCCTTCCTGGCTGGCATTAGTGTGGGTTTGGGGACTTAGTGAAAAACTGCTCTTTTTTTCACCCAGGGTATCAAGTATTCAAAAGCCAATGAAGATGGCCTGAGTCCTTGTTTAGAAGTGTGAATGAAACACCTTTTTGAGGTGGAAGATGTGATGAGGTTTTACTGGAGCCTGTGATTCCCTCACTGTGGAGCACAGATCCAGAACTGGAGAATATCTCCATGTCTTTTAAAACAGCCACAGTTTGACAGATTCTTCTTTCATCAAAAGATTTCAAAGCCAGATCTGCAGCCTTGCTGTTCTCCTGATCAAAGAGCTCCACGAGATGTTTACTAACTCTGGAGAAACAACACTGGTACAGGAGATTGGAAAGACAAACCTGTGAATATGGGGAGGTTTCAGGAGTGCTGCTGGAGCATCCTTCCTTATTTTCCTGTTCCTTTATCTGGCTTGAACACAGCCAGCTGAGGAAGACATCGCTGTGCCAGGTTTACCAAGCAGAAATTAGACCATGTCCTTTCTGTTGCAATTTGAAATTGTTTGCCACAAATTATAAAGCCAGAGAGGAAAACAGTGCAAGCAGGGGTAATGGTGATCTTATCTGTCTTCTCTGGGTTTTTTGTTTGAGTCCCACCTGTGCCAGTCAGGCACTGGCACACAACCAGCTGTCTGTGCCAGTGAAGATCCTGCTCTTGGATTTCTGTGAAGCTGAGATCCATAGGTAGTACTAAGCATTTGATTCCATGCTGCACTTCCATATGCAGCCCTGATATTCCAATTATTTTTATTTCTAAGTGATTCTCTTCATCCCTTCTCCATCCTATTTTAATTATTGTACCAAGATCATACTCCTTGGACTTGCATCTTCAGCTGCCTGGTAAGGAATTTATCAATTTAAAGTTTAGTGCTCTCCAGGATTTCTGTTCTAATGCTGGGTTCTGTCTGCCCTGAGGAAGGTGCTGAGGTACTGACCCATCTATTTGGAAATATTTTCTTGCTCCCAAACACAGCTTGCTATAAACTTCCAGATAAGCATGTGTTCTAAAGGAAAATCATTAGACTTGTTGTGTAGGGATTGGGCTTGCTCAGCTGTACAGAGTGAGTCAACCCCACCCATTCTGGGATCCCAGCATGCTGGGAAGGGAGGGGTCACTGGGAGTTTGAATATTTGGTTGGCTACATCCCGCTGTAACTGTTTGGGTTGCCAGTGGGTTTTTTAGGGACAGACTGTGTATTTTCCTGTCTGCTGTGCACAGAACCCACTCACTGCTGTAGCTGCTGCCTCTTGAGCAAGTGACTGCTGCTGTGCCTGACACATGAGAGCTGGGAAAGCTCTTCTGTGAGACCTAAGAGTGGATGATTGATGCCTGGGACACTTGAGCAATCACAGGAGCAGCCTTCATTAATCTCGAAGGCCTTAATTAGTAGGATTAGCCAATTTTCCTGAAGCCATTAGAGTAGTTGACTATAAATTGTAAGGTTGACCCCTTCCAGCAGTAACAGAAAATGTTTTCCCACTGAAAGTTTGCTATATCCTACAATAAGGTTTGTGTAGACATGATTTCCATTTTATGTGGTATCGGGACAGGTTGCTTCCTGAAAAAAGGGAGAGAATATGTTTGATGTGCCTTTAACAGGGATTGACTGTTGGAAAATGCACAAAGGGCTCCTCCTCTTGAACAGATTTCCCAAATGCCCTTCTCTGGCTTCAGCATAACCATCATAAATTTGCCATCTTATCCTGAAAGGAATTAGTGTGACTGCTTCCAGACGTTGCATATAAATTTATGGAATGATTTAGATATTGCTTTATTGCACCTGGCAGAACACTTGATTCTTCTAGGATGTATCTAGTTGTGAACTCAGTAGATCTTTCCAAAAGATTGCAATTGCAAGAGTGCTGAGGAGAGGAAAAAGGGCTAATGAAGAGATTTAGATTTACTTGGCCAACTGAAAGAAGTGAGCCTGGGGAGAGCCAGGTTCACTTCTCACTCAAGAGGAGAGTGAGTCCTTACAGAAGGGCTTGTGGACTCAGGGGCTGCTGAAGCTGAAAAGGTTGGGTTATGTTTCTAGGGGATGAATGACTGCAGAGAATCAGGAAAATATTTCCTTTTTACATTCATTTTTCCCTCTGCCTTGGGGAGAGACTGCCAATATATGAAATAGCCACTTTTGTTTCCAGATAATGGTGATAATTTTCAGTGGAGTGTCCTCTACGTGCTGTTTTTCAGATTGAAATCAGCAATCAGCAACTTGATACAAACTTGCCTAAACACATCCTGTAGTCCTGATAGTCTCCACCTCTGTAATTTAGTATTTTAACTTGTGGATTAAGTCATGCCTTAAGACAGGGTGTAGTTATCCTTGATGAGAACAGGAAACCAGGTTTCGTGGGCCTGCCTCCAGCAGGAGCCTGCACTCCAACCTTTATTTTCTTCATACAGGTCTTTATGAAAGACTTGACATTTCTCCTTCCTTCCTCAGATATTATCCTAATGGGCTGCTAGCAAAGCAGAAATTCCTGCTGTTTTGAAAAGCCCACACAAATGATGGTTGTTATGTGGAACAGTGCTGAGCTCAAAACTCACATATCTGTCTGACTGTGGGCAAATCCTTCTTTTTCCCTTTATCCATTGGTCAGTCTGTAAAATTATGGAAATTGTATCAGCTCTGTGTAGTTCTTGAGCCTTAAGTTGTTAAGGAAAGTACATGAGCTGATGAACAAGTATATTTTTTTAATATCTACTGCTTAAAGCAGAGATTTACATTGGCTATTATTTTGGCCTGAAGTTTTTATGATTGTGCTCCACACAGAAACATCCTGCACTTGATAGGATGCCTTTTGCATTTAACTTTGCCTGCAATGAATCTTGGCCTTACACAGGCCAAAGTCAAAGCAGTGTGTGCCCTATTTAAATATTGAGCTATTGATTTTAGAATTACTCATTTTATTACCATCATATGGAACTGGTCATATTCTAAGGACTCATGTCTGAAATGGAAGCTGTTTCATTTTGGTTTGGGATGGGGCAGAAATGGACTTCAGGGATTTTACCGATTGAAATCTGACATATCAGAGATAACAGGGACTGTGTGGCCTCACACAGAGCTGTACATTGTACTGAAAGAGCCTGGGGAGAGATTCCCCTTCTTGCTTGAGCTCAGGCCTCTGAGCAGGCTCCTAATGTAAAGCCACCTTCATTTGTCACTGGTTGCTGTACCCTGTGTTCTGCTGCTAAGTATTTACAACACCTCCAGGATCAAAGAGATGCTGCCAAGAAGGCTCATGGGGAGAAATTTTGACCTACTTTTACATTTGGCACCACTTTGCCTGCCAGGAGCAGGTGGACTGTGAACAGACCTTGGGGGGAGAGTCCTCCCTGGCTGGCACAGAGAGCCCTGGCGTGGCAAAGCCAGCAAGAGGCAGCGCAGCAAACAGTCAGAGGTTAACCTCTGCCCCTCTTCTGCCCCCTTTTCTTGGGAATGCACATTTTCTGGGAGAAAGGGTGTGGAGGTTGCAAGTTCAGTTCATTTTTTTGTAGGCTTGTTTGTCTTCCCCCCCCTTTTCCTGCTGCTGGTTCTTCACTCTGATGCACTGGGGTGTGAGGGGAGAATCAATTTGCTCTCTATGGTTGCTTGAACAAGTTTAAGCCACTCAAGCTTTAGGATTTTTGCAGGTTCCCTACTCCTAGGGAACGTAAATGAGAAGAAATGCTACACATCTACGCATCTGACTTTTTCAAGCCTATCTTTTTACTTCCCAGGCTGTGATGTTGTTTTCTTTATGATTGCAACAGTATATTAGAAAGTTGTATTTGTCAAATTATAGAGATCAGTTTGTGTGTTTTCTCACCAAAAATGTTGTGCTTCTCTCTCCCTTCCCTCTCACCTCCTCCTTGCGCGTAACTTTGTAAAATGTTGGCAGTTTTGCATCCCTGCTTTCAGTGCATGCACTGAAGTATAAAATTGGATAGTTTATGGAATAGATGTGCTGTACATGAGAAGAAAATCAGAGGTGGTTTTTATACCTTTAATCTGTACATTAGGATGAAGTAAGCCCGGCTTTACAATGCCCATCTATTTCATTAGCTGGCTCTAGAAGGACCCTGGATGTCTGGGGTTTTTTTGGATGTAGACCAGGAGAATTGATCCTGAGTTTGCTGAGCTGATAAACTGAGCTGAATTCTGTATGGAAATGAACTGACACAAGAGTGGGATTGGGGAGGGGACACAAGGGGGTTCTTTGAACCAAACACCTGCTATAATTAGGATCTCAGAAGTTGCCTTCTAATGTCTCAGAAGTTGCCTTCTAAGCTCTATTAAGCTATTGATTGGTTACAAGGAAACTTGAAGGGAATGGGTTTTATTAATTTGACTAAGTATTTAAAAAAATAACAGTGTTGACCCTTCAGTAGATAAACACAGGGACCCACCTTGAGAATGTGGTGGTGAAATGAGGGAAATAAGCCAATGCACTGGCAGGAGCAGTCAGCTTCTAGAACATCAGGATGTTGATGGAGAGCTTCAGTGGGCTCTGAGAGTCACATGCTCCATCCCATCCTGATATCCCTGAGCAGGAGGGTGTCGGGCTTTCTCAAGAAGCAGAAGTTTTTTAATCATAAGAACAGGAAATGTCTGAAAGACACAGTAAATAACAATAAATTGAGAGATACAAAAGCTGCTGGTGCTGATGGAGACAATCTCTTGCCCCCAAAGTCACTGCTGTGGCAGTTTGAATTCATGTGTGGTGTTAAACACTCTGCAGTTTGGAAGACAACCTTACATCATTGCTTCAGCAGCCATGGGAAGTTTCATCCCGCAGAGTTGGAAAGGCACCAAAAGGATGGTCTGTGATGCACGAAAAATCTGGAGTTTGGAGGCTGTCCATTGGTGTCCTGATATCATCATCCCTGTCTTTGTTCAGAGCTTTAAATAAAAAGGTCACAACAATTTCTCTTTATTTAGTTTCCTCCTCCCCCTGGGGATTATTAATGGCCCTGAGGCAGATCCAGTCTCTCCTTGCATTCACTGCTTTGGGGTCTGGATTCTGTACTAGACCAGTGGGAACAGGAGTTGGCTAGTAAAAAATTAGGGAAAGGAAACTTGCTCATACTCCTTTCTGTCTGAACTAGTTCTGTAGGTATTTTAAAGCAGCTAGTTTGCAGTGCTGACAATTCATGAACTTAACCCCTGCAACTCGTGCTGTGCAATGCTTTGGTACCTAAAAGAGCATTCAATTTTTTTTTTTCCCCTTTGGGCTTATTCTTAGTGACTTCATGTTTAATGAAAGATACTGAACACCTTAAGGCTTTTACAGATTGTACCCTGTATCTGAAAGGTCCCATTTTAATGTGTATTTTGTGCATTTTCTTCACCTACCTTCTACTTTTATCTTAGCCAATGACAGTGAGATTCCTAAGGCTACTTTCTCTTTAAGGGAATACTGCTTACATAAATAGTCCTTTACACCATCTCCTTGTTTTATAATATTAATTGTTTATCAGGAGACAGGAAATATTCCTTAGAAAATGTGTTTTCCTGCTTGTGCATGCCTTGTTACTATTTCAATTATGCAGATTCTTGATGCTGTGGAAATTTGTGCTTGATGACGCCAAGGCAGCTGCACGTTGTTAGCATTGTAGGCTGTCAGATGATCATGTGGGATTCTTGCAGCATGCAACATTCAATAGGATTGAAAAAGGGCTTTTGATGCAAGGCATAGCTTTCAGAATATATTTGTGCCTTTTAGTTAGCTAATAGAAAATCATAATTTATTATCTTTAAAATGCTGCCTCATTTTTCTTCTGGTTGGTTTCATTTTGGCTTCACTAGAAGATGCATCTGGTACATCCACGATTGAGGAGTTTATTAATGATACTGTCGTTCAGTTCACTTACTTTTTTTCCTTTCCTAGTCCTAGCTAGCCCACAGATTACATGATCACATGTTCATCCAGTCATTCATATAGAACACAAACCACCATGCATGATTTCTTCTTCTTTCTTTTTCCTCTCTGCCTTTTTTATTCCTTTTAAGTTGCTTTGTCATGTTCTCTTTTACCATCCAGCTTAGTCTTTGTCTTCCCCTCGCTGCTATTTGTTCTATATTTTCCCATGCTTGGTTACTGCAATATTATTTGATTAACGGGCTGTGATGATGATGAACCTGCACACTGGAGGAGCAGCTACTACAGTGGTGATGAAGGGATGTAATAATGGTCGCTATCCTCGGAATTCTCTCTACAGTGACTGCATAATAGAAGAAAAGGCAGTGGTCCTGCAGAAAAAAGACAATGAAGGATTTGGATTTGTGCTCAGAGGGGCAAAAGGTATGTGCTTATGTGTGAGTGTGTGTGTGTGATGTGCAGTGGCATGAAGAAATTTATACATCTCGGAATATAAGCAGGAATTATTCTTGGTGCACTTGGTTGCTAGACAACAGGATTCTCTGTATGCTGTACTACTCCGATGGATTTCGGTGCCTTCTCTCTGAAGCAGTTTGCATTTTTACATAGGAGAAGCACTGCATAATCGTTCTGGGGGGACAAAGTTTTGCCTGTATTTTTCTCATGCCGGTGGATGTAGTATTTTGCCATTAATCTGTTCTGTTGTGCAGTTTACTTAACTATGGGAAACCTGCTTTCCCCGTGAAAACTGCTGCTTTATTTCAAATGCCAGACTGATTAAACAGGGCTGCAAATAGGAAGAGACGAGAGAGGGATGTTTTGTTTAAAATAGGTGTGGATCTTCTGCAAGGTGACATTGGTGCAGTTTTAGTATGAAAATACGATCTTTTTTTATATCTTGAGAAGCTGCACGTATGTTGCATGGCCTGTAGTGTGCTCATTTTGAAAGCTGTTCACATGTTAAGCTGCATGGCACTTCTCTGTAGGCTAAAATCTATCACAGTGGCATTCCTACGAGTTTAAAAAGGCATTCTATTTAATGCTTTGCTTTTTAACTTTCAGTGCAGTTTACTCCCTTTATATTAAAAAAAAAAAAATATATATATGTGATGGTATGTCCCATCTCTTGCTCCCCCTCATTTCACATGGCTTCTCCCTTGCCTTGCTTGAGCATGAAAATTATTCCATGTCTTCATTCTTGGGACATGGCTTTTGCTGTCCCTGTTCCCCACCCCTAAACCTAAACTGGTGCCACCGCGGATTTGCAGGGCTGGGAAAGCTTTGCCAGTTTTAGCCAAATGAAACGTTTGGAGTTGAAGCAGGAAAGCCCAAGGCAGTGCCTTATCTCTGAGCCTTGGTGTGGGTTATCAGTGCTTTGTGCAGGGCTCACTCCCTCTGCGTGAGCCCAGCGGTTTCCCCCAGATCTTCTCTGTAGCAGCGGGGGCACCTCAGGTGAAAGACCCAAGGACTTTTCTGCCCGTGTGTGTACGTGACACAGAGGGGCAGGCAGGGCTGTCACAGGGCCAGCTGTGCCTCCTGTCCTAAAAAGTGATTTCTTCTGCTCTCTTCTTTGTTATGCACATCTAAATTTAGGAGGGAAAAAAAAAAAATTCTGGTTGATCTTTTTCATCCTCTGCCACCCACCCCAGCCCCCTAGTTTGGCCAGATGCTCTCTCCTGGCTCCAGCACATAATTCATTTTTAGGTGGATGTTGCTGGAGTTACAGCATTCTGCCAGGCACACAAAAGGGTTACTTGAGCCAACACTGAATACCCTAGAATATCAGAATCCAGCTACTGCTTGGTGCAGCTTGATTTGGTTTGTGTCAGGAAAGGAGCAGGTATTTCCCCCTCTGGAAGGAAGACCTGTGGATTGCTATTGCAGGGGGGTTGCACTCTGTCCCCACATCCTGATCCCCATGAGGCACATCCCTCTCACTTCCAGCACCCACCATTTTTAACCCTAAGTTGGAATGGCCAATGATAGGCCTGTAGTCAAGCGGTATTTGCAAGCACTCCATAACTTTCTTTTTTTAATGTGGTATTTATTTTTAAAGCTGACACACCAATTGAAGAATTCACCCCAACTCCAGCCTTTCCTGCTTTGCAGTACTTGGAATCAGTGGATGAAGGGGGAGTAGCATGGCAAGCTGGCCTGAGAACTGGAGACTTTTTGATCGAGGTAGGAGATCCTGAAATTTGATTCTCAGTGCTCTGTTGGGGAAAGAGTGATGTTCCTGTTGGAGAATTGACTCTTGGAAAAAAGTGTGGGATGCCTCTGAGCAGCAAGTTCTGTGGGCTAACACCAGTGATGTGCTCCACTTGATCAATTTAAAACTTCATGCAGCATTCAGGAAAGCAGTGACAGAGAACAATGGTCAGGCTGGCTGAGAATTTTCTGGTTGTTCTTTTTGTCCTTTGGGAATATACTCTCAGAGATATCTGTGAGGTTGTAGTATTTTTTCAGTTATTGAAATTTGTATGAATTTCAGTATTTGTTGTGGGCTATCAGTTCTGGTTTCTTCTAAATATTTTCAGGGAGTAACCAAAATTAATGACTTTTTATGCAACTATTTCTGGACTCAGAAATATCCATGGTCTAGTGGCGTTTGGTAACCATGGAGAGTAAAGCAAATTACTTTGGCTTGAAATTGAATTTTTCCAACAAAAAAGGCAAAAAAAAAGCAATAAAATGTTATTGCAGTATAAATTACTTTACAAAAAGGGTATATTTAAATACTCTGTTCGTTCATGCCAAAAATATCTTCATGTTTGATATTTTGGAGGGTTTTCTGCTGGTGTTTTAGGTTTTGTTTTAAAAGTTGGTTTTCCTTTTGAGTGTTGCTGGGCAGTTTGCAACAAAATCATGTTTTTCTTCCTCTTCCCTCCACAACCTCTTCATGACCAACAAAGGGGTGCTGTGGTTCTGTGAAACTGGGTATTGAAAATGGGTCTTTGGGGATAGATTGGTCAAGCCTTGTTGTCTGTAAGATCTGTTGATTTTACATTATTTGATGTGTTCTTCTTCAGGCTCATGTATGGTTTGGTAAAATACCTCCTGGTGTTACAATGTTTATTTCTGCAGAGCTGGCTTTTGCATGCAGGAGAGGGTACAACACGCAGCTTTTTTTGGAGTGTGCCTTGAACTCCCATGGTGATTGAATTGAAATAGTTGCATCGCTTCCTCACACTGGAGCCGTGAAAGAACAGGCTTTGCAGGCTTCTAAAGTAAAAAGACAGGCGTTTTTATCTCTGTCTTCAAGCACATTTCTCTTGCTGTTTGTTTACTTAAGAAGCGTTTAGCATTAGAGACCAGCTCACAAATGGAGCTGCTGCCTTCCCTGGGCAGGGATCCTGCCAAAGCTCTCCCTGTTCCTGTTAGGTGGGGTTTTGAAGCAAGGCTGTATTTTTAGAGGTGGGTTTCTTGTTAGGCTTTTAATCCATGGGAAGTATGAAGAGTCTGTACTGGCAGACTGCACAGATAAATTGCACACTGTTCACCATCAATTCTAATTCATTATGGAATGACAAATATGCCCATGGATTTTTTTAAGATCTCTGAAGGGGTGGAAGAAGGCTGGGTAACCGATTCTGCACAAAGCTTTGCTGTTTTTTTGGCAAATGAGAGAAGAATTATAATTAATTGTCTAGACAATTTACTCCTAGCCTTAGCTTAGAAGAGCAGCTAAACATGCACATACAGTGCTGAATCAGGAGGACGTTAATCCATACTCCAGCATATTTGTAATTAATTCTGAAAGAAGCCATTATTACATGCAAATCAAATCCATTTCTGTGTAATTTATGTTCATCGGGGTTATTCCGTTCTGAATTTTGCAACTTAATTAAGAGGATATGATAATCCTGAGAAATGACAACTTGGCTGTTGCAGGAGACTTTTCTGTTGGAGAAAGGCAGGATTTTTTTTTTTGTTTTATGGCCAACATAAGGTGCACAGCCCTGGCAGGATGGAGAAAGCCATCTTTAGAGATACTTACAGTGATGCAAAAGACTGTTGAAACAGAAGTCCACTGCACTTCTAGGAATGCCAAACTACTTTCTTTTGTGTTGAATGAAAAGATTTAAATTTACACGCCAGCAAGTGGTTGTCAGCCCTGGTGTAGTCAGCCTGCCTTGTTGCTGAATGATTTCTCCCATGGCTCTGAAGTTTATGCCTCTGTGTGTAAGTGCCACCTCAACCATTTGTAAGTAGTATCAGGCATTTATCATAAACGTCACATGAATAATAGAAGAGTTAATGGGCCACCAGGACCCTAATTAGGGCTATTTTTAACACTCCTGGCAGCAGACGGGTGGTAGGGAGGGGAGAGCCCAGTTTGGCAGAGGGCAAAACGAAAGGCAGAGCAGATGCTTGATTCTTGCTTGAGGAGGTTTGGTGGCTCAGGGTTGTGAGAGCCTTTCCTCACTGTGGAAAGGCAGGTTTGACAAGGAGATAGAGGCTTTCTTTGGAGAGCACGAGGGTAGGAGAAGACAGGGCATCATTTCTTCCTGTTCAGTTATGGTCTGGAATCTTCTGAAGGAGGGAAAACTTCAGTATCAGCTATGAGGCATTATAAAAATGAATGTTTGGAGTTGATATATGTGGAGCAGAACAAATAACAGATCCATACAAAAAAGGAAGGAAAGGTGCAGATAAATGGAGTAGGGATTACTTGGAACAGCTGGTATTGTATCATATGACTGAATTTTTATCAAATGTGCAGTTCCTGGTTTGTCCAAACTGTACAACTAATTTTAACATGAGACTTCAGAGATGAGCATTACACTTGCCCTTGGAAACCGTGCTCAGAGTCTCCATGGAAATTTCTGACAGTGTGTGGTTTGTCTCCTCCTTGCTTCAAATCCAGCCGTGGTTTTTGTGATTAAAATTGTAACGTGTGTAGTGGCTTTCCTGGATAGAGCACAGGGCAAATGTACTGGAAAAGTGCAGGAGTAGTTTTAGAGCTGAAGGAGTGAGGTAGAGGCAGCTGTCAATAGATGTGGATTTTCATGAGCAATTCAAGAGATCCCAATTCAATGTGATTTTTTTTTCTTAGCTTTGATGATCAACCTTAAAACAAGGATGGTTATGATTTTGTTGTTATAACTGAGATTTTACAGCTTGCCCTATGTGTTATTTTTCACTATTTTAGTTGATTTTTTTTTTAATCAGGCTGATATCAAGATTCAAGAAGATAGATAAAAGCAAAGTAGCATATTAGGCCAAGTGCTAAATATTGCAGTCTCCATTAGAAAGGGGTTAAAAAATTACAGCCATCACTAATTCCTGTGTAGGTCATTAATAACTCATCAGTGACTGTATTTCTATGCTATCATTGCTCAAGTTAGGAAAAAGAGAGAGAGCTCTGCCTTGAGAAATGACTTCAAGAATTCTTGGAGGTGGGGTTGTGCTGGAGATTTGCTTTGGTGACATAAACAAGCATAACCATTTTTGAGTAAAGAAATCCATCAAACTGGAAGGCCTGTTTTAACTCAGAGTAGAGTTTTTTGGAGAGCTTAGTGTGGTAGGTTATAGATTGTCTTTTAAAATTAACCCCCAGTGGATTATTAACTATTTCTTCTTGTTGCCTCCATGAGTGTGCAGCTGTTCTGCAGGTGTTGCCAGATGTGGCTCATGGGGATTTTCCCTGTCACACAAACAATAATGTTACAATATCAATACTCAGAAAGCCAAGTTAATTCTGCAATATTTTACCAGAACAATGCATTTGTTCTCTAAATGAGGCATTGCAGTTTGCATTATTGTGCCATAAAATCTCTTATTTTTCCAGATAAATTGAAATGTTATTGTCTTTGGAATAGCATGGCTGCTTATTTACATTCCAGTTAATATGTAAACTAGATAAACCTGGTGAATTATTAATTTAAAAAATAAAAACAAAAGGGCACAATTCAAGGTTTAATTTGAGGATCAAAACCAGAGATAGTAATAGAAGAATGTCATAATTTTGCTGCAGAACTCTTCAGCTGATATTTGTACTAAAATATGCAAAATATCTGGAGTATAACTGCCTGCATTTCTTCATCCTCGAAAGCTTATACAATTTACTAGTACAAACTTTTCTTTAACTGGTTTTGGGTAGAAAATAATAATTTTATTACAGATAGAATTATTTTATCATTGTATTAAAGATATCTGTCCTCTGACTGCATGTAAGAAGTAGCAATAAACATTTAGGGACACATTTAAAAATCTGAAATATTAGAAAAAAAAAACAAAAACCCCCACCTTCATGCACAAATGAAGGTTCATATTTAGTGATAGGCTACTGGTTTTATTCCAATAAGCACTTTTTACAGACTTGAAAACAGCTATGGGAAGCAAACTTTGAACTTTGTTGTTGTAGCTTAAACTCTAGTAATTATGAATATTTTTAGCAATGTTATGCCTTACATTGGTGTTCAGTGGCTGGGTGAATTAGTGGTTTTACAAAGCCATGCCATTACTGATTCCAATCCTTTTAGCAAGAGAGAAGCCTTCCCATCCTTTGATAATCTTCATTAATTACCCCATGGCTGTGTTTTCTCTTATTTCTAGTGTGAACTCTGCTCGCTTCTACCGCCAGATAGAAATCTAAATCTATTTTTTTTATCAGACAGGCTCATGGGAACCGTGATACTTTTTTCTCTCTTGGAAATAAGCAGAGGCTTTGGTAATGGCTTGGTATGAACCGGGATTCTCACGTTGCAGCTGAGTTTGCCCCTCTCCTCCCAGCAGTGTGGACACCAGCTCCATGCAGTGCTTAGAAAGAGTGCTGCGTGTAGGAGGAGGAAGGCAAAGCCAACATTCTCAGTACATTTCTGAGGGCTGGACTTAGCTCTCACACTCAGGCCTTTCTGGGGGACCAGCAGAGTCAGGTCCACGTTAGCTCAGTGTCTTGCAGGAGGGTTTTTTGTTGCCAGCTTGGCTGCAGTTCCTGCCCAGCCAGGGAGCTGTTCTCCTGTTTGGCAGGAGAGCAGCCAGGCTGGGAGCTGCTCTGTTCCTAGACAGCACCTACTTTGGGCTTGGATCAACTCTACAAACATCTTTTTAATGATGAGGGGTTTGCCAAAGCTGCAGCGGCATTGCAGTGTTTGAGCTTCTGGAGAGGGAGTTCCTGGCCAGGGCAGGGGCTTGGAACTGGATGGTCTTTGGTTCCTTCCAACAAAAACCACTCTGGCATTTTTTATGTATGTCCATAGAACCAGTCTGGGCACCACTATTTTTAAATCTATATATTTAATTGTCACATAATTTAACCAACCACTAGAGGAAAAAACTTATTTCTATTAACCAGTTACTCATCACCAAGAGGATGATATCTGTAAGTTATGTCTACTAAGCAGCAGCAAGCCCCTGACACTGTTTAAAATGCAAGGTCTCAGAGTCCAAAGAAAACTTTCTTCCTGTTTTGCTTTTGGAATTCTCCTGCTGAAGTGTAGCTACAGATGTACTGGAGGGTTGGGACAATGGGTTCTTGGAAAAGGAGCAGCTGTGGGACAAGTGTGGAACAGCCTGGTGTATCTGTGCAGCATCTGACCGAGGGAATTAATTTTTCATTTGATAGAGAAGTGTTTTACTTTCTCTCCACTTAAACTCAGTGACTGAGGGTTTGGGTTTGTTTGTTGGTTTTTTTTTTTCTTCAGTTTATGTTTTTAGTGGATGGTGGCACCTGAGTGAAATTATTGTGCCCTCAGAGTGCTTTGGATGTGCACGAACCCACTGTACTTAACTGTTTCTGATTGTTCTTTTTATCTGTTTCTCACATGTATCCTCTAACCCGTAGGAAGTGGTGGTGTTCCAAATGTGCCAGTGTGACCATAAAAAGGAGGAACAAATCTTGGTTGGTTTTTAAAATACATTATTAAGACTGTTTCCTTTTTGACGTAGATGGAAATGAGCAGACAAAAAATAATTTGGTTCTCAGAGGATCTCAGCTATTCACACACAAGCAAGTAATGTGCTTTAAAATAAGAATGAAGAGCAGACAAGGATGAAAGCCCTTTGCTTTCCAGGCTGTGAGCAGAACTGGGAAGCATTTTCCTTTAGCCTTGACTCTCCATGAGGTGTATACTGGGCTTCTGGTTCCCTGAAATTTAACAAGCAGCTCTTTGAAACTCAGCTGATTTTTATGCTTCTTTTGAGAGGAGGATTTGCAAGGAATTGTGATAACGGCGGCAGCAGCCAGAACTAGCTGTGTCTATTCAGTTCTCCATTTTCAGTTTTAAGGCATTTTGGCCTGGATGCCACAGTATTTTAGGAGGATTTCCTGACATTCCTATCCTGAGGGATTCTGCCAAAGCTCCTGGGACTGCATGTGAGGTGTGGAGATAGCCACAGGGAGCTTTCTGACTCCTAGTGAACATGAAAACTATTGCTTCCCCAAATTCCTACTACAAAATCCTCTAAAAATAGCAAATTTGTATAAAGTTAAGCTGCTTAGTATAAATAGCCAGTTCTTGGCCACCTAGAAGCCATCCAGTGGCATCCAGCCACCTTGGCCATCCTGTGGTTCACATAAAGCTCAGCTCTGGATGGTCTTCACTCATGCAGAAGTCTGTCCAGCCTCTCTTCAAATAGCACAGGAATAATGCACCTCTTCCATTTCCAGCTCCAGGTGTTAGGGTTAAGTATTAAAAGTAACACCAAATAAATAAATGCCATTTTGTGGTGTGGTTGGGCAATTACCACAAGACATTCTATTAAAATTAATTTCCCTGAAGCCCGTTGGCTTTTTTTAGTCTCTGGATACTATGGAAACCTGGTTGCTGGATTGGAGCTATATGAAAAACATTACTTGTGCCTGGTATTTAAGGGGAGAAAATACCATTTCTTTTAATTGTAGGATACAAATTGCTACAAATCTGCAAAACTGCAGGTGAGGGAAAGCAGATGAATTGTTTCAAATGGTGGAGAATGAACCAGCAAACTCCTATTGCTGAGGTCAGAACTAATCCAAAAATCTGGAATTTTTCCTTCTTTATTTTCTTCCTTTTTTCTTTTTCTGGGGGAGGTGCATGCATCTTACAAGCAGGAGAAATACTATCATATGTGTGTGTCATGGTTTCTTTATTTATGGACAGTTTTCTTTTTCCTATTCCAAGACTGCCAATCAGTTTGTGTGACACTGAAATGCTCAGCTCACTTGCTGGTTGTGTTTCATGAACCACAGAGGTTAAAAGGAAGACTAGAAACATCTGATCATCATAGGCTTCATGAGCAGTGACCTTCCCCTCTCTCCCTATCCCAAAAATTCAAGTTTTCTGAAAAAATGGCTTCACTCATGGACCCCTACTAGGCAAATTTATCTTTGCTATTATCTCCAAATCTGAAAGAGCAAATGAGAACTCTATAGGTAGACATGTACTGTATTCATTTAGGGGTTTTTGGTTGGGTTTCCTCAGTGTCATCCCCTTTTAACCTTTACTGTAGAATGAGATTCCTACACTGTTCTCGAGGTTTCAGAAGGGTTAAATAAATCCCTGGTGTTGGTACACACTGCAGGCTCCCCACTGCTTCTGTGTGGGTGCTAAGAGCTGCAGAAACACTTGATTTGAAGACATTCTGAACTTTTGGGTCTATCTAGCAGAAGCTCTGCATTCCTTTGATTAATATTCCTTTTATATCCAATCTCTAGCATGTGTCCTCTACAGAAGAGTGGGTTTGGATTTAATCCATTAATTGCTTAAAAAAAGCAGGAGAAGGCTTCCTTCCCCACTGCTATTCTCCTGCTAAGATGGCTGGTGGTAAATACATGGGAATATTCAGTGTTGGAGTTATCCCAATAAATGATGGCTGTCCCATTCAGAGCTGCTGTGTTCCTCTGAAATCACTGTGCAACTCTGCAGGACACCAGTAAGGGAGAAGGTGGCTTTCCAAGGAATCCCTGCCCAGTTTTTTTTTTTTTTTCTACCTTCAAAGCATTTCCCGTGGCTTGTGATGGTGGGGCTCAGCAAATTTATCTAATCTAATTCATCTAAAACACAAACTGAAATGTGTTTTAAATCAATCAGATTAGAAATAACATTTTACATCCTGTTGTGCCACTGATAGGAATCTTCAGAGACTCTTGTATACAACAATGAAAGATAATAATCATTTATCACTACCTCATTTTTGCTTCATATATTGTGGCAGCTGTTTGGGGAGCTGGATTTCGTGTTCTCCTCATCTTGTGGTACAAAGTTTTCACTTGTTAGAAAAACATAATTTCTCCAAAATAGGATCTCCTGTGTTGTCTTCATGGCCAAGTGGTGACTCTTCTGTTTTGGGTTCTGGATATGGCTGGACTTGAAGGTCTCTGAGAGCTTTGCTGACCAGAGCACTGGAAATTGTCCTAGTAAATACATGGAAGTTTCTCAAGAATGAGTGTATAGGATGATAGGGTAAGAGTAGGTGCCCAAGTGTTCCTTATTTGCTGATGAAGAGAAAACTTGAAAGCACAGAAGTACACGAAAAGAAGTCATGGAAGAGTTTATTTACAGCCTGTTACAAAAAGGGTTGGTTCTGGACAAATATATAAAAAATCTGGAGAGCAGATACCAAAGTCTTGTGTTGATTATGTTGTATTTTATTTGAAAAAAATACAAGCAGCAAAATCAAAGAATCTTTTTTTATTTCACCACATCAATCTCTCTGGTATTTTTTATTGCAATTCCTTCTTCCAGAACTGTTCTCCAAACAACTGCTATTATTTTAATGGACTCAACCTGTGACTTTTCAGCAGCAGATAGATTTGTGAGAAGCCATGGTCATTACTGACAGGCTTGTGAATGGTTAACTGCATCTGGGGTATTTATTTACACTGGGGATGATTATGGCTCACTTTAACTCCTAAATTAAAGAGGAAATTGTTTTTAAATGACCAGCAAAACATCCATTGTAATAATTTTGTAGAAGTTTCTTGGGGTTTTTATATCTAAATATGCCTTATTGACTGTGCCTATTTTGGAGCTGGCTTGTACAAAACCAGATAGATTGGGAATGGAATTGAAGACAGGAGTAGCTCTTTGGTTCCCATAATTCCCTGTGCATTTTTAGAACAGTTTGGAGATATTTAATAGAAATCATGTGCACACCTAAAAAAGTGATGGTTCTTCAGAGCTGGAAATGATGTAGGCAGCTGTTATCCAAGACTCAAAAGGTAGGAATATTCATCTCCAGCTCTCCTTTTCCTGTAATTTTTTTTCCTGTTCTTTGTATCCCAAGCAAACCTCTGCAGAAGTGCTGTGCAGAACTTTTGTCCTTTTGCTCCTTTCTCATGGCATGGTCCCAAATCTGAGTGCCTGAACTTGTTCCTGTTTGGTCTCCCCAAGGGATTGATCAAGGTGGTTTGCTCTATATGAGTCTCGTTCCATGTGTAAAGGTGTGAAAATCTCAGGCCTGAGACCTGGTGTCTCTCTTTGGCAGTTCTGATGGTAAAGAAACTTGCCCATGCCTTGAATGGTAGCAAATAATGCAGAATTGGGCAACTGCTGCCATTTTATCATGGCCACTGCCTCGTCTCCCAAGGAACAGGACAAGAGGAAATGGCCTCATGTTGGACCAAGGGAGGTTTAGATTGGATATTAGGCAAAATACCTCCCCAGAAAGAAGGGCCTGGAGCCCACAGCCCAGGGCAATGGTGGAGCCACCATTGCTGGAGGGATTTAAAAGCCATGTGGAGGTGGCACTTGGGACATGGGTTAGTGGTGGCCTTGGCAGTGCTGTGTTAGTGGTTGGACTCAGTGATCTTTGAGGGGTTTTCCAACCTAAGCCATTCTCTGGTTCTATCCTTGCAAGGAAGTTGGGATAACTTGCAGGGGCTCAGGATTCTGTGAGGCAGTTCCAGCTTCCTGCAGTTGCCTTCTCCAAGTGTTCACGTTTCAGCTGCTTCAGTGGAACTGGAAACACTGGATTCAGAACATTCCCATGGTGGATGAACCCTCTGATGGCTGCTCCAATGGCCAGATCCCCTCTGAACTATTCAAATGCTCCTAAAGCAGCTACATTAAATCTTGTCATCCAGGCACTGACTTTTTCTTATCCTTTTCAAGGCAGATTGAAATGAAGGTTTGATTAATTTTGGGTGGATTAGGATCTGTTAATGTTAATATTAACTGTCACTGGAACAGAAAGATTGTATGGGTAGGTTTTTCCATCTCTGAAGGGACTATGCAACGGGAAAATTCCTGTCTTTAACAGTAGAAAACAGGGAAGGGTTTGAAACATAAAAATGGAAGTACAAGTCACCAAGAATATGTTTTCCATACAGGAATATTGCCACCTTCCTGAAATTACAGAGGAATTTTTAATGAGTGAAATTCCTCCTTCATTTGCATACTAACCCGTATCTAATTGCTGGATTACTATTGAAGCTTCAGCTTGACTCTCTGAATACCAAAAAAACATTTGATATTCTAAGTAGTTTTATATTTTCTGTTTTGCTGCTTTTAATGTACAAATGAATGTCATTAATCCAATTTACATATTTCCAAAGACCTTTTGATGTAGTAAGATGTAAAAGTTGTTTATTTTTAATTTTTTTTTTTTAGTGACAATCTTATATGCAAAAATGCTACTGCCAGGCAATTATCCACCCAGATAGTTTTAACACAGTTACTCATAATCAGCACAGACCAGTGACATGACAGCAGTTTTTTTGGAGATGTCTGACCTGTTTTAAGCATTAACTTTCAAATTGGCATGAATGTGCAAATCCACATTTAGAAAATTGCAATTCTTTATTTATCTCCATGGGAGAATATCAGGGGTTTGTTGGTTTTTGCTTTTGGTCTTTGTTTAATTTTTTTGTTTTGTTTTTTCCCTTCTAATATCTCAATTTTATCATATTCTATAGACAAAGAACACTTTTCTTCCTCGCTTTGGATTTTGGTTTCCAGTCCGTAGGGATCTGAGTGAAGAAATGCTGCCTTCAATAAAATATGTCATGTTTGCACAGCAATTTCTTTATTGTTCTGCAGTAATGTCTTTGGGAGAAGTGTCTCTTTTGAATTATTATTTTAATTAGTTTTGATTCACATTGGTTCCTGTTCTCTCCCGTGCGCACTGAGAACTGTCTCAGCACAAAGTTTACTCTGAAAACTGCCCTGTTGCAATGACAGACATTAAAAAATCACTTGGTCTGTAGCTGTGGGAAGTTCCTGCCCGTCTGGTCCTTCATATACTAAATATAAAATGAGATCTTTAGTCTACAGACTTGAGAATTTGCTTAATGTGGAGTTTGGAGTGATGTGTGCAAGCTTAGGCTCAATAACCCATTCCCTAAGGATGCTCCTGCTCTCTGCAAGCCCTGTCTGCTTCTAGCACAAGAAGGGTTGATTTTATTTGATGCTTTCAGTATAGATAATCTGTATTTACAAGGTTTTGTAAGCTCCAGTCTCGCTGCCCTCTGCTTATCTTTGATAACTTAAACTTGGAGTGTTTCACTCTGTTTTGGAGTAAGATCCTCCAAGTAGTGGATGAGCTGCTATCAGACAGGCAGAGAGACCAAAAATAGATAAAATGTAATCCCAGCATACTTCTCTTCATTTGTCAATCTTCTTGCTAATGAGGAAAAATAAATCAGGGTGGAAAACTCTTACAAATGTAATCCCAAAAGTTGAAAGAGATGGGGAGAAAACAAGAAATGGGAAAAAAGTGATTACAAATTGGTTTTTTTTCTATCAGCCTGCTGAGACATTTTGATCCAATGGTTTAACAGACTGTGAGGTATTTTGTGATGCAGAATAAAGCTTTAAGATATCAGCCTGAGGATCAACTTTGTATTTGCAAGTTGACACCCTTGTTGAATGGCTCTGTTGGGATTTTAGGATATATTAGGAGTGGTTGAAGGAAAAAGGATAGACTTAGACTTGGAATTACAGAACCTCATTTGAAATGTAATGTTTACTAAACTTACTGTGCAAGGTAGAAAATGCACAGCAACTTATTTCCAGAAAGAATAAAGATTAAGAGCTATGCAAATCAAATTAAAATAGTAATTTTTTTCTTCAAAAATTTTGTAGAAATGATTTTTTTATTAAGGGCTTAAGATCACAGCTGGGCACTAAACAAGAGCCTGGTTGTCCCAGGTTAGGGACACAAATGCTCAGAAGACACTCTGGGCAGGAATGTAAGTTGAGCTGGATAAATCCAGTCCATGTGTTTCCACATAAATACTAGGAAGGCAATGGCTGTACATGTTTTGAAAAATTAAACATTTGAAAATTGTCAGATTTATGGCTTTGTATCAAGGCACTGAAGCACTCAAAGATTATCAACAGTAAAATAGGGGAGTTAGGCTGGTAACATATTGTTTATATGTCGAAAAAAGTGTAAATCCAGCACTTTCTAACATCTGGGAAGCCTGGCCAATCTTTAAAAAGTTATTTTGGTTACCTAAATTCCTCACTTTTGGAGACTTTCTTAAAAAGGTGAAGCCAGTGATAGTATTTGTAGATTCTGACTGCCCCATGTCTTGTCATCCTGATGTTAGTGTCCCCTTGGATTTCTCTGTCAGGGACTGGAGATAACCCTGTGGTTCAAGCAGAGATGTCCAAATTGTGCACCTCATTTCAAAATAAAATAAACTTCAGAACCCAGTAGCACTGAGAGAGCTGGAAGGGAACACTGTGAGCCCAGCTCCCTGAAGTGCTGTCATGTTTTCCAGGCATTTCTGGGGTCTGGAGAGCTCCCTTTTCTCTGAGCATTCCTCGTGGCAGGAGTGGCCTGGGCTGGATGTAGCTGCCTCAGCCACCATATGTATCCATCTCTTCAGGCTGTTCATGTTTTGTGGCAGCTTTGGCAGCCTGCTGGGAGTTTTCTGAGTAATGCGAGTGGTGAGGAATGATAATAATAATACTGTTAACCCTTTGGTTTCTCAGCCAGCTGGGAGGGGGATTTTGGAGAGCAGAGCCTCCCCTGCCTCCCTTTCCCTGTGCCCCTCCAAAAATGCACCAATGAGTATGTGTTAGGAAGCCTAAATAGAGACAGAGATATGAATAAGCTTTCTAAGGAGGTGAGAATATAATATATAAAAAAGGAAAATGATATGATTCTCCCTCTGACAATTTGTTCCAGCAGTTTGAAAAATACAGAGTGATTCGTTGTTTTCCCCTGTTCCCTTTCACTCCCAAGGTCAGATAAGAATGGCAACCGTGGTGGTGAAGGCTGACAACCTTTCTCCATCCTTGTCTGGCTTCTACCAGGGAGAGATTTGCAGTGGCAATATAATACAGCACTGAGAGCTTTTGCCTGCTGAGGCAAAAGCTTCCCAACTTCTGCATGGAGTGATTTCCAAAGGACCCTAATCCTGCCCGAAGAGCTGGGGCCTGGGGACAGCTGAGTTATGGTGACATTATTAAAATACTGACAGCACATCACTGCTGTAGGGACAGGATGAGTGTATTTTGTAAGGGCAGGGCAGAGGAAGGATGAATAAACAGTTCTAATGTGGGGAGATGAACAGAAAGGAGGAGAACATGGGATTGAATTTCCAGGGAAATGAATGGAACACCAGAGATGTTGATTATGAGAATCTTCATCAGATTCCTGCTCTAGTGGAAGGTGTCCCTGGTCTAGTGGAAGTGTCTCCCTCATGGCATGGAACTAAATGACCTTTAAGATTCCTTCCATCCCAAACCATTCTATGATTCCATGATTCTTTGAGATCTCTGCGTAGGCCCAGACAATTTTGCCCAATATCCTTTGGCTGGATTTTTTGCAGATTTTAGGCTGAACTGCTGCTAACAGTGCTTGTAGGTACCTGATTTATGATGCTTGGGAATGGGGCTGTGATCCAGCCTCATCCCCAATGGGCCTCAGCTGGGGAAAACAGGTGAAGAGCACAGACTGTAATGAAGAGCACACAGGTGCAGTGCATGAACTATAAGGGGTAAAAAGGTTGGGCTTGAGAAGCAGGGGGGACAGACACTAGCAAAGGCTTGCAGATAGTGGAGGCTCACGATGTTCCTGTGTCTGAGCAGACAGCCTGAAGCCTTCTGACAAGGTAGGGTGCTACTCTAGATTATTGTGTGTCATGGCTGTCTTAAATATGGGCTGTGTTGTGGAGTGTGCTGCGACAAGTGCTCAGTGTGGGAAATGCAGATTTTAGGCTGAACTGCTGCTGACTGTGCTCAGTGTGGGAAAGGAAGGTCCCTGCTGCTGCTGTGCTGCCACCTGCCATGGCCTGTTGAGGATCAGCCCCCAGCCCTTCGCGTCCTGGTTAATGAGCTTCCCTGGGCTTCCTGCCTGGCAGTAAACAATGCCACTTCACTAGCTCTCGAGTCACCACTAATTGAAGCAGCACAATTATCCAATCCTTGGCCTCGTTCCACATCTGAAATAAAACAGCTGTGTTATAATATTACGACCAAATTCTTTCTGTTATATGACCTAATAAATTAACGGCTGGCAATCGTGCATTTGTAACTCCGTTTGTCACTAAAATATCCTAATTCCATCAATGGTCTTTTGGATAAATTTCACTGAGTTTGCTTGGTCTGAAAAGAAATTTGGCTGCTCCAAGCCATCCATTCTAGGAGGACTAAGTTGGTGGTCTCTGGGGTACAGAAAAGTAGCAAAAAAAAATAGAATATAATGAAATATTTCTGCAAAGACTTGGCTTCATAGGGAAGTGCTGCCTCATCAGTTTAGTGAGAGACACAGGTCAGCTCCTGAGAGCTCTCAAAATTGTCCTGGGTTGGTGTCCAAGGAGCTGTCTGGATAGACTTTATGTGGATTGATGGCTCTGCAGAAAGCCTGACCCAGCATGTGGCAGGATAACCCTTGCTACAACAAGCTCAAGGGTGAAAAATTAAACAATTCCAGAGCAATACCTGGTTTGCAAAATTAAAACATTCTTCTAAATTAAGCTAAACAGGATGTCTGTTTGGCTCTCCATGTTTATTTGCTCTGAGACTGGAAATTTAGCATCCTTCTACACAGATTGGCCTGCCTTAGGCAGCTTTTAAAACAAAAGATACCTGATTGGTTTTCTTATTTCCTTCCTCATTTTTTTATCTCTTAGGAGTCCAGCCACCAAAATAGACAGTGTTGTTAAATGGCTTCTAAATAGTGTCACTAAGAATTAGGAAGCCTTAGTTTAAAACTGGAAATATGAACAAAGAAGAAAAGACTTTAACCCTGCAGAGTTAAAACTCTGTTGTATGGCTCACCAAAATAGATTTCAAGGTAGAAGTAGCCAAAGGCATAAAAATGTGATGATAGATGTTGTTTCAAATGTGCCAGAAACAGGGAGGTCTGCCAGAGGTCAGCAGACCTGAAGGATGATGGACCTTTAAAAGGCAGCACTGTTGAAAGAGAATGTTATTGATGGAAACTTCAGAGAGTTCTTAGTCATAGTCCAACTGTGGAGGAGTTTGGGATGTTGCTGCTTCCTCAGGACACTTAGAGTAACAATCTGGGAGCTGTGTTAGGAATGTTCCCACAGCTGGGGAGCTGGTGCTAGTGTCAGAAAGATTAGAATTGCTAGAAAAGGGATTAAAAAACCTACCAGCCTTCAGGAGCCAAAATTTAGCATTTCTTGATATGCCTCAGGGGCATGGCATTGTTCAGTCAAAGGCTGGACTTCATGATCTTGGAGGTCTTTTCCAACTTCAGTGATTCCAAAATGGGAAATCATGTTTTTGGAAGAAATTGGTGGTTGTGTGAATAACTGCCTTGGCAGTCTCAGCTTTCATTTGGACATTGGGAAAGATGTGCTTGAAAACTAGCTTATTGTGTAGTGAGAAAAGGACCTCCCGGGATAAGAAATAATGGGTAGAGATAAATGGGCTGGTTTCAAAATACAGGGAAAAGGAGCACACTTTTTGAGGGCTATGCTCTGTGAGCTGTCCTGTTAAATTTGTACAATGATCAGGTGTAGGATCTTAGGAATAATTCAAAACCAGTAAAGCATTTGGAGCTTAACTAAAAGAGCAGTAGATGCCAATGTTGGGTATGTCAAAGGAAGTGTACCTGGGGAGGAATCCCCCTGGGCACCAGGAAGTGCTGGGGCTGACCAGCTGGAAAGCAGCTTTGCAGAGGACTCAGGCATCCTGGTATTTCTGCTTTCTGTTCATTAAATGTATTTGTGCCTCTATTTCATGGTTGGCTTAAAATACATGCATGCAAAGTGCAAAAGATGTCAGAAATATGAGCGAGGATAAGCTGCTAAGGCACAGAAAGGGTGGCAGTAAATTAAATTCTTGTTTCACGTCAGGTAGCTCTGACACATGGTATAGATTCATGTGCATAACAGGGAAATGTATTTCATATATCCTAATACTGGGCAAGAACAAAATACAGCTACTGATTTGTAAAATATGTCTTTTATTTATTGAGCAAGTGTATGAAATATTTCCCTCGTTCTGTGCAATGACAATCTCCACATATTTTTGTGCAACTAGAAAAATATTGTGAGCAAAATTCAATACCAGGAAATGATCAGTGCAGTTTCAAAAGGTTTAATTTGGTATTAAACATGCATCACAAATGTATCAGTGAGGACAGAAACCTTCCTAAGTCATTCCCTCCCAATCTCTGCATCTTCAAGAGCAAGGAGAGAGCCGTGAGCAGTCAGCAAGTACAAGATCCCCCTTGACAGAGTATCACCAGTCTGTGCCTGTGGTGCTATTTTACAGCTCCAGTTGACTTGTAACACAGCAACTGTCTCCAAGCAACTGGGAGAGATGCCGGGATGCAGGACCGGGATGCAGAACCCGGCGGGGACAGCGATGGGCAGGCAGCTCCACAGCCCTTCCCACCCAGCCTTGGCTCCTGCCCCCGCTGGAAAAGGCTCCAGCTGCCTCGGAGGTGGCCCCTGGCAGCAGGAAGCAGCTAGCCCTGCAGGAGGGAGATGGGATTGGGCCCTCAGCTGCCCACGTCAGTCGTTTTGCCAAAATAACTCTTCACGTATTAATCGATTCCACTCCCTTGTCTGTGCCAGTGGGGCTTGGCAAAATGGTATTTCTGCAGCCACCTGACTCCGAACTAGCTCTTGAAACCAAAACAAAATAGCTGTAGATTTAATCTAATTCACCACAATCAATATACAAAAAAAAAAAAAAAAGAAAATTTATATGTTTAATATCATTTCTCCCCAGCTGCTTTATCAAATTGCAAAACTAGCAATATATGTAGGAAACGTCTTCTTTTAAAAGGTAATAATGTACATTTGAAGTCCTTGTCCTTCTGAGAAAGCTCATCATTTTGTTATTTGCTGTATTATGTTTCATTTAGGACCCATTCCAACTGTTTAAAAGCTGCAGGAATGTAGCAATCCACTTCCCCCAGTTTAATTCCAGCAGAATATTTGGAACCCTTTGTGGAAGGGAATTGTAATCTATGAAATACTTGCTACAGAACCTAGTAATGTAAGAGGATTTTTTAATATACAAAATATAATTTGTGTAGTCATTTGTGTGGCTGTTGATTTGGGGTATTATAATTTTGAAGAAGTGTTTTGAGATTAAAAGCTTGAGTCTTTTCTTAGGGGGCATGAAGAGCTAGAGAGAGGGAAAAGAGAAGGAAAGGAAAGGAACAAACACAAGCTTGCTTTTTGGTTGTTAGTTTGCCATTGTTTCCTTTCCTAGGCCTAAATTGTCAGGCTTGTGGGTGATGCTGGGACATGCAGTGTAAGGTTTGCCTTGCTTTTCCTCATTTACTCCCTTTTTTTTCCCTTCCTAAATTCTAAAAAGTCTGCAGTGAATGAGTTCTGTTAGTGACCACACATTAATAGCAGATGACTCTACTCCCATTTTACAGACAATTTCTGTACTGTCACTCATCAGTGCTATCCAAAACAGAGGTACTGCTTTAGTGATCTGAATAACTCAACCCAACAAACTTGCTGAAACACATTTATATCACAGATTTCATTGCCTTCTCCAGCTGGAATTTTTGAAAGGAAGTAAAAGCTTCTGGGTAGGAGAATGTGGCAGATCATGCTGCAGAAACATCAGTGTGCTCACAGCCCTTCATGAGTGAGGCTCCTGTGATTAGCCTCTTTCAGACCATAATTAATATGATTATTCAGTACAAATGTATTATTATTATGTTCATTTTTATTGTAACATAAATGGCACGCAGTCAGCATTTGGTGCACACCAAATACATTGGAACTATCCATGTTTTCAAGATGGTCCCATCACATTTGGGAGGAAATGGCCTCAACTTATGCCAGGAGAAGTTTAGGTTGGATATTAGGAAAATTTTCTTCACTGAAAGGATGGTCCAGCCCTGGTCCAGGCTGCCCAGGGTGAAGTCCCCATGCCTGGAGGGATTTAAAAGCTGTTTGGATGTGGCACCTGGGGACATGGGTCAGTGGTGGCCTCGTAGTGCTGGGGAATGGTGGACTTGGTGATCTTTTTCCAACCTGAATGGTTCTATAATTCTATGAATATATATATACAGATATATATATATTTTTTACTTTCTGCTTGACAAAGAGATTTGAACTGCATCCCACCCATTCCACGATTAGAGCTCCATCCTGAGAATATGAGATACATATATATATATTTTTTTATTTTTTTTCTCTTTCTGTGAATACAGTTGAAGCTGCTGGGTTTCTCCTTTTCTTCCTCTGGAATATTTTCTGTGTACTGCAGGAAAAAAGGCAGTTCATTCTCTCTAGCTCCGGGATGCAGCAGGAGAGGGAAAGCTGCTGGCTCCTGGGGTGCCCAGAGAGCTTTTGGGGCCCCTCCAGGGCTGGCACAGAGGGGAAGCCCAGCCGTGCTCCTCTCCTGCCCTGGTGCCTCCCGCAGGGAGAGATGGAAACCTGCTGCCAGTCTGGAGCTCCCGGATCGCCCCTTCCCTGCTCCACCCCCGCGCCCTGGGGACAAAGCTGTCACCAAAGGGATGAGTGTCCCTCGGGTGCAGGCAGAAGGGTTTTGCTGAGGCTCTGGGATGGATTCCCAGGAAAGCTGGGGCTGCCCCTGGATCCCTGGCAGTGCCCAGGCCAGGCTGGATGGGGCTCGGAGCAGCCTGGGCTGGTGGAAGGTGTCCCACCCATGGCAGGGGGGCGCTGGATGAGCTTTAAAGGTCTCTCCCAACCTAAACCATCCTGTGATTCTATGATTACATTCTGGACTCTCAGCTTTCACCAGTTTTTCTAGTTTCAGAGAAAACACTGATTTTTTCCACTTATTTTAGTGGTACATGATGTAGTCAAATCCTGATTAGTTTACTGTTCTATTGACTGAGTTTCTGTTTATTAACATAAATTTCTCAGCTTTACAGAGACAAACTTCTGTTTTCAAGGTACTTCCCGAATGTCTCCTCCTTTAATTATTCATCTATGAAATTGAATTTCACTATTCAAAAACACCCTCAAAAACTAATATCTTAAAATGTAGGCTTATCTGTATACCATCTATAATTATTTTCAGGTATTTTTTCACAAAACAAGTCTAGGCTAATGTCAACTACAGCTTCCTGCTATAATTTAAATTTTCCTGGTGTGTTTTTTAAAGACTGCAACTGATAGACATCTTTTATTAAAAGAGCACCAGTTTTGCAATTGAGTGAAAATGTGAAATGCAGGGTGAACTGTTATTACTGAGGTCATATGAGCTGTGAAGATACTATTTCTCATTGAAGGTATTTAAAAGTAATATTTTTTAGAAATATGCTATGGATAAAAAAAAGGTGTGTATAAAAATGATTAAACTTAACAAGCAATATGCTATCTCATAAATGATAACTGCAAGACACCACTTGAGTTCTGTGGTTGGCAAGGATACTTTATCAGAAGTTTAAATAACTGCTGAA
Organism: Irena cyanogastra; assembly: GCA_013397155.1. Taxonomy (NCBI): domain Eukaryota; kingdom Metazoa; phylum Chordata; class Aves; order Passeriformes; family Irenidae; genus Irena; species Irena cyanogastra. The sequence continues at coordinate 445,751 of VWZV01015316.1, read as the reverse complement.
ATAATTTTTATCAGGATTTTTACTGTTAAACAGCGTTTGTTTTGCAGTTTTAATGCAATTCACTGGTGGCACAGTGTGCATAGTGTTTGCCTCAGTTTTCTTCTCCCTCATAGATATTAGTGACTAGAAATAATCTAGAAACACTTGTACTGTGGCATTTGCTTTGACTGCTCCAATTAGCATCTTTTTCCCACTTTTCTACACTCAGCTTTTTCTGTTTCAACATCAGAAATGCAGAAGGCAAAGTTGTCCCATTAATTCAATTAAGCTCCTTGCTGTATGAACTTTATTGACTTTAAGTGACTCATTTTGGAGTTTATCTGCATGTGTATGCTTTGCTTAAATCTTTTAAAAGAAATAAAATTAGATATATCTTGAACTTATAAGGCTTTTCTTTTATGGTTTTCCATGTAAAAGGAATTGAAGACAAAAATTATTCATTTAACTGCATAATTAGCTGGGCAAAGGGGCCAATATTATTATTTCAGAGCTCTGAGGTTTGTGTGCTGGTTGCTTTTGGTCTGTGACAATAATAGGACAGCTATTTCATTTGTATATGAGGTCATCAGCACAACTTTGGAGTGGAAGAACCATTTTTAGATGAGCCATACGATGATGACAGGCAGTGTAGTAACAACTTCATTTACCCTGTTTTACCTCATGCAGCTTCTTGTGGGATGAAATAGAAGTTTCTCACTAGAACAGAATTTTGTGTCTGCACATGGGAGGAGGCAAAGATCACAAAAGTTCACGGTGTATTTGGAAAGTTTTGCTTTATCAAAGTACATTTGGATGATTTTACTCTCAGTGAACAGCAGTTGAAGTGGGAACTGCTGACAACAAGGTGACAGGAGGCCCACAGCCACTGAAGGATTGAGAAGAGGATTTTGTGGTAGCAAATGTGGGATCTTAGACCAAAATGTGGTTGTAGCCTGAAGTGAAAGACAAACGTCTCCGAGGCGTATGGGAAGTGTTGATAGCCAAGCCCAGCTGAAGAAATCAACTTGAAGCCCTTTGTAAACTCTTACATACGTGACCTATCCATAAGTCACTTACGAGATCTGAAATTAGCCTATACTTAATGAACATGTGGGATTTATTGCTGGTTTTCTGTGTGCAGCCTGTTATTTAGTATCTAGTGCCTTAATTTTTAGAAAGTTCGCCTCCCACACTAGTAACACCTCTGGGAAGGCTGCACCTTTTGCTTTGTGTTTCAGCTTGGCACTGGGGGATGTGACAGGAGCAAGGCTGTTTGTCTCTTCCCTTCCTCCTCCCCAGAGCTCTGCCAGCTGCTCTGGGGAGGGTGCCCAGGACCTTGCCATGGATCTTTTCCATAATTCCCTCCCAAACACAGGGCTTGGTCACCTTGGCTGCTCAGAGACTGGACAGGCCGTGGTTTTAACATGCTTACTCCATAATTTGAATGTCTCCTAGTACAAAGATTTGTAAGGGATTATTATGCTATGTGAATCTCATGTTTATATTGGCCATGCTTGGGATTATATGGGATCTGCTTTTTCCATGCTGATAAACATTTTTATTTTTCTTTTCTTCCTTAAAAGTGAATGCAGTCCAGGAGCTGATGGATACAGCCTTTATTCAACATCCATCATATCACAGTAGAAGAAGTAAACTCAGATAAATATTATTTGAATGAGCTTTGACTTTCTTTTGGTTTGCTAATCTGATCAAATATCCAGAGGTTTAATTGCATTCTCCCAATCAGTAACACTAATAATTATTTTAGTTTCATCATGTTATTGGCCACTAAGAAAAGAAGTCCATATGATTATTGCATTATATATAGTTATTAGTGAGCTGGGGAAAGTAGTTGAGTTTAACAGAAGCCTGATTTGATGGTATTTTTCCTCATAAATGTCAAATAATTCTTTTTATTAGATTGAACATGCACAAGAAAAAAAAAAAAAACACCTCTAAAAAGAAATAGATTTTGAAATAGATTTTGGGAGGATCAGATGAAGCAGCCAGAAGCCTCAAACAATGAACTTCTGCTTCTTGTGTAAAAGGATACTTGTTGGGAATAGTGTAAGGTATTATTTTTAACCTGTGATCAATACATAGAGCTTCCAAGGACCATAGTTATTTCAAATTCTATATCACTTGTTGTTGGGGATTTTTCCCAAATAAATATATTGCTGAGATTTACACACCTGTAAATTTTAGTTTCTGCTTGTGCTCTGTTAAAGGCACAATGCAAGCTCCAGCCTCCTGGTTACTCTGAACAAGTTTTTTACACAGTGAAAAATATTTTGCACAGGTGACCTGGGTTTGATTTATCCTGTAACTCCTGGATTAAGCTTCTTCTGTAAACTAGATGTGCCCTCTTAAAAGGCAGAGTTCCCAGTGTTCTGCTTGGGTTACCTGAGGAATTAGATTTTCTATGAGAACCTGGAGTGCAGGAGCATCCCATATTTTCTTTCCAAAACAGAGCACCATCCTACCCAGCAGGATTTTATTGGGCTGCCTGTGGTCCAATGCCTGCTTTGTTTTAATGCATTTCGTGTTGAGATTCACCGAGGTGGAGGCAGGCAGCAAAAGGGGCTCTCTTAGAATGTGTCTCAAGTCATATTTTAAGCTGGATTAAGGTGAAAATTGTGCTTTCCTTGGAGAATCTTCTCTTGGTTACGTCTCTGCTCACTTGGTGCTCAAGCCTAAATCCCCACGAGGGGAACAAAGCCCGAAGTGTTGGACACGCTCTCCTCCTGAGCCTGCCTTCTCACTCAGGATATCTCCTCCTGGGCTGAGCTGCAGCAAGCATGGCCTTTCGAGGGGTGTGTGCTTCCAACACTCCTGTGGTGGCATTCCCTGGGGGACCCTGCAAGTGTTCCCTGAGGTTTGACACCGCCGGGGATCTGGGCTGGGGACTGGGGTGTGACAGGCTCTTGATCATCAGAAACTGCTGCCTTGGGAAGGCTGGCCCAGAACAGAGGCCAGACAGAGCTAAAAAATAAAGCAGGGATTTATTAAAGGCCTCAGTGGAAACATCTTGGGCAGCACAGGAGCCCAGCCAGGGCTACACCCAAGATGAACCCAAAATGGTCGCAAAATGCACGACCGGTCACGGGGTCTGTCACTTTTATCAGTTCTGCTCCATTTCCATATTGGAGTTAATTGTCCAATTGCAGCTTTAGGTTATGAAGTCCCATTCTGCTTGTTTTTCTCTCTTCAGTCCATCATTGTTTATGCTTTTGGGCCTGAGATTTGGATCATTTGTCCTTGTTTTGTCTCCCCACTCTGTGCAGAGAGCTCACCATCCCCTAATATGAAGCTCAGAACCACACACTAAAGCAGCACAGAATCTGAAAAATATAAAAGCTGAAAGCTGAGGCATCCATGGAGCTGCTGCTCTGAGCTGCTACAGCAGGCAGGGAGAGAAGGGGAACAGAGCAGGGATGTGTCCCTCAGGCCCATCTCACATGAGGGGTCTGAGTGCCAGGAGAGACCTGGGATCCCTCTTCTTCTCCTTGGAGGTTGGCTTGGGTTGGAGCGTGTTCCCCGTGCTGTTCCCAGCCCCCGCCCTGCCCTGCCCCTGTGCCTGAGCTCTTTTTGCTTTGCTCAGTGATGTTTGCCACTAGGTTACCCAGTGCTTGCTGTCCTTCACAGTTGTAATTAGTTTTTGATGATCCTGGTGATTTTTTTAATTTTTTTTTTTTAATTTTTGCCAAACTGGAGTGACAACCCAGCTATTTTCCAGGTTAACGTATTGATAATACTTGGAACTGCAATAATGCAAAATCCTCCCTGTCATCTTTCAACAAGAGAGCTCTTTTTTGTCATGAAATCTGCTAAATGGATGGTTATCTATTTAAATCTGTTGCCAAAGTAATTAACCCTGAAAAGTAATTCCCCTGCCAAATCAAATCAGGGTTGTTTTTTTCTGAAATTCTTTTTAAAAGACAGTAATTCCTGCCAGTAAAGACCAGGGTCCTTAAGAGAATTCTGACAGAGATTTTAGAGTTGTTTTGCCAGTTTCCTTCTTTCAGGTTCAGTGGAAGAAGCAATTGAATCTCTTTTCTCAGCAAAGGTATCCCCAGCAATCATGGAGAGAGACTGTGTAAAGATAAAGGTGTAAGTGGGAAAACAGCTCTTGTTGGGTAGAGAGCTTGTCCCACCCCACACCTCAGCAAGGCAGTGATACAACATTTCTTAAAGGAAAAGTTAAATATGGAGTTATAAGTACAGACAAGTATGGGACTGGGTTTTTTTCTTTCCCCCCCACAAAGGTTCATAGCTCAGGTCTGAAGACAGCTATTGTTGGGCCCTGTTTAGGTTTTTCTCTGGTTATGCAGATTCAAATATAATTTTTCAGATCTGTGGCACAGTCAGGGATTTTTGAGTATGGAAACTTCCTGCTGTTTGTTTCTGCTGCATTCCCAGGAAATACAGCTTAACTCATTGCTTCTGTAAATAGGCAAGATGATAGCAAATGATTGTTCCAAATAGAATAGCTGATGAATTGCTGATACCTGAGCATAAATATCCTCTTAAAGCCCTCAGGATTAACTGCTCACTCAAAGGAGAGTGCTCAGGCACTAATGGAAAGATATTCTGGGCCTCAGTAGGCACAAGATTTCCTTTAGTTCTCAACTGAATCCTGGGCTCAAGAATGTAATAAAAATTTTAACACTTGAGCTGTGGTTTTTCATACTTAAAAAAATCCCAAACCACATACTCTTCTGTTTCCCTAGAACACAAATGTGGAGTCCTGCTAGCTAATTGGAGGAATTCTCTCTAAACTTTTGCCTTTTTTTTAATTAATATTTTTTAAATTATAGCAGCTAAAGTTTAAAAAGTTGAAAAAAAATAGGTGGGAAAAAAAATCTTCTCTGGTTTTCTTTTTTCCTCTTTATTTCCTCTTTATTAGCAGGATGACATTCCCAAGGGAATCTTGTGCTTATCCTGCAATATGCAGCACAACTACTAAAAGTGTCATGGCTTTAATCATGTGTGCCTTTGGAAGGACACCAACACCAGATCATTGCCCTCCAAAAGAGACAGAGAGGGAGAAATAGCACAGGACTGCTCTGTTCACCCTGACTGCTCTCTGTGCTCTGCGTTGGCTGGAGAATTTTCCCTCTCCCTGACTGTGTGTGGCTGGAGACCACGTAAAGAAGGAGCAGCTGCAGTGCTGACCTTTGCACTCACAAGGAGCCTCATGCATTGATCTGGTGTTGATCTCACTCACAGTGACTAAGGCTAAATGAAATCCTCAGGTTCAGCTCAGCTTCTCAAGCCAGGCCTGAATTCTCTTCCTGGTTTTAGTACTGCGGAAGCTTTGAGCCTTGTTGAACTTCAGCCCTGTACGTCCTCAAAGGGCTAGGACTGGATGGTCTTGAGGGTCCCTTCCAACCCTGTCCATTCTAACTAAATGATTTAACTTTAGTTTAAAAGATTTGGAGTTAAGAGAGCTGGTTTGGATTTTTTCTGGAATGGAAAAATCAGAGTCACGGAGTTCATCGCGGTGCAGCTGGCGCAGGTCGGGCCCTTGGTGGAAGCAGCGCAGGTGGCGGTGAGCAGGTGGCAGGACAGCTCTGGGACATGCTGGCTCTGTAACCTGGGGACCATGTGCTCCTCAGGGCAGGTACTCTGCAGGCTCCAGTTGTGTCTTTGTTCTTGCTTAAATCCACTTACCCACGTCATGCGAGGCCTCAGGTTGCTGCAGAGGGCAGAATCACAAGCTTGGAAGACATAGAGGGGACACGTCCATGGGTGAATCTTGAGACTGCTTTAAATGCAACTCCTGGAACAATCAGTGACTCCAGACTGAGAGTGCACACGGGGAAGACCACTGAAAGAGAAGTCCAGGGGAGATGGGATGGAGCTCTGACTCCTCATGGTGATTTCTACAAATCTTGCTAACTCATTGTTAGCTCAAGCAGGTAGCCCACAGTCTCCTGAGAGACAATGAGTTACCTTCTGAACTCTTTCCCTTTTCTTCCCCCTAACTGAAATGCTTTGCCATTTTATGCAGATGTTTTTCCTTTTTCTATTAAGTTATGTAACAGAACAACTGGTTACATCTGTTACTGTTTAATTAAGCTTTTTAGGTCCCTTTCAGAGGACAGCAGTGCCTTTCCAGAGTACTGAATGCACTGGTATGGCATTGACTCAAACTTAAACAGGAGATTTCACCATTTTGTGTGGCTGTAATTACTATTCCATAGAAAAGCATACAAAACTGACACATTGTTCTTTCCTATGCTGCCTGTTCTCCTAATCTTTGTGATTATGAATTTTTGTGCATAAGCACACAAAAATAAAGTTAAAAGAATATAAAGGCTGTCTTTTGCTGCATTCAGCTATGAAGAACTTAATTAAGTAGGTGGTTAAGGAAATACAAAATGCAACTTATTTTTATAGATATTATTGTGAGCTGCCATCTATGCCTGGAATGAGATTTATCCATAAAGATCTTGACTTCTACTAGATGTCTTCTACTGACCTAAAAACACATTATTTAGCTTTGGGATTTAATGTGATTTCCTTTATCCCCATCCAGCACATAACACAAAGAATAACTTCCCACCTTTGGTGTGAACGCAGTTCTTTCCTTGAGTACTGACTTTGACCTTATCCCAACCTAATAAGACACCAAATAAATAGACATGAAAGGTGTCACCCTTGGAAAACTACACATGTACAAGCTGTTTTAACTTGTGATTTCCATAGCTGTTAGCCCCTGGTTTTGACATTATTTTAGGCTGTCTTTATTTAAGGAATAACAGCCCTTCAAAATATGTCACATTTAAAACATGAGCGACAAAAGAGTTTCTATTTCCAGAAAAAGAAATGTTGGGTTTTTAAAGTTTCTCTGCACCAAAAAAATAATAATATAATGTTAAATACTGCATGTCCCAAGCTGTGATCTGGGGATAGCTCATTTGTTTTCACTGGCTTGTTTGGCAGGAGAAGGGAAAGTCTTCTGGATTCTATTTTAAACATTAGAATGCTATTGTGATTCTTGCATTTAATTCACTACCTGGTGGGAAGAACATTGAATTTTTTTCCCCATCACTGTAATATATCAAGCTTTTAAATGCATTTCTTTGGTGCTTGCCTGCCTAGAGATGTTTGATAAAGCAGAGAAGGGTTGATAGACAGACAGACCAAGGGATTGATTTATTTGTGTGTAAACATAATTTGTATAGGTCTTTAGGTACACTCCTATCTCCATATGTGCATACATATGTATCAGAGAAAGCAACACATTTTGTAGACAATACAAATTGCAGGGTTTAAATTCTTCTAGAATTGTAGGAAGCCATTTTTGCTTTTTGATTGTGGTCTGACAGCATCCCAATCTCCAGGATGTCAGATTTTCAGGAGAGAACGTGCATGTTCCTTGAGACAGCTGGTAGGATCTAATAATGTCTGAGAGCTAAAAATCTGAGTCTACTTAACAGCCTTCCCAGTCTGCTTCCATTCCCTTTTCCAGGGTGTAAGTAACATTTTAGCATTCTGATGCTGACGATAATTTGTGCTCACGTTACTATTTTACAGTTAAAAAGGTGATCATGTTCTTCTGCTCTCTAGTTTTACCTGTGCCTAAGCAGAAATGTCATTGAATGCTTAATTTTTTTCAGGGCTTCCTAGGGACGATGATGTATTGAAGCACAGCCTCAGCTGCATTTCTAAACTAACCATATGTCCATTGAAGACTTGCATATGTTTAGCAAAGCTTGGTTGACTTGATCCTTAAGCAAGCCTCAGCAGCAGTTTGTAGTAGAGTTTTAAATGGATTAAATGTAGGGAGATGCAGATAGTGGCTAAAATTGTTGATAGTAACTAGCTGGGGATGGAAGGAGCTGACTCCATGGACCTGCCTTTCAAGTCTTGCTGGGGATTGGAATGTGCAGCTTGACAGAGTGAGAAGACACTTTGGATATTCCCAGTTTGGAGGAGTAGGGTGGTACCTAGTGGAGGTGGTTCTAGACTGCACATATTTTAGCTAGAGCAATGCAGATTTTTGTCTCTTTACTCCTACCTCTGGTATTTTCTGAATACTCCCTAAATGCCAGTGCAGCAGCAGTGAACCTTGATTAAGTGAAGGAACATAACTGAAGAAATTAATAATAATTCAGTGTACAATGCCTGACCTGAAGCTGAAGTTAACAGCAAATAAATTGTTTCCAGAGTGTGTTTTCATTGTAGGTGTGGTGTAAAGTGGATATTCTGGATGTGGATATTGACAGGGGAAACCTTTGATCTGGCACATCTTTATCAAACCAGCTGACAGGGAAATTTGTCTTCAAAGCTGGAAGGCTTTCTGGCTGCCATAGTTAACTTGAAGCTTGCTAGAGCTAGACATGACCTGCTCCATTTTAACACTAATTTTTAAAGTATTGTGTTTCCTACTAATTGCTCCAGGAGCGAAACTACTTTTCTGAAAACCCAGACCTTTCCATGGTTATCTGTAACTGACTAGAAGGATTCTAAAAAAGAGGTGGCACTGTCATTTTATCAGTGATGTGCTGCTTTCAGGGAGGGTTTTACATTCTGTTCGTGCACAGAGTGTTTTGCATGTGGAGGTTTTAGAATGTTTCTATTGTCATTCCTTATAAAAAAAAAAACCCTTGTTTTCCAAATGGAACATGCAAAGGCCTTAATTTAGACTACAAAATACAAATTATTGAATACATCTTGAGCATGAGGAAGTAACTCTGGCAGCATTTACTCTTCCCTCACCTGCACTGCTGGTGATCACCTTGATACCTGGCTTGTGTTGTGAGTCAACAGACAATCTGGATTTGTATTTCTTGTAATAGATCCTCTGCAGGTCAGGGATGTACTGTAGAGGCTGCAAAATTGTTTTCCTTGGGGGAAGATTTATGTTACTCATGGCTTAGAAACATCTCTTTCAATGGGTGGGAAGACCAGCCTTTGCTTTCTAAGGAAACAGAAATTTCAGCAAGAGCAGAATTTTTAGGATTGGCATCTTCAGGTTCCATGCATCACCTTACACAGCAGCAGCAGGGAATGTCAGGACATTGGTCTGGAGCTGGACTTTGGGGAACTGTTCATTTATTTGCTGTATTGAAGCTGTGAGGATTTATTTCCTTGCAGCTTTTGAGCCTCATGTTTTTTCTGTAGGGAAAGGAACTGTGTTGAAAGCTTAAATTGGCAGTTTTTACTTTCAGCAGTCAGAGGCAGGTTTGAATTTCACTGCTGGATTTTTTGGGTTGGTTTAACTGTTCCCTGAGGCAGGTGTGGTCTGTGTTCAGGGGTTTTGTCTTTGCTAATATTTTGCTGAGTGTTTAGAGAAAACAACTTGTCTCTGCGTCCTGGAGTGAGATATTTGCTGCAAGAAGGGAAGGATGGAGGAAACAGAGGCATCTGGGACAAGTTTCTTCAGTGCTGTATGAAATAAATGAGGCTTTTTCTTTCTTTGGGGATACCTATTAGAGCTGATGGTGGGTCTTGCAGTGATTTTATTGATAAAAGCCAGGAGCTGCAGAAGAACATACAGACCATCCCTAAAGCAGGTTTCTAATCTAGGAAAAGGAGTCAAACATTCCTTCATGTGTCAGGTACTTCAGGTTTCCCAAAGCTGAAGCTGACAATGAAATGCTTACTTCTAATATCCATTTCTTGGAACCTGCCTGCTACTGTGGCAGTAGTTCCACTCAGCTGCATAATTTCATGTGACTTCTCTGGAATATTATAGCCTAGATTTTGAAGCTAAGAGCTCTGTTTCTCCTATTACCAAGCAGCCTGACTTAAATCATTTCACAGGAACAGAAAGCTTTTTCTCTAGAACTGAATCTACAAGTCCAAGCACATTAGTACCCTGATAGAAAAAGGAGGAAAAAATTTAAACAGGTATTTCCAGAATAACTTTTTTCTAGGAAAACACCTTACAGACATTTCCTTGGATCCTGGAGATGCCATTTAATATTGGTCTACATTTTAACATATTTTCTTGATCTTTTCCTGAGGAACTTGATATTATTTTTGTTTCTCACAATTATTTGCCATTGTATGGGAAATTGAGAGGTAGAGGATATTAATGAAATGTACTTCTGTTAATGGATTATGGCATTTCTGCTTATGGTGGCTTTTTGCTTTAGTCCAGTGACTACTCTAGTTGTTTAAAAGAAAGAACTTAAGAACTTGTTTCTGGAACAAATACCATTCTCAAGTGGCTGAGGATTGGATTGTTCATGTGGTCATGTTAGAACCCCAGATTCTTCTTCCACACATCCAAGACATTTGTAAAAATTGCTGTGCCATTAGATTGAGCTCCAAGCCTTGTTTTTCAGTGAGTGTAGAAACACCAGCACTAATACTTGGGTGAGCTTCAAATTTGAATAGAAAACTCCTGCTGCTGGTGTGATGCTCCTGCTCCTGTGCCTGTTGTGATGTGAAGGGTGTTCCACAGAACAAGTTCAGTATTTTCTCCTCTGTCCTGCAGCATCCTCGTGCTGTGGTCACAGCAGCTGACAGGGACAGTTCTGGCCCTCGTTTGGCGTTGATACAGCGGCCACATTCTCAGTGCAGTTGCCACTTTGCTGACGTGAAGGAGCTGTTGTTTGCTCAGTGAGTCTGAGCTGTTTGCTCAGAGATGATGCTCCAGAGCCAGCAGAAAAGCTCCTCTTCTCAGCATTCCCCATCTCTCTGCTGAAGGGGCTCTGCTGACGCAGCACTGGCGCTGTGAACCCTGTAATGGAACACACGCAAAATTAAACTGGAAATTAGAGGGTAATGGAAGAATTTTTAGGGAACGTGCAGCTCAGTGGTAAATAAGTGGTAGATTGGAGTCTGCTCCATGCTGCTGTTCTGGTAGGTTTAACAGAGGTTCGTGTTTCTGTCTCTGTGCAGGAAGTAATGGAGTGTGAACTGGAGCGTACAGGAAAGCAGGAAAGCCTTCCCTGAGCTCAAAATGCTTTTATTTTTTGTGGGAAAGGATGAGAGCAGGAAAAGCTTAAAAGTGCAAGAACCAAGTGATAAATTTGAAGGTCTCATATGAAGCAGTCTGTATTTTCATACCATTGAGTTTAAAATAAATAATGAAAAGAATTATCTGAAGCTCTGCTTATATCTGGACAGTGATCATATACCTGTTGGTTTATATCTGCATTAAGGGTATGTGAAGTTCTTAGATGACTTATTGGTCATATTATACTTTTTGGCATTTTTTCAGAACACAAATAGGCAGTAGAGATTCAAAATCAGAGATGCAAACAGGGATTTCACAATGAAAGCTCAATTTCCAGTCCCAGCAGATGGCAAAAATCCTCATTTATGGTGAATTGAACTCAGCCTGTGTGAGCTGCTTCTTCTCTGCCTGTGTGACATAATCAGGGGTATTTTGAATACACTTGAGATGTGATCTGTGTGTGCTTCAGATCATGCTACTTTCCACAAAGCCTATTTGCTTGGTATGAAATATTTACACATCATTCTACACAAAGATTTGTTAGTCATACATAATGCAGAGTGTTGAGTCTTTGGCTGTGTTAGCATCTGCCATCTTAGCTAGCAGTAGGTTTGCTAATTTAAATATTTTAATGAATGAGTCATAACCTTTGTGTAAGAGCACCAAAATTATAATTGTCATTTTATTGTATCCACCAATGTATTTTTAGCAGAAAAACCCCTGATTTCAGTGCTCAGTGTAAGGTATTCAGCATAGTTTCATGTAGGACTCAGTTTATAAACCAGTGGAATTCACTTTAATAAATGTGTAGACAGATAGCTTAGATAATAAATACCCTAGTACTCTATTTTCTTCAAATATATTAAATTTTTTGCTTTATCATTTGACCTTTGGATGGAGTTGCAAATTGCTGATGGGTGAGATTTGGAATCTTTCAGCTCTAGATCTCAGGTAGAGAGTGGCTTTTTATTCAGAGGACACTTTTCCCTCTGTCACACACAGGAGTCAAGGAAAATGTTATTTCCAGATGCAGCAATCATCCTTTTAAGCCTCCTGAGCCTTAGAGGTGCCACCAGAAAATTTGCTGTGCTTGTAAATAGGTACAGCAAAGCCTTCACTGTGATTAGCATGGATTCAACTGGAAGGGATTTGTACAACTCTGTTATTTAGGACTAGTGATGTAAGAAAAAAAGCTTGTCACAGTCATTATCTTACAGCTGAACAGCAGAAGAGCCAACAAGTAGCACCTGGAGATAAGCCAGAATTTTAGAAAGTGCCTTTTATGTTGAACAGTCAGTTATGTTGTTGGCTTGAGCTGCATTATAGGCCATGGCATCTCAAGGATTTTTCCAAAGGATTGTTTGTCTCATTTGTGCTGCACAAACGTGGAAGAAGCCTGCTTGTCTGGGAGCATCCGGGATTTATTCTGAAGGATGCTTGCAGCTTAATTGGTTTCCTTATATTCTGATGCATAATTATTCCCTCATACCCCACTAGGTTTTGATGCCCCACTTACTTTAATTGTGAAGTACCACAGGCACTGCATAAATAAAAATAAATATCCAAAGGCAATTTATAAATACATCCTTACCCTTCGTCTGCACAACATTTAGCTGTCTTGGAATTCTCAGGCAAAACATAGTTAGAAATCCTGCTCTCAGCTGAACAGTTAGGCTGTTTTATGATGAAATGATTCTGTGAATCAAAAAATATTATGTTGTTGTAACACAAACCTATGCAATATTGAGAAATGCAACTAAGATTTCTGTCTTTTTGTTTTTTTAATGGACAGGCACAGTGTAAGCAATGGCTTTGCTTACAGCCATAAACATAATTCATCCTTTGCAAACACGTGTCTAACAGGGAGCTCAGACTTCAAGAACAATGCGGATCATGTAAAGAAAATTCACATTTTATTTACTTCTTTCTTTTTCAAATTGTTTCTTTTACCATGTGGCAGCAGGTTTGATGATAACAAGGCATATGTGTTCTGGAAAGCAGGCTTAATTAGCTCCTGAAATTATGTCCCCTTGGTAGCTGCTTTCTTTTTTTTATTTTTTTGATGCTGGGAGAAGAAAGATTCTGGCCTTGTTGCCCACCAGAGAACGCCAGCAGGAAAAGATAAGGTTTTTATTTGCAAGTGCTTTTTGTGGAAGATAAGTGGCTCAGGCTCCAGACATCTGCTATGGAGTAAAAGTGAAGAGGGGTTTGTGCCCTGTGACTGAATTCCCCCACTTCTGGAAGGAAAGTTTGCAAACCCTCATGGATTTTATATCTGGGTAGGTTACTGTGTTAGAATTCTATGGGAAGGAAGGAAAAAATGTATTTAAGGAGTAGGAAAGGACCTGCTGAGGAGGATGAGTGGATGGTGGCCTTCACTTCTTCACTGGTTCCTCCTCTGTTTCCCTGCCTGACCTGCTTTGGTTCAGAGAGGGGAGGTTTGGTTGTTTGCTTTTGTGGTGTGGGGCTCATTTCTGCAAGAGCCTGAAAAGGTTCAGTGCTGAAGAAGTGCCCAAAGTAGGCTCAGAATGTGTGCACTGGATCTTGCTGGCAATTAAATAAACCCAGTGCTGGGATTGAGACTCTGCCTATCTCTGTATCTTTGTCTTTTACTTAACGTGAAATCTTGGTTCAGGTCCCATTTGTCTCTATCACTCCTTTAAAGAATTGCTTTGCCACATTTGAGGGTTTAACCATTTCTTATGAACAAACTCACTAAATTTTTGTGTTGGTGAAGTGATATTTTTTTTACAGGACATAGTACTGTAGGACATACACTGCACTTGGGACTTAGAACAGATATCATAAATTGAACTTTGGGTTGAAGATTTTGTGAGAGTGATGGTTAATAAATGAGAGGATTATTATTGACCTAGCAGGTGAATTTAACTGTGTGCAGCATCTGTCCTGAGGAGTCACAGTTTCCTCTTCTGCAGGCTTAGTGTTGTACATCCCATTTTAAAGATTATTTTTCTACTTTCTGTATTTACATCCCTTCATCAGTATGGATTTCACTGGACAGAAACAGTTCATGGCACGGTACCAAATATGTGTGAAGTGTGTGAGAGTGTGGCATTCCTCCTCCTGTTCCAAGTACACACCTCCTGCAGCCCAGAATCTGTAATTTAGCAGAGGAAATTGCTGGCCAGTGGGATTATTGCTTCATATGCTTACAGGAGTAAAATCAAAGGGTGAGAAAGAAGGGGCTAAAAATTTAAACTACCTCCCATTTGCTTGGAGATGAGAGGGAGGAAAAAGGCAGAAGTAAACCCTTAAGTTCATATTTTAAGTGATGCCTCCTTGCCACTCCTACATGGGTTTCTATGGAAACAGAAGCAGAAACTGGGCCATTGGCAGCCAAGAATCCATTTACACTTTAAATTTACTGCTTGAGCAGCCATGCAGTTTTCTTGTCCAAATTAAATCATAATGGAGTAACACATGCTAAGTAAATTGGGGGTAAGTTGAAAACAGCAAATATTAAATATCTTCCATGGACATGCCAAAAACCCCTCCACCTTTTTTTCTGAAACACCATCAAGTGACAGGTCAGATTATATTTTATAAAGAAGCTGCTTTCTTGTGGCTTTACAAATATGCATTGGAGGTATATTAAGCAGGTTATTATGTTCTCTCTGTTAATTAGGGATGTGGTTTACTCTCTTAGGCAATGTGGCTGTTTCAGGGCTTGGCATGCAGGAAAAAAAACAAGTTGCACTTTCCTTACTGCTCATCCTCTGATAAATTCCATGGTGAGAGTCTCAGGCACTGAAATGGCTTATGGATGTTGTACAATCACAACTGGTATTTATTTAAGCCTGACTAGAAGATAAGGCCAGCTTAGATGGGGTCTTATCAACCTGGTCTGGTGGGTGACATCCCTGCCCATGCTGGGGGTTTGGGACTTGATGATCTTGAAGGGCCCTTCCAACTTAAATCATTCTGTGATTCTATAGAATGGAATAAAAATAAAAATGCTTCTACTGCTTGGGATAAAACTGTTGTCATATACTTGCCACTATTAGAAACTTTGCTCAAGTTATTAAGCACTTGCTAAAGCTGTTTGTTTTCTGTTTTAGTTAGTTTTCCTCTTTTTGTTGATTTTTTTTTTCCTGTTCTGGTGAGCTTTGATTAGAAAAATGATAGTGCTCCTGTGCTTTTGAGAAAGAAGTTTTCTTCTGAAAACATACCCAAATTATGTGCTGTGTTTGGTTCTGTTTGTCAGTTCTCTAACTGCACTTGCTCCCTCAGCTGACTTTCTGAAATCTGGTGGAAATTCCAGACATTTTTCCCCAGTGCTAATGAAGTGGATGGTGGGTACACCTGGAGTCAGGGAGCAGGCTGGGCTAAACCATGGCCTTATGAACAGCCATGGAAGAGGGACAGGAACTGGAGAGAAACAGGAATAACCCAGGAACTGCATCTGGATGGAGGGAAGAGTCAAGGATGGAGAGAGCCTGAATGAGGGGAAGAACAGATAAAGAGAAATGGGATGCATCATGAGGAGTAGAGTGCGTGAAATGCTCAAATAACCAAGAAAAGGAAGTAGAGATGAGTGTAGAATATAAGTGGGACTGAGAATAAACTGGGAGGACTGGGACTGACAGAAGATGGAGGCTAAACCTGTGGTAAAGTCTTAGGAATAGAGAATTGGCAAGGAATAGAGAATATGAATCTAGAAGGAGAAACTGCCTGGGATAAAGTTTGGTATGAAGTATCTTCAGAGGCTGAAATGGCAAGCTAAGAGAAATGCCAGAGAGCAGTTTGGTCTGTGTTTGGGATCTCTCCCAGCCTCTTGCCAAGTTTTCCCTGGGGGCTGGACCAAGAGAGAGCTGCAGTCCCTGCAGGGCTCTTCCTCAGCCCTCTGACAGGGCTTCTAAAAGGGTACCAGTGCCAAAATAATGATGGCAAAATACAAGAATTTGGTTTACCTTTGTGAACCTCATTTCCATTCATACTTAATTTTAAAATTTTTTTTCCCCAAGCAGTTGGTGGCTTTTGGGTCTCGCTGCCACCAGCGAAATATGCCAGGCGTGAAGGCAGCCAGTGCTGGCAGGCAGAGCAACTGTTTTGACAGAGCAGGAGATGTGCAAAGCAAGTGTTTCTCCCTTTTCTCCTGCTCCTGGTCAGGGATAAACACTTGTATGGCCCAGGGAGATTCCACTGTGTGGGAATTCCAGAGCAGCTGCTGCTGCTGCGGAGCACACGGAATAATCCTGCTCTTCTAAAAACTGAGAGAGAAAAGCCAGAAGCACCTGGTGTGGGGAAGGAAAGAAGGACTAATCCACGGAGATGAGAAGAGGGAACTCATTAAATATGTCCACAGTGAGTTAGGAATGTTTTGAGGGATGAAGGGCAAGGATCACTTTACAGCCTCGGAGCCACCTGAGAGATCTGAGTCAGTGGGAGCTCATGGCAAAGGTAGATAGACTTGTTAGGAGAAAACCTATATGGCAGTGCTGACAGCTAAAGGAGGCAATACAAGCCCGTGTCTGAGGACTAGAAAAGAGGCAATTTATTGTTATTACTGCTGGAACAAGTGGTACAGCCAGAGTCTTGCTGAAACAGGTACGACACAGTGTGAAAAATGCTGCAAGCCGTTGCAGCTTAGGTGAACTTCAGTGGAATTCCTCTGGAGAAATAACTCAGTCATGAAATGGTTTTGAATGTAGTTTTAAAAGAATGATAGTACTAGGAGAGGCTTGGGATATTTTATTTTCTTGAGGAAGAGATGGCAGCTTTCTGTAGGGACTGAATATTGCCCAGATACCTGCAGGACTATCAGCCATCAAAATTAAATGTGCAAAGCCCACTTAAAATTAGAAAGCCAGCAGAGGAGGCTGTGGACATCCGTAGATGGGAAATTAAAACAAAATTTCATTCCTGTTGATATTTGGGGTACATATAATGCATTCATAGACCTCCCAACATGTAGGACAGCTTGTTCTTTGTGTCTGGAGATGAAAGGAGAGCTTTGTGCCAGCGTTCCTTGGGGCTCACGTGGTGCATGTGGGTGATCAGGTGTCTGCTGAAAACGAGCCTGGCACTCAGGCACTGAGCTGGCAAACAGCTTTCCTGGTGCTTGGATTTCATAGGAGTCAGAGTATAGGCCAGCAGGAGAGATGAGTGCTGAATGTGACATCTGTGCTCAGAAAGAGAAAATGTGAGGCAGCTGCTGGTTTTCTGATGGTCAGTTCTGTGGGAAGTTTTAACCCAGAATTTAAAAAATTGTAGGTGGGAATCTGAAAGTGAATGGGAAGCAAATGGAAACTGGTATAAATGGATTATTTTCATGCTGGTTTGGGAAGACTAATGGCAGAGATTAGCTGTTTTTTTAAACAAAATTAATGCAGGAGAGTCAATCTGTTTGGTTTGAAACAAAACATTACTTTAGCATTCCACAGGAAATTATTATTGAAGGTGGAAAAAAATTGCATAGGAAGATGGCTAAGGGGTCAACTACAAGCAGCTGTGAACAAAACACAATTTTCAGGATGGATAGAGATTAATGATTTTGTGCCATGATTAGAAGATATTATTAGATGTTTGCTCATTAAATTTTGGCTAATGTGAAATTGAGAGGATTTTGCTCAGATGGAGAAAAACTCATCATGCAGGGTAAACACAAAGGAATTGCCAGCTGGATAGGTGGATATGGAAGAGTTAGAGGGCACTGGTCGAAGTTGTGCCCCAATGATGAGAATTATAAACTGCGTGGTGGGGAGACTTTGGAGCTGGAGATACTGGGCTGTGAGAGAGGGCTGCAGCTGCACAATCTGGGAAGAAGCAATTCCTCATAAAAACAGCTCAGTTTGTGCCCTGCCTAATGCCCTCTTTTTATCAGCCTGGATTCTGAGAAAAGGCCTACGAGTTGCTTGCTCTGTGCTATAAAGGAACTTTTCCTTTCCTTTTTTTCCTTTTTTTTTTTGGGAAAATATGGTTTCAATTTAAGCAACACTAAACCCACAAGTCCTCAGAGCGCTCCTGTGCACCTGAAAGGGCTTTTAGGTCCCTCCTGCTGCCAGCAGGGGCCTCCCCTCAGTCTGGAACTCACTAATAGACATATTTCACTTCTGTGATCATCTATTTACCTATCAGCAATAAAAGCAGAGATTTTCAGGTATGCTTCCTTTTTCTTTAGGAGCTCAGCTGCCACAGAATGCAAAATGTGAGCAGAAGGACCTGTGCAGTGAAGCCCAGGTCTCCTTTAGTCAGAGCTGAACATCTCTGTTCCTATGGAAGAAAATTTCCCTGCTATCAGACTGGGATTCACTTTCCCTGCTTTTAGCCTCCTGTTGGAATTGCAGCAGGCTGAAGCTCTGCCTAGGAGTGATTGTCTGCTCTGGTGGTTTGCCTCTCTCTCAGGCTGCCTGATTCCCATGGGGAAGTGTGGGACCTTGCACTTGCTGCCAGGGCTCTAAAAGGGGTCACTCATTCCTCTCTCATTCCTCTCTCCTGTCTGCTCCTTACCCAGGCTTTGCTGCACAGCTTCCCCTCGTGCTGCTGCACACAGCTTGTCACAGGGGTTTGGAATAGAGTAAACTGGCAGGGAGGCTCAGCCATCTGCATTTCACTCTCCTCACGTGCTCCAGGCTTGGAGCAGACACACGCTGGGGTTTTTATTTTCTGAGGATGCGGCCGCGCATCCTTAATTTATCCTTAATTATTTTAATCAGTTTGCTGCTCCCAGGTGAGGCAGAGTGGACTGAATGCTGAGGGTGGAGAAAAATACATTAAGCTGCAAAAAAACCCAGTTTCCTTCAGGATTTTAATCCATGCATATCTTTATTATCTTTATTCCTGCACATTTCAGAAGACTTTCACTTGTTGCTTCCCTGGCTAGAAATGCTCTACACTGTATACATTGGAATTGAGGAAATACAGATCACACAAATTTATTCCTTGTGTTCAAAACAACTTCTGATCCTCATCTTTGCATCTCAACAGAAAAAAATAAAATATGTATCTTTTTAGGTTTATGGCTGTTTTTTGATTGGTTTTTTTGGGTTTTTAAGCAAAAAAAATAAACAGTTCTATGAACATGAGACACAGGAACACATTAATTTGATTCCATCTGCTGAATAATTTTTGTGAATTTAATTGCACCCCAGTTCTTTCCAACACATGAAGACATATGTTCCTAAACTAATTGAATATAGCTTCTGGTCTTGGCAGGGGTCCAGTACACTGTTGAATCAACAACAGTATTAAGAATTCTTTCAGCTGTAGTATGTTAAATGATCTCTTCACCATTTTCAGGAAAATCCTGTGACAAAATGAGATATAGGCTCATAAAAAGCTGGCTAAATACCCCAAATGAGATACTAGTTGCCAAGAAGCTTTCTGATTGTAATGGTAATTTTTTTTTTTTTTTTTTCGCTATTTGTATGTTCTGGCTATAAATTTTATTTGCAGCTCCTTTCAGGTGCTTTTGTTAGGTCGATAAATGTGGCTGCCGTGGCCTTAAATTCCTCCCTTCATTTCTAAATGAAAAATATTTAAAGGTTGTAAGATTTCTTATCTGTGAGATTAGTGAGATTATCACACTGGTTATCAAAAAGTGCTGAAAGTCTGGTTGAAAACCCAGATCTTAATAAAATTTACCAGCTCAAGGATATCCTATACATATGGAATGCTTCCTTTTCCTTTTTTTCTGTGGTGTTCACCTCCTCACTCCTTCAGGCGACCAGCAGAGTTTTGTGGCTGTTGACTCTTCCTGGACCTGTGTGGTCTGACAGGATTGCCAGCAGCCTGACTTGCCTGGAGTAAACCAGGAGGGTGCAGAGTGAGAATCTGAAAGATCCCTGAGCAGGTTCATTATGGTCCCTGTGTAATCACAGGCATGTGGGATCAGCAGGAGAGGCTGAGCCCAAGCTAGCCTGTGTGCTTGCTGCTGCTGTGTCAAGGAATTTCAATAATCTGCCCCAGAACTGCATTATGCAGATGCAAGTGTGTTATTGAAAGGGAAGAAATAGAAGTAATTGCTTCCTGCTTCTGAGAGGGGATGCACATCTGAAAGTCGAGGCACATGTTCTGGCTTGTGTGGTGAAGTTGCAGGAATTTTATTCAATCAGTGCCACTGCCTTCTCCAAGCTCAAAGCTGGAGAAGTGCAACCCAGTGCTTTGCGTATCATGAAACTGAAAAATCATATAAATGCAGCTGAGGTTTTTTTACTGTACTGACTCTCAGCCCAGTGTTAAGTTACCTTGAATAAACAAATAAAAAACTGCTATTAAATATTGGTATTTAAAGGCTGGGAGGTGCTTTTAGTGCTTGGTGACTTCACAGGGTTGGTGAAGCCACAAAAATGTCCTGTGTTATATTTATCTGCCTAAATGCTCATGGACTGGGTTGTTTTCAGAAGAGATTTAAATAATTCATCAGGTCTATCATTTGCTTATGAGTTAATAATCCTTCCTTGCACAGAATCACAATGCATGTTAAAAAATTTCCCTCTGGAAACAGAAAAAAATGCCTTAAAACTTCCATACCCCTGAGAGGACACGCTGGAACTCATCTGTGCCTTTTGACTTGTACTTGATAGGCACAGAATTGTGGTTCAGTGCTGGGTTAATGGTTGGATTCCATGATCCTAGAGGGCTTTTCCAACCTAAATGATTGTGAGATTCTGGTGAAACTTCTGTGAGACCCACTCCTGATTCTCACTGATTTAATCACCTTGGTTGAGGAGTATTACTAATTCCTGGTATTACTAATTCCATGGTGGCAGTTTCCAACCCAAAAGATAGGAAAAAATTGGAGACTAATTCCAAGCTTTTTGTAGATGTCAGGGAGATATCCAGTTGTGCTCTCTTGCCCCAAGGAAGGATGAAACTGCACCTAGTGAAACAACTTGGCATGAAAATGAACTGAAGGCCTTGAAGAAAGGCTTGAAGCTCAGGCTCTGAGGTGTGTGGATGTGTTCACATGCTAGAAATAATACATAGAATATAACTTCAAAGGAGCATCTCCGAGGGAAGAGAGAGGGAGGAAGAGTAATGCACTAATAATTCTCTTCATTTGAAGGTTAAAAGGATGCTGAAGCAGAAATGGCAGTGTTCAGTGCATCCTGTTAAATGACAAATAACCTCTTCCATGTCCCAATTTTTTCCTTCATAACCAACCTTTCCTTTCTCCTCCTGTCAGAAGTGTGGATGTAATTCACATGTTATGTGAGTAGAAGCAAAAGTATATGACAGGCAAAATATTGAATCCAGAATCCCCTTTTTAACATAGCTTCAGGTTTATGGGAGTTTGCATTGATTTTTATTTTTCCTTAAGTCTGAGCAAGAGGAAGATACAACAGGAGGGGACATAAGCACATCTATTCCCAGCTCTTTCAGATGGGACCTTAAAGGAATCCTCTCTTCGGTGTCTGTGATACAGTGGTCATCAAATCTCCCAAAAAATCAGGCTTGAAGGTGTTTCACTGCCCTATCTGGGATAAACTTGCAGAGGAAAGGTTGAGAAAGGAGCCTTTTCCTTCTCAGTGCATGTGTTTAAGCCCTGCAGATGTAGTAAAACTCAGTGCTGCAGGTTTTGATGCTCTGCCTCAAAGCAGAGGGTTTTAAAAGCAGATCTTTTTAATTTGAAAGGTGCATTTTGCAGCACCAGCACAGCCAAGTGGTTGAGTTCACAGGAGGCAATTGGCACGAGTGTTGTCTGTGTACAGATGCTGTCCCTGAGTGCTTTGAGCCAAGATAATTTCCAAATTAAAAGGGAATTTTAGAATTTTAGCTAAAAAGCACCTGCATGCTGCTTCTTGAATAAGCAGCAGCTGCAATCTCTTTGTGTTATGTTTCCCTGCATCTGGCCTGGCCTGGCCTGGTACTGCTCTACACGTTGATTCATTTAAGCACTCATAAATTTAACAATAAATAATGTACATTTGAAGTGGTACGTGCATGTTTTTCCTTTCTATCTGAAGAAATGTGACCTTTCTCTGCCACATTGATACCACCACTTATTTCTCTTGTCATGTTCTATGATAGCTGCTCACTGTTATGATTTAGAAATGCTTTATCTTGGTTTTCCAGCAGCTTAAAAACTGGCCTAGTTGTGCCAGAGGAGTGTTAAACCCAGAGATGGTTGTGTCCTTTTTATTAAACATGGGATAAAACCAATCTAGCTCCAGAAGGTAGAACTTGTAGAGATCACTTTGATAATTTGTCTCTCTCTGGTGAATTTTAAAACCCCGATGTCTTATCAATGCAACCAGATTATTCTGAGCAAAAGAGCATTGAGAGCACAACAGCTTTCCTTTAAAAGTTGTGGTGCTGCCAAGCCAGAGTGGGAGTTGCAGGCTTGGATTCTGCATGGTTGCTTCCCCAGCAGTGTCTGTTACCTTGCAGTGCGGGGGGCAAAGTTTGCTGAAAACATTTATTTGGTCTCCCCTGTTGCTTTGGGCTTCTTGTTTTTAAATCACAGTGCTTCGAATGGATTTGCAGATTAGTTATGTATCTCTCATTCACAAAAGAAATTGAGTGGTGTGATTTTCTTTTTTTTTTTGCCTAGGTTGACTGGATAGATGAGAATCAGATAAACACAAAATGAGGCCATTGTTACTATGCCAAAGCTCCTATACTACATGGAAACTGTTTATTTTTGCTTTGCATTTAAAGAAAAGCAGTATTTAAAGTCTTGTCCAGCTGCAGAATGTTTATTCAGCATCTGCATTGAACATGCATTAATAAGTCACAAAAATTAATAATTTACAATAGAATACACATAAAATGCTTGGACTTCTACTCAGCTGCCTGCAAGTTTAACTTAATTCATCCACACAAGCAAAATAAAAAGGAAAGAGGCTGCAAGACAAATCTAAGAACTACACAGGGATTGGCTCCACTCATCTTTACTCTTTGTGGTTTTGGAGCAAAGAGAAAAATGGGAAAAGCCACTGGGAAAAAATATTAAACTCTCTTGGTTTTGGGGGAAAGAAAGACAGGACTTTTTTAGGAAACACTTTTAAATAAATGTTGCTGTTTGTTACAAGTGTACAGAGCATCTAATTGTCTGGGTACATTTTCCGTGCCAGGAGGTTAATGAAATTAAATACATAACTAGATTTTGAACTGAACCAGATTTAATTTATGGCCATTAATATTAGAAAATTTAACTGTGCTAAAATGGCAACCTGAAAATCGAATCCTTTGAAGTATAAATTCAATTCTGGAGAAACCAGTTAATGGAAAGTCTACATAGATAGAGCCAAGTGCTTCATATAATCTAGAAATGTGCTATTTTTGGCCACTCTTCTGTAGGTACCTTTTGAATTTCTGGCCTCGAGACACTACTTAAATCCCTTTTCCATGCCAAGAACTGGCCATCTCAGAGTTTTCTTTCTCAGTCAGAGGTAATCAGCAGGACAAAAATTTGGTAGCATGCCCCCGTTCTGTCCTTCATCCAACCAAACTGATGTGGGTTTTATCACCTACTTTTGGAGAGAAGTTTCTTTAGTTTGGTGACTCCTCTTTTAAATTTGGAGTCAAATAGCTGACTCAGGATTTTTTGATGCTTAGAATTCCAAGTAATAATAATAAAAAAATTTAACCCTTCAGCTACGTAATCTAAACCCATATTTCAACCTGACTTTGAATATGGAACGATAGATCTCAAATGTTTGTTTTACCAGCCCCTTCTCAGGGAGAGATTAAGATAAAAAAAGTTGTGCTTCTGGGTGGTAAAGAAATCTGGCAGATTACAGAATACTGAGTATTTATATCATGGCATTTTGCTAAAAAATTCCATTGACACAAACCGTGTCTCAGAGATTCGGAAAAGTCTCCCCAAATCTTCACATAGTTCCTACTTGCAGCAAGTAGCATTTTTATTGCCTTGTCTCCTGTGGGGAAAGCACTCATTAAAACTCCATTTAATTTGGTGTTAACGATGCCATTAGCTCCTCCACATGTTTCGTGGGAGTCCTCCCCCACATCTGCATTCTTTCTCCCAGTTTTCCACCATTCACTTTGTGTGTCCCCGAAGTCTCTCCTGGTGTGTTAATGAACGCCAGGCGGGACCATGGAGCATCTTTTGTAGCTTCAGAGGGAAGGGTAAAATGTGGGCACTGAAAAGTGGATTTTGTCACATGGAGGCCTGGGAAAACAGCCCTCCACCACAGGAGTGCTCTGGTGAGCAAATCACCTTGGAGAAAGAGACTCCGATGTTCAGTTCTCTGCACAGAAAGTCTCTTGCTCTGCTTCCCACCAAAATTTTTAATGCCTGAGATTCCTCATGCAAAAAGAGAGTCTGCTTTTTATTCAGGCTTACTAAGGATGACTACAGAGTATTTTTTTATCTATATGCTTCCACTTCTTTGTTTTGTTTTTGTTTAAGCATCAATATTGCAATTTACTTTATTTAGATAAAATTTTAGTTGAGTTTTACATTAGAATTACACTTTCTCAGGTATTTCACAGGTATCACTCTGATATTCCGAATGACTCATTTTGATTTGAGCTTAAAGCCCTTTTCCAACTTTCACACTTCTGTGATTGTAAGAAGAAATAAAATGCAGTGTATGAGAGGTAAACGCATAGCCAGGGGTTGCTGGTATGTGGAAAACATCTTTTCTTCATTACAAGTCCTATGCCCTGCATCCTAAACGTGTTTTTCCACCTCCAGTAATCTCTGCCCGCTCTCCAAAGTGCAATTCCACTGCAGCAGTTTCTTCAGCGGGGTACAGATTTCCCATTTCCATCTGTGTCCTACTTCAGCAGAGAAAGGATTTAGGATGCACCATGTAAGACACTCTGTACAATGAGGAAGGGTGGAAAGGCTCATAAATAGCAGGTTGGATTAATTCCTGCTGATGTGGAACTGCTGTAAATTGAACTTTGTTTGCTCACACGCTTCGATTGGGGAGTTGTTGTCTGCTCTGGAGGGAAATGGTTGCCAGAGAAATTTAAAATAAATTGGTTGTTCACCTAGTTGGTGTTTTTTTTTATTTTTAGCCTGGCTTCCTGAGGGACAAATTTTGCAGTCTCCATGTCTGCCTGCTCAGCCATTTATCACTACCCAACCTCCTCCTCGGCTTTCAACACATTGGTTAATTTAATGCAAATGTGACAGAGCCAGAAGTCATTAGATCTAATCGTTAGTCATAAGATCTACTCATTATATTTAAGTCATTAGTCATAAGATCATCATTCCTACCAATTTAATAAAAACTGGTGGTTGCTTTGATGATGGAGACCCAGAGTACAACATTTTCTTGGGGGGAAAAGATGGGCAACAGCCACTTGGCCTCTCT
Organism: Irena cyanogastra; assembly: GCA_013397155.1. Lineage (NCBI taxonomy): Eukaryota > Metazoa > Chordata > Aves > Passeriformes > Irenidae > Irena > Irena cyanogastra. The sequence continues at coordinate 420,599 of VWZV01015316.1, read as the reverse complement.
GTGTGCATCATTTTGGGGCTGACACGTGGAAATATTTCACTGGACATTGTTTCAGCCAAGATCCTTATTTTTCTTAGTCTTCTTATTGCTAAGAGTGGCAGGCTTTCCAATTCCCTTTTGATACTCATCCTTACTGTTCATAATCTTTGTTCCTAACAGGTTCCTCAGGGAATAAATTAATCCAGTCTAACCAAGAAGTCCTTGCAAAATTTCAATAGCACCAACTGGCCTTTGAGTAAAATTTTCTTTCCCAGTCAGTCTGATTTTGGTTATTTTGTTGGGTTTTATTTCTTGCTCTGGCAAAAAAAAAAAATTAAGATGATCAAGTGAACATAGTTATGAAATGAAAGCAAATTTTGGTTTTCTCAATATAATATAAGAAGGTATTTCTAGGCAGACATGACAGTGAGGTTCATCACTGCCCTAATTATCCTTTCACCTGTCAGCTTCTGCTGGCTCTGACTATCAATACTGTGAGGTAATCAATGCAGTTTATGTTTGCCCTTCTGTGCCATAATAGTCTGTGATAAACCACAATGAGTGTATAAATTTAAATAACTGGAGTACTAACCCAGCAAAAGAGAAAATAGTAACTTCTGATAGGTTTGGCTTTTTTTATTGTGTGTTGGCACACATTCAGAAAGTATTTAGGATCATAAAATGTTAAATCCCCTATTTAGCTTCACTTTCTTCTTGCAGATTATTTAGAAACCCTTAGAAGAAAGTTCAGAAAAAAAGTGGTATTTTTCAGGCTAAATCCTTAAGTCTATATAGCTCCTTTAGGATATATGGGGGTTTCTATCATGAAACTCCTGGTGACTCCTGGATTTTTCAGATGTGGCTTCTTAGCAGAATGCTTTCTGTCCAAGTCATTTTTTTCCTGTCTTTCCTTGTCTCTCTCCTGATTGTTTCAGCAAAGTGAGTAAGTCTGTGGGCTGACTGTCACTGCTTCACAAGCACCCTGTGCTTATAAATGTAAATACCAGTCCTATTTTGTTGTGCACCTTGCTTTAAAGCCACTGGTTTTGTCCCAGGACAAATAACACAATCAGTGATGCCTTTTAAAAAGCTGTTATCCAAACTCCTTTTTGCCTCCTCCTTCCATCTTTTAGTGAATGTATCCTAATTGTGCCATGCTGATTACATGCAGAGAGGAAAATTTTGCTAGAAATCAAACTCATCTTCAAAATTCTGCATTCCTGACAGTGAGTATAGGATGATTAGTGACAAAAGTGGCTTTCTCCTCAGTTCATCCCTTTTAATGGGTTTTTACCCAACTAAATCCGTGGATCCTGGGTTAATACCTGTCACTGAAAATGCAGATGTGGCATCCTGGCTTCACAGAAGTCAGGGTGTGACAGACAAAGTGAATTTTGCATGTTCATTAATTTTTGCCTTTAGTCCCTTGGATTTTTCGCTCGTTCTCAGGTATTTATTACAGTTATATTTAGATTATCAAACAAAGTCAATTCACAGCTTGTTTATAACACACTGACCTCTTTATGCTCTTAGTCTGTCACAAATCCACAGAGTTATTAAGAGAAAATCAAACCCAATTGACACTGAAGGAACTGGGATTGTTCCATGCATATGCTGGCCCTGCCTTTCAGAGACCCCAGGCAGCCTGATTTATTGTTTATTATTTATTCTTTTAGTTCTTTTATATTTTCTGTCAGATCATCCTATACATGAAAGAAAGGAATTTTTTATTGCCCTCAAAATGGGCTGACTTTTGTAATAGAGCTCTGAGGGTGAAGAGGGAACTACATATGGAGAAATGAAGATCCAGCTCTGTTATAAGGCTCTGGAATATGAGCTGGAAATTATTTGTTCAGACCACCTGCAGTGTTAAACAATGAAATATATGTGGCTGATTTAATTAGCTATTGATGTGTATCACATAACAGCAACATCACACATATGTCCTGCTTTTAGTGCAAAAATAAGTGCAAAATAAGAAGTTTTTTTAAAATTTGCCTTCTGGAAGGCAGTGATTTGTTATGAACATGAACAAAGCTTATAAATCATATAAAACATACGCTCTTGGGATCAGGTTTATACAATTTTGTATAAATTGATCTGGCACAGCTCTTAAAGAAAGCTGTATCCACTTAACCTGGGGTTCAGCTTTGGCAGTAAGATGTGAGAAAGCATAATATTTGCAGCTTCTGTGAGCTTGGGAGACATAATGAATAGAAAACTGTAATTCTCCTATTTGGAATCTTTGAGAGTCTTTTCAGGATGCATCATGGTTTATCCCAGTTAAATCCCATAAATGATCTAATAGAATGTTTCATCTTTTCCTGTAAATAACAAAAAAAGACAGCTCCTGCCTTAATTCTTTCTTTCTGAGACCAAGTAGCCCTTTTGGGTTTGTTGTGAATTTCCGTGGATTACAGGGAGTTTTCAGGTTAAATATTAACTTCATGAGAGGAGTTTGAATTACTCACACTATTGTTGTGCTATTCCTGGCACAACATTGTTTCCCATGCAGGCATGGTCCAATAATGAGATAATCAAAGGTGCTTTGCTTGTACTGAAATTCAGCTTTAGGCTCTCATCATTTCTTCACTGAGCTGTGATAATCTCAACCCTGGGTTTCATTTGTGCCCCTGTTCGGAGATCTTGACTAAACCACAGGATATTTTCTCATTTTTTTGTGAAGGTGAGCCCTTTGAGCCATCACGTGGCCCCGAGCTTAACAGGAATCCCAGTGTCAGCCTGAAAGCTGGCGTGGTGCTCGGTGACAGGTGACAGGTCAGTGTGTGAGAGGAGACTGAGGAACAGCTTCAGTCTTTCCACTGAAAGGGACAGTGAGGGGCAAAAAAGCTGAATTCAAGTAAAGCCTAGATTGATTTTTCTGGAGGTTGAACTGCCCATGTTCTGTGTGGGATTTTTCTGATGGGGCAAGAGAGATTTCCCTCCTGTAAGGACAGTGCAGACATAACAAGAAGAGCAGCAGAGTTTTTAATAGGGCTGAACCCCCAAATGTGCATTCAGCAGGTGCCAGGGAAGCAGCTGAGACATATCTGGAATTTCACAATGCAGTGTGTGGTGTGGAGGACTGGGACATGATTCACTGCTAACTTACATTTAATGGGGAATATTCAGACTGTTTCTTCGATCCCAGTAAAAGATTTGTGGCACAAAAGGCACAGAAAAGCAGATCCCAATCTGTTTGTCCAAGTAACTAAAGGTACAGTGGAAACTGGTGTTGGGACTCAAGGGATGAAATTAATTATTCATATTAGAGAGCCTCAAATCAGGAATGATTGCTGCTCTGCTAAGTGGATGTGATGGAGACAACAGGGATAAATTGTTAACTGCCTGTGTGGGCTGCAGAATGATGTGGTTTGTGTAGTGATTGTCATAGAGATGCAAGGCTGAGCTGGAGGAAGAGAGAGCAGCACAAGAAATGAAACAGAACATTAAATATTTTCTTGCTATTGAACAACATTCAATTGTTCGTTGTCGCTGGAGCTGTAAATAAACAAGTTTATTGTTGTACTCTGCTTTTGAGTCAGGTTTTAGAGAACAGAATTGTGAGAAGGTCTGAACAGTGCTACACAAAGTTGTTGCAGAGGTGGGGTTTTCTCCATCTCCTTGGCATGTAAGATATTGGGCCTGAACTGCACTTCTTAAAACATTGACAGCAGCACACAAAAATAAAAACCACTTTGGGTTTTCTTGGAGTCTTGATATATTTATAAAAAATTGAATCCCATTCTTTTACTCTTGATGCTTGAGTGGGCCTAAAATATATTTTGAGCCTGTAAGCAGGAGGTGCAGTCTAATGAATTTAATCCCAATCATTACCTGCCTCTCCAAACTAATTTCTAATTGAGCCACTGATGGTGGTTCATCCTTGATGGGCTCCTCTGGCTTGGTCCAGGCAAGAGTCCTGCAGCAGAGGAGTAAGCCCTGGACAACCCAGCCAGGGCAGCAGCTGGAGTATGTGGTGGCCATACTGGTGCTGGAAAAAATTAGACTGCAACAGGAACTTTAATCAATAAATAATGGAGGTGAAGGAATATTTTTATTGAATACTTGTAGAGAAGAAATTTCATTTCCTGGTATTGCTAGGAATTGGAAGGCTGAGTGTTGTCTCTGAGGAAAAACTCTGGCTGTGATGGATAATGGGGCTTTTCCACTTTTCCATATTTGACTAATTCACAGCTTCATTTTTACAGGGCTTTTTTAATGGCTTATATCTCTATGATTTTACTGAAGCAAAATAAAAATTCTTTTACTAAAATCCCAGAATCATAGAATATACTAAATTGGAAGGGGCCCATCAGGATCATGGAGGGCAGCTGAAATGTATGTTGTACTGAAGAACTCACCTTTTCTGGGGTGAAAAATAACTCTAAAAAAGACCACATGTTTGCCATGAGAGAGTGATTGCTGTCTCTCCCTTTCTGAAATTATATTTTAAGTGCTCTTCAGACAGTTTGGTGATTTCAGGAGTAATAAAGATAGTGAAATGTATGTGAACTATTCTGTGATTACAGCAGAGGAGCTGAAGTGCTTGTTGATGTTCTGTGACATTTTTCCCTCTGATTTTAAGGAATTCCCCATGATTCTCTCCTAACAGCCCAACACTCCTGGATGAGAGCGAGCTCTGCAGATGGGAGCTTGGGGAACCAGGGGGAAATGTTTAACCTGCTGGTGCTGTTGCCAGAGAGCTGGAGTTCATTGCTTGGCAGGAAATGAGACCAGGATATTTTTCATTTGTTCCAGACATCAGATGGTTTTTCAAGCATTTTACATATTCTGGGAGATTAAAGAACCTTCAGTTATCAGACACAGTCATGTCAACGTGAAATGAAATACTCTGAATTCTGTTTTACAGATGCCATGGTACCAGCAACAGGAATATCAACTGTTTTTAGTAAAGAGGGAATTTGGGAAGGAAAATAGGACAAGAAGTATTTTATTATAGTCCCATGGTGCTTTCCAGCTCCAATGGGCAAGAGGCTTTATAAAAGTGTACTTATATTATTTTATGCTTTCTTCCAACCCAAATTAAGATGTATTGAAGTCTTCATAGATGTAGATAACAATAGGAATGATGAAAAATCTAAATATCTAGAGTAAATATATCTGTATTTACTGCTGGAAACTGGTTTTGTGCATCAGGCCTTTTGTTGTTAGACTGATCTCTGTTTTAAGTGTATCTACCAGGCTCTAGGCATCAGATAAAATAATGTTCTGTGCAGCAGCTTTGGGAAAGGAAAAATACAGTGACCTGTGGCACTTTGCATGGAATATTAAATTTAGACTGTTGGGAGAGCTGACCTCAAAGGAGAAAGTCCTTTTAGACCCTGTGGATTCTGTATAAGCAAAATTTAAGTATAGACTTTCCTAGAATTATCCTGCTAAGATGTTGAATAAAGGAATCATTAAATTTAGGAGAGAAAGTCACAGTCCTTAAAATAGATTGCCCATCTCAAAAACTAAAATGGCTTTGGTCATTCTGTCTGGATTTGCCTTTTTAGAGAGGTTCTTGTTTAAATCAGCTAAGGAAAAAGATGTCCATGGGTGATGGAGGGATTGACAGCACAGGCTGTTAAAACCCATTTTCCAAATTTACCTGTGCTGATGCCAATAGAAATTTATGGCACACTATTCTATATCCCAGATGTTTTTGTATAGATCTGGATTTTAGAAATTAGTGCTGAGTTCCTGCCAAAATATCACTAAATCACTGCTTTGCAGCTCACTAATATTTTACCTTGACCTTAATCTTGGCAAAAAATCTAATTTATTCCATTTAATAAATGAATGCAGTTTGAAATGTGTTCATTACACCACGGTTCAAGAAAGCAATGGTGTGTGTCCCTCTGCTTCACATGGACTTCAGGCTTTTTTTCTTTGATTCTAAAGATCAATGTCTTGTGACCAACAGTATTAATTTAATAATATTCAGGGGAAAAAAATCAATGTCAATAATGAAAGATGTTATCACTGCTTGAATCCCCTCCACTTCTATATCTTTTTTACACCCATGTTCTCTGCTGGTGTTTACTCTTTGCTTTATTGACATCACTAAAATAATTCACATTCTGCAGTTACAGAATAATATTCCATTTTGCCTTTGTCACTTGGATTGAATCCTCACTTGGGAAGATGCAATCAGCTTCCCACTGCAAATTGAATGTGTCTTTTGTCTTTTTTGTCAGGTAATTCTGTGTGTCATCAATATTTTTGTGCTGATAACTCTGTTCTTTCTTTCACATCTGACCAACACCTTTGTTTTTCACCTCCAAATATTCAGAAATCTTCTCCCCTTTATCTTGACTTTCATATTTTCTAGCCCTTGACTTGTATCCAGAATGAACACTTCTGGCTTTACATTATTGTCAGAGGTTTTCTGTCTCTTTGGCTTCCATCTCTGTGATAAATTCCTGTGGCAGACACTGCTGACCCTTGGGCAGCTCTGCTGTGCAGGACCTGCTGGTCACAGCTGAATTCCTGGCTCACTTTAGAGCTTTCCTACCTCTGTCCATGCATTTCTGCTTTGTCCTCTGAGTAACCTTCAGCTTTTATTTATTTTCTGAGTATTTTTCACTCATGACCATCTGTATTTCTGCATTCTGTCTCTTATGCTGCCCTTTCCCTTGTGCTGAGCAACCTCTGTTTTTTCTCTCAGGTCTGCTGCTTTCAGCATTTGTGTGTTGACAGTGTCAAGTAAGGTTCCTTCCTTGGACTTGTCTTATCTCAGAAGTAGTTTTTGGGTAGAAAATTGAGTTTTTTTCCTTGCCAGTGAGTTGAAAAATGGCCTAGGGAGGTTCTTTTGGAAAAGCCAATGCACCTAAAATGACTGAACTCCACATTTTGAGGAAAACAGAGAGAGTATTTGTGCTAGGCTAAGATTTGGACTCAATGATCTTGAGGTCTTTTCCAGCCTAAATGATTCCATGATTCTCCAAGACTTTTTATAACACTTTGTGGATAATGGCAGTTTTTGAAGTCTGTGTTATCAAAGAAACACTCTGGCTCATGTCAAGGGTAATTTCAAACCCACACACGGGGTGCCATAAACTATTGCCATAAACTCTATGCCATAAACTATTGATGGATTTGAAAGGAAGCTTGCATGTGTTTATCCTTGTGGTCACAGGAGATAGTGGGGAACCATCAAGGTTTGAGGAATCAGCTGCTGGATTTTCCAGCTCTTCCTGGAAAATGCTGAATGGTGAGGAGCTTCAGTGTCTGACAGACTCTGACCATTGCTGAAGGAAACTGCAGCGTGTTGTGACAGAGATGAGCATTTCCATTTCTCTCTGGTTTTACTGCTTGCTCTAATTAACAGCATTCAGCAGGGGATTATTTTGCTGATAGCAGTAGCTAATAGCTGGTTGCTTCAGGCTTCAGTCATGCACTTAGCATTTGGTTTCAGTACCAGTTTTAACTTTTTCCTGACTGCTAACAGAGAAAAGAATAATTACTGAATATTGCCATCATCCTCTTGGAATGCTGATATATATTATAAATATAGGTGGGAATTAGTTGAACTTTAAGGTCCCTTCCAACCCAAGCCATTCCATGATTCTGTGATGCAGACATATGAATTCTGTAGATTTACATCATATAAAAATTGGCAAAATTTGGGATTTTTTTAATAGAGATATAGGTACACAGTTATCAAAAAAGTGTTGAGCAAGCCAAGCTTGTTCCCTTTTTCTGAATTAAAATGGATCAGAAATGAATCAAAATGCACCAGCTGGATTCTTTGCTCTGCTGAAATACAATCAGTCTGCAAAATTCCATGCTGAAAGTGAACCCAGGGCTATTTGACTGGCCACATACTGGTTTGGCTACTGACCCATAGAAGTGCTGCTTTATTCAATGTTTTTTCCACACACCTGCATCAGCATGAAGATAAATAAATCATTGCCTGACTAAGTTTTTGCTGTTAGATTATTTTTAGCTCTTATTGACTCTTTCTTACCGTCACTCATTAATTTTAGATTAGTTAAAGAAAGAGGATTAACAAACTTCAGCTCACAAGAGAATGATCAGCTTCTAATGACTACCTAACATATCGAAAACTATTTTGAGTTTTCTTACTTACAAACCAATTATAATTCAGGTCTGTATGCTGAAATTATTGTGCATTCAGTAAGCTTAAAATTCACATTTTGATGCTTGCACAAGAGGTTTCCCTTCGTGCAGATCCTGCGGTTATTTGCATTTCTGTCAATTTATTCAGCAGAATATCTCTGACTTTATTTATCAGCATGGGAAAGTTCCAATTTTTTGTTCCTCCCCTGGCAGAGTTTAGTAAATGCAGCATTACTGTATCACTGTAGCCAAGTAAATCTAGCTACACTAGATTATGCTGTTGCTTTTATTTTTAAGAATTCCTTATCTGAAAAAACCTAAAAAAACCCTTTTGATTATCGTTTCATTATCATTTTTATTTTCAAGGTATTCATAATTTCAAACAAGCTAATAAATTATTTACTAAGTATACTGCAAGTAATTGTGAAATAAATTCATTCTCTGACTTGATTTTCACTTGACTTTGTCTCTAAAAACATTCTTTTGGTGTTTTTCCTGACCTTGCTCCTTGAACTGATATTTGAAAACAGTAATAAGCAAATGCACATACCTGTAATTGGCCATTTAGATAGGTCAGGGTTCTTCCATCAAAAAAGGTCTGACCTGGACATTTTCTGGATTTCCATGAAGGTCTGGACTCACTTGTGCCTTTTGGAAAATCAAAGTTGTTGTGGGCCAAGGCACATTTTGCATAATCCTGGTCTCAAAAGTTTCCTGCTTGGTAAATGGTGAATTATCTGCAAAGAGGATTAAGTCATATTCTGGAAGAAGATGAAACAAAGCTGGAAATTATTTCTGTTACTTCCTAAGTCAATACCATAGGGACTTCAGTCTTTTTTAATCTGTTGTAAATGACACCTTCACTTTCCTGTGGAGGAAGTTGATGTAGCCAAGTTGATATGACATGCTTTGCTGTAGCTGTTGTTATTAATTTCTAATTAAAGAGGGGTTTAACAGGTCAAACATGCTGTAGTGGGAAACAAGGACTGGTCTGTAATAATATTCAGGAAATGGGGTACAAATAAATGCAAGTTATTTTATAATCTGCAGACTTGCTTCGACACACTTGATCAGTGTTTTCTTATTCGTATTTCCTCCTGATGTGATGGCAGTCAAAATCAGATCTCTGACACTTCTAGAAAATCTGTATTTCTATCCAGTTTTTTGTATTGCTGCACAGACACTAACTGGATTAACAGACTTCAGGTTTCTGGGTTTTTTTTAATATGCTTTGTCCCTCAAAACTTTTCATTGCTCCTGTAGGAAGAAGTTTCTGTACTTCTGCCCTCCTGATCCGTTTTGTGTTTCTGGGAAATAAATTGAGTTTTATGCCCACAATATACAGATTAAGTATATCTGTTTATGTATCTTATATATCTTATATCTTATCTGTATGTTTTAAGAGCTGGATTTTCAAAAAATACACAGATGCCTGAAGTTCAACATCAATAATAATTTTGATTTCCCCTCTTGCCTCTTCTGCTTCAAAGTCTGGGGAACTGAAAGAGAAATAACTTTAAAGACTTTTCAACCTTTTGCAGAAAATTTTTAGGGTTTTTTTTTTTTTTCAAAAATGGGGGCCAAATTTAGAAGTAAAGTTAGATCACAAGGGTGTAAAAATGCCATAGGCAGAGGGAATGTAGGGGTGACATTATGGCCAAGTTATTTGTGAAGTTGTCTCTCTGCTTCAGGTGAAAGGAGCACCATCATTGGCATTATCAGGACAGAGCAGGATCACCCATGAAAGTCAGCTCAGAAACAGCTGAAGGTTTTGATAGATGATTCCAGGTGATGCAGGACAAGCAGGAAAAGGCTGATAAATCCTTCTGGATCACAACAGGCTCACATCAGTGAGGTCCAGCCTGGCCTTGGACACTGCCGGGGATCCAGGGGCAGCCACAGCTTCTCTGGGCACCCTGCCCACCCCACAGGGAACAATTCCTTCCCAATATCCAACCTGAACCCACCCAATGTCAGCTTGAAGCCATTCCCCCTTAAGCATCTTGAGATGTTCTTCTGGAATGGATGATCTCTCACATGTTTTTCATCTTTCAGAGCCACAAACTTCACAAAATTCCAGAAAAATACTTCAGAGGATAGGTATTTTTATTACTTTTTCATGGATTATATACATTCTGTTAGTTCTTTGACTCCAGCAGCTTCTAATGTGGATAATAATTGTCCAGATGCTGCAAAGATAGAGGTTAAAAATGGATTATAGCTCATCTGGGCCTTCCTCAATGTAAAATGTCAGAGCCTTTTATCCCTGGGTCAGTGATAAGGCAAAAAAATACTAAGGAAATTTAGGACATGTTCTAATGGAAGCTGTCTTCTTTGGTTTATCAGTCACAGAGACTGTGGAGAAAAGGGTGTATCTGAGGAAAGATCTATTAAAAATCATTGCTAAGAAAAGAAAATATTTCAATTTCTACCACTTATTTGTTGCTCTCAGAGGGATATGAGACTTTGCTGTTCCTTTCCATGTTTTTCACTTGATTTCCATCTGTTCTTCCAGAAAAGAGCTGGAAAAGAGGTCAAATAGCACCAGAAAAATTTCAGATGACAATAGAAGGAGGCAAAAATCTGCATTACAAATTTTGCTCTCTTTTTCTGCCATCTACCAATGGAACTTTTACTTACATTCCAACAAATTCGGTTTTTTTCCTCAAGTGCAGCTTTCAATTCATTTGCATGAGGAAGACTAGAGGTCTTTCTGTGCTCCATGTGGGGCTGTACACCAGGGATGGCTTGTTCCTCCTAGATTTTTCAGCTCTTGTTTGCACCTCTGTCGGACAACTTGCATCATGATCTTCTCAAGCTCCACCTCCAAATGCAGGAGGATTTGAGCACAGTTCCTGAAGGAAGTGTTTCCAGGATCCCATTCATCTCTCCTTAGATGTTCCATGCAGCATTAATCTGACCCCACACCCAGGGAGGGAGGGAATGAATATTATTTATCACAACCTTGTGTCGTGGCAGGAAAAACGTGCCAGGATGGCAAAGCAGACAGTGGAGCCTCAAAAGAATAAAGCAAAGAAAGAGAAGTGGAGAGGCCCTGATGGATTGTCCTGGCTGTTGGGGTGTTATGAAATTTTTCCCTCCAAAAATGTTAGTGGGCTATGGATTTGCTCCTTTAAAGGTTAAGTCACATCACGACTAATGCAGTCTGCAGCTCTGAGCAAAGCAAAGCCTCCAGAGCTGTGCCTGGTGTCACAAGAGTGAAGCTGTGTCTCAAATGTCATTTGTGTACAGATAATTATTTCAGTGGAACAAGACAGTCCTGGAGCTCCAGATCCAAAGGAAGAGTTCAGAGCTGCTGCTGATTCCAAATGCTCACCGCCATCCCTGCACACATCTTCAATTAACTCCCTTTGCCCCAATTTTGTCTTTGGCTCTCACTTCTCCCTCCCTATTTTACAAAGGTATGAGCTGTCCGGACCCTCAGAAATCCGGGTTTGAGGAATTAATGAACCCTTTAAGCATCCATCTGGGATGCTGTGTGTGAAACATATGGTGTGCTGGGAGAGCCATTTGGGAAGGCAGGGCCAGGAAGAGAATCCTCACTCCTTTCTGCCATGCAGGAGGCCTGCAGACCTCCCTGAGAGCACACCTGGTAGTGCTCCACTGGAATATTGCCATTTGATCCAGGCTAATATTGTGAAAAAGTTTCTAATAACCTCTTAATTCACTGCACTGACTTAGTTCATTAACTTAGGAAAAGAAAGTTTTATATAGATATATGGAAACCTGGGATACTTTCTGTATTTGGGGAGAGGGTGAGCGTGGTTTAAAGGCTACAAAGAAACTGCTCCTGCTGCCAGGACTATTCACTTTCTAATCTCAATGGCTTCTCTTTGCCAGAAATAATTCAGAAGTGGCCAAGGAGCAAGATTAAGTTCCTTTGGTGTCTGATAAAACACAAATGACATATGTTCCTAATGCGAGAGGACTGTGAGAGCCACGGAAGAATCTGTTGTTGTTTGGCCTTTCCAAGTCTGGCTACATAATTAAAAGAACTTCACAGAGGAAATGAGAAGCTAAATGGGGATTTTAAGTCCTGGAGAAGCCACTGACAATGTTTTTCTAATAGGAGCCAGCCTTGCTGTCAGTTTTGAAGGACAATATTCAGTGACCTGACAGTTTGAGGCTTGGAAATGAAAGATCAGTTGTGTTGAACCTGCAGGGCATTCTCTAGTTTTTCTAAAAATTGCTCTCCCCCCTCAAACAATTATCAAATGTGCTTAAAAAAATTATAATTCTGACCGTCTTGAAATAAAACAGCTGTGCTGCAAGAGGTAGGTTCTAACTGGCATGAGTCTTCCCTGTACAGAGGGCTGATCTAGCCCAGAAAAAAAAGATTCTTGTCCATAATGTCTCAAAGGATAACCACCAATATATCAGGCTCATTGTTTAGCTGCTGTTTTAACTGCTCAGATAAAAGAACAGGAGGTGATTGTTGTTATGGAGAGGTTGGAGGGCTTGAGAGCACCTGAAAACTGTTTAATTCCAGGGAAACATGAATCCAGTGCAGTTGTCTGAGGCACATTCAGGCAGGAAGAGCCTGTCTGTTGGGATAAATGGGAAGAGTTCCTCATGGCCCAGTTGTAACTCAGGGAAGTTTTCCTTTCCTTGGGTTTATCCAGCTTTTCTCTACTGTAGAAATGTTTTTTTCCTTGGCTGGTGTTCCCTGGGTAGTGTTCTGCACTTGACAAATATCTAATATTTGAATTTTCTGTGTTAAAATGGTTAAACTCCTTCCTACCCAATGACACCTGAAAGACATGTAATGGTTTAATAGTTTCTTCAAAGTGTCAAAATATAACTCATGTATTTATTATAGGATGTATACGTGGAAAATATTTTCTCTTTGCACAGAATAGTTCACAGACAGGATTTATGTTTTAGTAGTAGGAAGTATTCCTGTTTTCTAGTCAGAAATTGAGCTTCCCTTTGGTATCAGTGGCACGCAGAGTTCATGGATGTACCAGTGTTTCAGGGAGAGAAAATACCCCCAAAGGCTCCAGGGCTGAGATAAAGACAGGGAGAGATCACTCACCAGCTACTGTCACTGGCAAAACAGACATGATCTGGAGAAAAATTAATTTGATTTATAACAGCTCAAGTTGGAGTAATGAGAAATATAAAACAGAAATTAAAACACTTTCCCCCCCACCCCTCCCTTCTTGCCAGGCTCAGCTTCCTCCTGATATTCTCCCACAGTGGCACACTGGGATGGGGACTGGGGGCCATGGCAGTCCATCATGTGTGGTCACTGGTGCTCCTTCCTCCTCAGTGGCTGGACTCTTCGCACCCTTTCCCTGCTCCAGAGGGGGAAGAGACTCCTCCATGAACTTCTCCAGCATCAGTCCTTCCTATGGGCTGCAGTTCTTCCCAAACTGCCCCAGTGTGGGTCCCTTCCATGGGGTGAGCCCTCCAGGGACAGATTGCTCCAGCATGGGTCTCCTGCAGGATCACAGGAGACTCCTCTGGGGTCCCAGCCTCCCTTGGGCATCCCCCTGCTCCAGCGTGGGCTCCTCCCTGGGCTGCAGGTGGATCTCCGCCTCCCTGTGGGCCTCCATGGGCTCCTCCACAGACTGCAGGTGGATCTCTGCTTCCCTGTGGGCCTCCATGGGCTCCTCCACAGACTGCAGGTGGATCTCTGCCTCCCTGTGGGCCTCCATGGGCTCCTCCACAGACTGCAGGTGGATCTCTGCCTCCCTGTGGGCCTCCATGGGCTCTTCCACAGACTGCAGGTGGATCTCTGCTTCCCTGTGGGCCTCCATGGGCTCCTCCCTGGGCTGCAGGTGGATCTCTGCTTCCCTCTGGGCCTCCATGGGCTCCTCCACAGACTGCAGGTGGATCTCTGCTTCCCTGTGGGCCTCCGTGGGCTGCAGGGACACGGCATCTCTGGCATGTGGAGCCCCTCCTGCCTCTCCTCCTCCCCTGACCTGGGGGCCTGCAGAGCTTTTTCTCTCACATCCTCTCACTCAGGCGCTCCCAGCGTTGCTGATGGGCTTGGCCATGGCCAGCTTCGAGTCCATCCTGGCATTGGCTCCATCGGTCCTGGCAGAACCTTCCAGCAGCTTCCCACAGCACCACCCCCACAGCCCTCCCTGCTGCCAAGCCGTGCCCCACAAGGCCAGGGGAAGTGTCTGCTGTGAGTTGTCTGTTTTGATCCCATCAGAGCAGGAAGGTGCAAGCAGCAGAGGCAGGATTCCTCCCTGAGCGTGCTCTGCTCCACACTACTGCTTTGCTAATAGAGTAGTTCCAAGTGAGGAGGGCTGAAGATGTCGCAGCTATTATTAGCAAGGCTGCCTTTAAGAAGGTGTTTATTTTAGTCCTGCATGACTCATCCTTATTCTTACATAAAAGACAAGACAAAGTGCAGTTCACTGACTTTGGTCACTAATCAAAATACTGGCAAACCCTCAAAGTGCCTGACTTCCCTGTGCCTGTCTTTTCAATCTGTGTCTTGCTGCATGACAAAGGGAAGGAAATAAGTAACCAGAGTTTATTCTTTCTGCAACTAAGTATTATCTAGGAAGCTTTTAACTAATCCAGCTTCTACAGTGGAAGTTCTGCACCTATTTAATTCACAGTGAGGGGTTTTTTGTTGTTTGCTGCTTCTTGCTGGCTGTCACGGCGTGGGATGAAATAATCGCTCTGGGCCACATTACATCTCCTGCAACCTTCCAGATGGGCTGCAGCTATGTCAAACAGAATTCTTCATCTCTTCTTGATAAATTATGTGATAACCCCGGGGTGAGGCAAAAAAAAAAAAAAAAAAAGGAGAAATAAATCCATTTATGCATAGTTAAGTGAGGGCATTCTTCATTAACCCAAGGTGGAGATGCTGCTGCAGTAGCAGGGAGTGAGAAGCTGCCCATGAGCTTTGTAAAGAGGTGATCCTCACTTTCAAAGGCATGAAGAGGAAAATATAAAAGCAGCACATGCTCCAAGGCAAAGTGAATGTCACTTTTCCAGGGAAAGCAAAAACAGGAGCAAAGAAGTTGATAATTAGGATTTCGCAATGGAAATATTTAAGAGGACTTCACTAAAGTTTTGGCTGGAGCTGTGATAAATTCAGTACTTTAGACTTGAATAAAAAATTAAAAATTATACTGCATTTCCTGCTTAGAAGGCAAAACAAGAAGTAAAACCATAAAATATATGACTTGGACCATGCTGGTTTGAAAAGTGAAAGATCTCTTTGTCTTTTCCAGGTGGAAGAAACTAACCTTGATTTCTTATCACAACCTGCAACTCATCCTTCCTTTTTATTCTTGGCTTGTAAAATTTATCCATTTTGCTCTTTTGTTTGGGCATGTTCCTTTCTGGCTGAAAACAACAGGCTCTGTCCTAGTTCTGAGTTATGCTTTGTTAGTGGCTTAACTCCTCAGTGTTATCAGAAACTTTTTCCATATTAAAGGAGGAATTTGATCCTAGCTCTTGCTCCATCCCTGTTTCCCTGATTATTTAGTTGATCTTACTGGAGCAGGTGGGAAGGATTTGTATTTGTCATATTTCTCCCTGGTAAGGGTGATCTGGAATTTGTAAAGTGTCTCAGCTCAGAAAAGCTGAGCCACCCTCAGTGGGAATAGAGTTTAATGGCACCAAATTAAGGCTCTGATGAAATACTCTCAGAGCTCAGAATTCAGGCAGACAGGAATATATTTCCCATGCATAGCAGGAGCTGTGTTATCAAAATAAAGCAAAGGTTTGGGTGATTGATTTGTAGCTAAGAACATCACAGCTGCGCTGGCAGGAAGGAAAACTTCAAGTTATAATCACAAAAAGTGCTGTTAGACCTCCTTGGGTTCTGAAAGACAAGTTTCAATTGCTAAGCAACTAACCCCAAGATCCTGCCTATTCTGGAGCTATTATCAGTTTAATCTTCGTGCAGATAAGTAATGACATGCAATGATTGCATCTTAGACAATTGTAAGATGCAATCTTGGCTTGGTTTCTAAAGTTCCAATAAATTTGCTTTATTTTATGTGCAACAGGGACATTTTTTTTGCCTCTGTCCTAAGGTTTGTGTTTATGGGAAGGAACTCCTGAACCTACTGAAGGATGTCCATGGCCATGGCAGGGGGGGCTTGGACTCTAAAGGTGTCTTCCAACCTTTATGGTGCTGGGATTTTATGATAAAATTACTTCTTTTTGAGCAATGATGGAAATATATCAGATAGTGACTTGAGAATCTGATGCTTTGAGGAGGCTGCATCCTGTTTTCTAGGTCTTTGATCTCTAACCAAAGTGACAAAATGTCTGTTTTTAGAGTTTTTGCATCCACACAACTTCCTACACATGCCTAATGCCATAGATGCAAGAAAACTTTTCAGAGAGTTGCTGCTACTTTCTTCCATATCCTCAGTTTCTGAGTACTGCTCTATGAGACACTCTCCTCTTTTCTCTTTGAAAATAATGCTGGACCGGAATGTCCACAGGGATCAGAAATTCCCAAACAAACAGCCACAGGAATAGCACAGAAAATCAGGAAACCCGGATTATTTGGCCTAACTTTGGCATACAAACCCCAGTGAATTTTACAAATTAGTTTTTCCAGTTTTGGATGCAGCCAATTCCTGAATTTAACAATGAGATTCAGTCTCTCCAGGAACATAAAACTTCCACTTCTTTCCTTCTGAGCAAGAATGCTGAGAAAGAACTGCCATGTAAACATAAGCAAAATGGCTTTAAAGCTTTCTGCTGAGGAAACGTTTAAATTGGAGTCAATTTGTGCTTAGAAGGACGATTTTCCCAGTCCTTTGTCCTTGTTTTATTTTTAAGTAGCCCTTGCCTGTTGTACTAACATTGGCCATTTGATGGAGTCGGTAAAGTCTCTATCAGATTAGAGCTGCTCTTCCCCACGTAGAAATTAGAAGGACTAATTGATGGCATCTTTTTGTCTGCATAATTGATTTATTTGTTTGTTTTTGAAGTGCTGCCTCAGAACCTCCCAGTTTTTTGCTGTTCCCATGCCTTTTAGCGGTGTTATTTCCAGTGCCTCTAGTGCACACACCTACATTTTTCTCCATTCCTCTGGACAAAATTGTGCTCCCTCAGTAAGGAATGTGCTCTGGGTGATAAGCATGTATTCTATATGTGTGTGAAAGGAACTATGTATTAGCAACAATGGCTCACTTAACTATTTCAGACAGCATATATTTAGGTTGGCTAAAAATAGTTTTAATTTCAGAGACTCTCGGCAGCTTTGGCCGTAGATCAGGCATTGCTTGCATTCCGCAGGAAGATGCTCTGAAGGCTGACAGTCATCAATGACAGTGGCAGAAGATATTCTGCCCTGGATTTGTGCAATTCCAGCAGTGCTGCCTGTGCAAGATCTGGGGGACACAGTAGTAGGAGTGAGTAGCACACACTAAGGTTGCCTTGTACAACGTTTTGTAGAGCTGAAGCTTTTATGTTGCCTTGGCCAGACTTCAGAATCTAAATCATGTCTTTCATGGCTGTCTTCTTTGTAGTCTAAAAAAAACCCACCTGGAAATCAATAAAAAACATATTAGGATGCACTGAAATTGTCCCTCTACCATTGCCAGACTTGTCAATGCCTGTAACTGGGACAAAGCTGATTTAGGTCAAGGTATTTGGAGAGAAATCAGATGTGATGCTACTGCAATTTGGGCAATTAGGCAAAGAGCTCAGAGGCTGGAATAAAAAAGAGGATGGCACTCAAGGAGAATCAATCACTACCTTAAAGTCATCTAAAATTTATACATTAGAGCTGTGAGTGTGCCTCCTTCTCATGGTTCTGTCTCCATGTGAGGTGGGGAAGCCATGTGAGCAACGTGGCACTAAAGGAATTGTCCTGCTAGCTATGAAATGAAATTGGTAACCTCCAGCAGGGTTACCTGCTGCATGTTTGGCAAAATGCAAAATTCTTTTTCCCAGGTTTATCTGCAGGATGTAGAATTCACATAGGCTGGGAAATTCAAGTATTCCACATTCTCTGGGATGTGTGGCCCCTGGCAGGGAGCAGTGTGCTGTCACACAGATGGAGTCAGGCTCCAAGGCAAGGTAGCTGCACCCACCCAGCCCCTGGAAATGGTCCCCAGCCCTTGCTCCTTCCCAAATCCTGCAGTGGGAGTGCCCTTGGAGGTGCTGGCCAAGCAGGATGTAGTAGCCCAGAAGAGGGTCAGTGGTCAGGCGGGGCTGGATGAGGTGGGTGACATTCCATCTGCATTGCTGTCCTTGGCCCTTCCCAGGATGGGGATTTAGGATGAAGTTTTGGTGCATCAGGTGCTCACAGGAGTCGTTCCAACACCTTGGGTGGTTTTATCTCCTGTGCAGGGGGATGCAGGATGCTGATCACCTTGAGAATTTGAGCTCCTGAGTCTCCCTGAACCCATCCATCAAGGGCACTATCCGAGTCACCCTGACACAGCTTTTGACAATTCCAACTTCGTGGGAAATATTAGCTCTTTCCACTGTGCCTCCAAGTTTTAAACCTTTGCCTAAGAGCTTGGTTAACATTTAAACTCCATTCTACAACACCCAGATACAAATTTAATTTGAATTATAAGGTATTTGCATTATATTTGGTGTTTAAATCGAAGTTTCCCTTCCTTAATTTTGGAAGCACATAGCATTTCTGCCCTTCGGTGTGCAGCAGCACCATCTCTTTCTGTTCTTAACAAACTAAGTTCCCTTTCTGATCTTTCCTTGTGTGCTTAAGACTTAGTTCATGTTCCACAGTATTTTGCATAGAATCAAACTCAGTGGAGCGTCACTGTTTGTTATTTTTGGGAGTTGGGTTGCAGAGAAAATTTAGGCGGCAGGAGAACAAGTCTGCAAAATCGTGATTTTGGACCTCTTTTCTAGTGATTCTAAAATTACTGGTGGTACAAATGAGGCTGCTGCTTTCTGACTGAAAATCCCATTATGTTGTTGTTGCCTGGGCTTTGTTTGGTGTTCGTGCTTCATTTGTCTCCCTCTCTGTGGTGCCTGTGCTCAGGTTTGGGGCACACTTATCTCCATAGGGCTCCTGTGCCGAGCTGCTCTGCTGGCACTGCCGGGGCTGTGCTGTGGGGCTGACTTTCAGTGGGACTTAGAGAAATTCACCAGCAGGGCCTGGCTTTCCCAAGAGAAAGCAGTTTTCCTTCCGAACAATTTCATGTTCCCAGGAAAGGACTGATTGAGTTTTGTAGGCATCTCGTGTTCTCAACATAACAGGTGCTGTTTTTCACTTTAGTTTGCTCTATCCTTGTGTGTGTTCTCAAAACGTGCTCTCTCTATCTCATCCAGTGGTGGTAGAGAGGTGGTGTGTCATTTAGCCAATCAAACTACTGTTAGCGAAAAACCCTATAAAAAAGGTCACCTTGGTACAATAAAAAAGCCTTCTGGTTCAAGGAAACCTTGGAGTCTTTCTCTTCATCCTCTGAGACAGGGCGACACTGTGCAGCTCCCAGAGCCCCCCTGAAATGTCCCTGTGGGACAGCACAGACTCACCCCAGCAGCTGACCCCGGATGCTGAAAGAAAGCAGGCGGCAGCTTTGACTTCCTTGTGGCCACTAGAAGGCAGAGAGTGTCTCCAAAGGAGTTTCCAAGGCTTTGTCTGGATACGGAGTCGGGCTGTGGAGCAAACATCCCCGAAGGAGAGGCCGCAGCATCCCCGGCTGCAGCGCAGGAGGCAAAGCCTGGCTCCGCGCTTCTGCCTTTGGCTGCGAGGCTCTCCCTCGGCACTTGCGCTCTCTCCTACTCTTTAAAGACCAGGAAATTGCCTCGTGCTCTGTGAGTCACCAGATCATCCCAAAATAGATCTTTATTTCCAAACTATTTACAAATAAAATCAAACCTAATGAAAGGTTTGTTGGTGATTATTATTTGCTGTGACAAAATGCTCTGAGGAATCTGCTCTTTTCCTCCTCTGGTGCTTGTTCACTCACCAAAATAAATCATTCCTTCTTAACAGAGGAGCTTTTTGCACTTGTACTCTTGCTTGAGAAGATAAAAAGTGGTTATTCTGTGTGGAGAGTAAGTAAATTAGAACGTCGCTTGTTTGAAGTGGTAACAAAAAGCCTCATTATGAATTAATGAAGTTGCTCTTATAAACAATGTTGTTTTCTTTAAAAAGAGCTGCAAAAGTTGTCTTTGGTTGCTTTCGTTGAGTTAATGTTGTGTAACACGGTATTTGTGTCTTGTGTCTGTTTTACATTACAATTATGCCTATAGATTTGGATGTTCTTTTGAGGTTGTTTTAAACTAAACATTTCCATGTTTGTAACTATGCTGTGCAATGACTCCACCACTGATATCTCTTTTTGGGGTTTATCTTCAATTTGGGAAGTCTGGCATAAAACACGCACAAAAGCTGCAGTATGGTTAGTGCAATCAGTAATTTTCTAAATTAAAATAGGACACTCACCCATCACCAGCTGACTGATGGGTCTTTCTTCATTCCGATCTAACACAGAAAGCATTTTTTATGTGAGTTTGATTATTCTGTATGTGCTTAGACACTCCTCAGGCCCAGCCTTCAGTCCTCATTCCCATGGCCTCCAAATGAAACTTTCAAGGGATTCCAAGTTTAAGGCAGCCTTGTTAAAAGTAACATGGCTTTAAGAAAGAATTATCTCCATCTGCTCTAAGATTAGGCTTTCCTGCATAAAGAGGGATGCATGAGCAATACATTTTTTTTAATATTGTTCTTAGAGCAGATGCATTTTCTGGAAAGTGACTGTATGTGGGAGGAGGAAATATAGATTATCAACACATGATGACAACACTTTCTGTCAATATATCTGTGTAATCTCTGGGAAGGTTTTAACAGAAAATCATTGAAATGTACAGAACCAGGCAGTTTATATCCTATGTACAGGGTTTAATTTTAAATTGTGTTGCCTGACTAACGGGTGCTTACCTAATGTAAATTAATATTGGGCTGTATTATTAATGCTCATAAAGAGATCTATATTTTGATCCATATTTTAGAATTCTCTGCCTAATGGTCTTTAGTGTAGGTATGCACAGCTTTAAAAATAGAAGGGCTCAGCCTGTGAGCTTCTACCTCCTGTAAATACTTATCAAGTGGTTCATTCAGAATTCAAATAAAGATCCATTGTCCTCCCAGTGCTTGCATAACACCACTGCAACTCCCCATTTGAAAAAATATGATATTTTTAGGGTGGAACACAGCCTCCTGTTTTCCTCCAGCGCTGGGTTGGGAGTTGTTCAATGGGGCTCTGAACCCTTCTTCCCTTTGGGGGGCAGGGTGTGCAGGTGGCTGCTGTTCCGAGGGCACAGCGGGAATGGGAACGCTGCCCCAGCTCCCTCTGCTCCCCGCTCCTGACCCCCACAGCTGCACAGGAGGAAGCTGGAGCTGGCTCTGGGGATAGGCCTGGCTTGGAAATGCACTCTGCCCAAAGGGGACCCTGTCCTTCCTGCTGCCCTGGAGGAGCCAAGGGATGCAACAGGGGCCAATGGTGGCACAGCGCTGCCCAAAGGAGGCTCATCCAAAACCCATCAGCAGAACAGACCAGCTCCACCCACCGTGCTGTCCAGAGCTGGCCCAGCACTCAGACCACAGTGACAGTCTGTGATCCAGAGCTAAGTTGTCCTCTTCAGTTTTGATTATTTTTTTCCCTCTGGAGTCAAATTTATCAAAAGCGACTGAGCTGAGGGAGCGGCAGACTGGGGTGTGGGTGACTGGCCAGCAGGGGAGCATGGGGGGATGAGAGGTTGTTTTCCCACTGCTTGAATGAGCAGCTTGGGTCGCATTCCTTTTCTTTCCTTTCCTCAGTTTGCTTGGAGCAGCCCCCAACAGAGGAGGATGACTGTGGATATGCCAGGGGAATGAGCTGGAAGCAGCTCTGGCTGCAGTGGTTAAGCAGTTTTAGATTTTCATGCATGCTTTCATCTGTGAAGGGCAGACGTGCTAGAGAGGTTTCTTTACTATACGGTGACCTCTAGTTTGCTATTTTTGGTACCCTATTTTTGGTGCTGTCTCTGTACCATAATTTATAGGCTATGAGAACAAATTCAATATAAGAGGCATGTTCACATGAATAATGTAAAGGTACTCTCTGTTGGGCTTCAAACTTCATTTTGATTTCACGGAATTTTAAACTAGTACATATTTTTTTGAGCATTGGAATGTGGAAAAAAAATAGTTATCGGCTTATCTTCAGTGAGTTTTCTTTAAGCAAAAAAGAAGCAAAACAGATGTTCACAGTTCATTGGATATTTTTCCTGAGAGAAGTTAAAACATGAGAAGCTGCCACCTCTTGCACCTGGCAGACATCGGACAAATTCATCTCAAGTGCCACTTAATTGATTGCGGAACACTGCAGTTCAATCAACTGCAATAAAGCTAATTGAACCTCTCCAATGAAATGTGACTTAAACCAAAGGATTCAAAATAGGAACAGGTACTAATTAATGGAGGCCATTATTTTTAATAGGACAGGGTCCAAGTAAATGAGTGATGTTTAAATGTTCTGTGTAGTCTCATGAGGATGGGAGTCACTGACTTGCAACAGCTTTCAGGTTAGATATAAGTATGCAAAATGCAAAATTTTAGATGAGAGTGCTAATTTAACATAGTTCTGCCTTTTAAATCATGCCATGGGTAGAGATGAAAAGCAACACTTAACCCTGCTGCTTTTTTGGGGCACCAGCTTTGATCCAAAACCAATCCAGTGAGTTTGTATGTACTAGAAGAAAAGTTGTGTATTTCTCTTGAGGATGGTCAGACACTGACATGGGGCCGGTCTTAGCTGGGTGAAACACAGATGACTGTATGACCATCCTTATAGGCTTGTTTAACTAAAGTTAGACACATTAAAAAGAAATTCAAAAGGTCTTTGTAGGACTGACAGCTGTTACACTTCATTCAGGTTTTCAACTTTGTTATATTATTAAAACATGTGTTTAACCAAGACAGGAGATTACTCCCACATGATATGCTTGTAGAATGCTGGGAAAGTAAGGGGAAAATAAAGTCTATTTAGGCTTTTGGTAGTTTTACACAGGAAAAAAAAATAATATAAACTGGTTACACCTAGGACAGAAATTAGAAAAAATACCAGTTCTTCTCAGAGGTTGATGGCCTAACAGGAATAGCAGGGATGAGAAATCTGAGAAGTTCCAAGATGGAGCTTGGCTAAATGTTAAGAAACAAATTTTGTGATGCAGTTGCCATGACAACCAAGGAGTCTGGAGTTTATAATCTGAGATGCCTCTTCCTTCCAGTGCCTCTCTCAGAAATAGATGTTCCTGAGCACAGCTGAAGCTCTGGTGTGACTTGGGGGGATGAAGCGCTCTGAGCCCTTCCTCGACAGCTCCGCTGCCTCCAGGCAAGACTACATCCACAAGACAGCAGTTTTGCCACTGCTGAATCAGCCCAGGGAAAAGTCTTTGCCTGGCTGGAGCAGCCCTGCAGATCCCAGGTTCCACCAGGCTCCAGCCTGTCCCACTGCCCTCGCCCAGAGCAGGCACCGGGCAGTGACGTCTCCCTCCGCCACGGGAGCTGCAGCAGCAAAGGCACTACATTCCCTAGGTGCAAACAGGGCCAGGTGTGGTGACAGGATGGAATCCAAAACCTCAGGATATTGTCTCTCCACAAGGTGTTTTCCTTTAGGTGTCTTACATCTTGTTTGTGTGCCCCAATATATGAGTTTATGCCAAGAGATTTATGCTGTAGCAAGGCTACCACTGAATTTGATGTTTTTCCCTTAATTCATATGTACTGTTTTTCTGAAAGGCTGTCAGATACTTCCTTATAATATTTCTTCTTCTGAACATACCCCATAAATGACAGAATTCAAGTGGGAAGTCGCCTCCTTTGATCACCTAGTCCAATTCCATGTTCACTGGCTTCATCTTTACATCATCCCATGCAGTAAGGCCACCAGCACAGGCAAATCTAGGAGCAAGTGGATTACTGCAAAAACACCATTAATGCAAGATGTCAAATGGAATTTCCACATCCTTGTATCCATGCTTCTGTGAAGCTTTTTTTTTTTCTTTTTAAAGCACCTTTTAGATCAACAGAGTGCATGAAGCCTCCAAAGCATCTTTTACACCAAAGTGGATTAAATAGGATATGGTCAATCATCAGTAGGAATCAGTAATGTTTATGTGGGAGATATGTAAACAAACTTCCCATTTTTATTAGAATATCTTCAGGAATTTTCCAGAGACTCTTCAAGGCCTGTTTCAGAAACTGTTGAAATAAATGAATAGTTTGAGCCCAGTGGACTGAAGCCATTTGCTTCTGTCTATTGAAGCTTCTGTGGTGGGATGGGAATAATTGAGTTTGCAGAGACAAAGTCATAAATTAACTTCCATTATGGGACTCATTTATATATTACATTATTGCTTTCTATTTTAATCTAAGACACAGGTTAAAATCATGTGCTAACTTTTTGAGACAGTGACTCTTGATATCATTTGTGGTGAAATGCATTTTGTAAGCACATAAAATGTCATCACACCAAAGCATCTTTTGGCTTTGGACTGTTTGAACTTGCCTCCTCATTTGGATCTGTGGTCATTTTTGCATTCAGGCCTTTCCTGAGATGCTCAATAAGAAGTATGCTGCCAACAGAATGTGTTCAAATTTACTTTCACAGAAGCCTTTCTGAATTCACTATGTACCCTTGTGCTGTCCATGAGCCCAATAAATTCAGCTTTCAGAATTAATTTAGAGGATAAAATAACAGACTTTTTGACACTAAATGTGCTTGTCAAGTGCAAATCTGGGACATTTGTGCTGGTTTGTGCTTGATGCTGCTGCAGCCCATCCCAGTATGGCCACAGACACCACAACCTGTTGCTGGTTTTCAGTGGGTGAGCCCTGGGTTGGCACTGTGGATGCACTGAGAGCACAAATAACTTCCCCAGAAGTCTCTGGGTCACTGTGCCTTTCTTTCTCTCACATTTTAGTCTCCAGATGGGAAACTCTTACTGGCTGCTGGCAGGCAGTGCCACATGCACAACTCCGTGGTTGCTTGAAATGCAGAAGCACCATTTCAGCCTGCAAAATCACTTGTGAGCTATTTATTTTTGCTGGTACGAATTGTGATTGGGTTTGTGTGTGTGAAATATTTATCAAAAAGGGTGAATTTTAAAAAAACGTGTAGGCAGGGGGTTGTAAGTGTGTGTAACGGGTTTGGGGGTTTGTTGGGTTTTTTTTTTTTCAAGTAGTTCAGTGGACAAGGAAGAGCTTCTGAGAAGCTTCTTCTGGGAGGATGTGCATTCCCAATTTCAGCCGTTCCACCAATGGGCATCCCAAGCATAATGATGGAGTTCTGTCTGCTTAATTACTGTTAAAAATGATTGACTGCCTTTTCCACTGAGGGAATGTTTTGGTAATGGAAGGATTAGGATGATGCATTGAAGAAATCAAGATTTTTTAAATTTTATTTTCTTTAATTGATAGAACAAAATCTGCAAAGGTCTCTTTCTCTGGTAGTGGTTTTTTTTTTCTTTTTGCACCTTCCTACAGGAAGGCTGCTCTCGTGAATGTGTTCCAACTCATGCATCTGCCAGCTTACAAGGTGCAGGTTATTTTACTATTATATTGTATTATATTATATTATATTATATTATATTATATTATATTATTTTTCAATCCATTTCATAACTGTGCATTTCAGGAAAAAAAATGTTTTTATCCAGCCTGTTTAGACTATTTTTAAAGCCATTCAGTCTATGAGATCATATTACTTCATAAATCATATTACTTCTCAAAGTAGTTTCCATCCCACTGCCCAGTAACCAGATGATAATAAAGGATGATTTTCAAAAATACTGAATTCTGAGGCTTTTCCCAAGAGTCCAGAGTGAATAGAAGAGAGTTGCTGAAGTTGTGGGCTGTCCCAAGGGACAGTTTTTGCATTTGATTTCTTGGATGACCAGATTTCATTGATGTAGCATAGACTCAGCCTCCTCACATGTCTATTTCTTGTATCTATTTTCACTTATTTATGAAGGACATGGAAGAAAAAGCTCGGTCCAGGAGCATTTTGTGGAATAGTATAAGGAAAATAAGAACCTCAGGTTTTGCAGTGGAAGATTGCAGAAAATATGCAGCAAGATTGGGTTGAAGAAGAGGGAAAGATACAAATTTGTGTCTGCAAAACAACTTTACTCTTTGTTTCTAGAACTTCCTTTCAAACACTTAGATACCAAAAGAAAAAGTAGTTTTTGATTGTTTTAAAGAGTGGGATTACATTTAATACTGAGAACACAGGTGATTATGAAATGGATTGGCACAGCTGGAATAGATATCTGCTTTACTGGTTTACAAACTCCCCCACTGCCAAAGTTTGAAGTGGAAGCTGAGAGAGATTTGCCTCAAATTATTCACACCTAGAAAAGTTTTGCTGAATAATTAAACTAGAACTGTCAGACAAACCTTCTTGAACTCTGGTGTCTCACTGCTTAACGACCATTCCTGCAGCCATTTGACTTCTGGATGAAATATTGAAGAAGGGTAAAAGAAATAATGTCACTGAAATCCTTATAAGCAATTGACAATTCCCAAGTTATTGTTTTGTAATCATGCTCCAGTTTTACCCCCTGAGGTGCTAAAGGCTGTGAAGATGGGGTTTTGCTCCGCTGGTTTCATGATTATTTTGTTCTCTAGTGTTTCCGTAAGACTCTGAGGTAAATAACCTCCAGTTCTCCTATCAATATTTTTATTTATTTATTTTCAGATCAATCTTTTTGGTCCCAGCTTTTGTAACTGTGCCTTTTCAACAAAGCTGCTATAAACAGTCATTTACAGGTTCTGTTTCTGAGGCAGCTTTAAAAAACGTGTTGTATATATTTGCTCCTGCTCTAAATGTTAAATATCATTGCACAGAACGATGGGAACAGATGGGATGCTGCATAATGTTTATCATATTACACATTTATCACTTTGCACTAGTGAAGTGTACATGTGTTTGATTAATATTGACTTTTTATTTATTTGGAGGGCTCTATTTTTTGATAGCATTAGGGATTACATTGTAATCCTTACTGGCTTCCAAGCTTGAAATGTAATTCCAGTCAAAATAGAGTGGATGCATTCCATAATTCTTAATTACATGATTTTTTTTTTCCTGTGGAAAAGAATTACCTGGTTGAGGCTTTAATACTGGAAGGAATTCAGAAGTAAATGGATAACGCTGTTTGCTTCAGCATTTTAGACAGATTAAATTTAGGTGCCATTGGTCCAGCTAAATAAATTAAATTGGAATTAAATACCAGATGCTAAGGAGGTGTAAAATAAAGCAAACCAGCAAGAGTCCTATTTAAATCAATATTCTTTTATACCCTCCACCTACAGAATGAGAGAACTTGGTCTTTGCCTGCTCAACAGGTCTGGATGTTCAGCACGTGTTCCACCTGCGTCACAGAACCTGGAGCCAAAGCAGGGTCTCCCGGAGCCCCCCGAGCTCAGGCACAGCTCACAGCTCGTCCCATAGGCTCCCCATGGCAGCACTGTGCTGCAAAGATGCTTTACCAATGCCCTGCTTCATTAAAATGCAGTTTGGCTCAGCTGAAGCCTGAAAAAAGGGAAGGTTTTCCTTCCAGACAATGGACGGAAACATGATTTCCAGTTGGAGTGGGGCGGCTTGTGCTGTTTGTTCTGCTAAACAGCAATAATATTTAATGAGAGATTCTGCTCTAACTGTAAATCCTTTCGAGTGTGAGATGCCCAGCCTGTCAGAATAAGTAGAGGAGGCTAAAAACACTTACTTTGAAAATGACTGTTCATTTTGGGAGGCATTGAATAATCTCAGTGAAATATTACTGAGTCAGTGGAATTTTGGAGAGAGATCAACTTCCCAGCATGTGTCCTGGCAGCAGCTCTTCCTCCATTCCTCAATATCTTTTATGTTCAAATAGCACAGGCAGTACTTCAGTCTTACATGTTGTCATCATTCAAATTTCAGATAACTTCCAGTGACTCCTTATAGATTGAACGAATAAATAAATTACTTTTAGCTGTGCTTATTTACAGTTTTTATGCCTCTGCTTTCTTCTGTGTCTATTAATTGATATTATGGAAAGACATATCCAGCAAAAAGGATTATTTAGTACTAGGAATTACTGAGAGAGTACATATTTATTGATTTATTTATTTTCCTTAAGCTGAGTGTTGCACTGCAGTTTGAAGTTTAATTGGCATGACCACAGTAACTGCTCAGGGCTTCATGTATTTAACCCTTCTTTTTCCATGGACACTCTTTGGGCCTGCTGTGGCCATGTTGCCTTTGCTTCCAGGACAGGACATCCTTCCAGAATATTGCAGAAGGAAAACTGTAGTAGTTGTAAATAAAATATGTAAAGTGGAGGATTTGGTTGTATTTATTTAGATGTACATTTCCCAAAGGAGTAGCTTTGTTTTCTGGTTGTCATGTTAGCTATGCACTGTTCCTTAAATGCAGATTTTCATTAAAAGGCAGTAACTAGAAATTCTGTTTATACCTGTTCTTTCCATGCTCTTTTTATAAAAATGATAGAACAAAAATTTTCTGCATTTTGGTCTAAAAGACTCCTTCCTTTCTGTGCAGGTTAATAGTGAGAATGTAGTGAAAGTTGGCCACAGGCAGGTGGTGAACATGATCCGACAGGGGGGCAATCACCTCGTGCTGAAGGTTGTCACAGTAACCAGGAATCTTGATCCAGATGACACAGCAAGGAAGAAAGGTACATTTTTCTCTCTTCCTAATGGACTCTTCTGCTCTTCCTTCACAGAAAACCAAGTATGGGCGTGAAATTGCTGTTTTCTGAATTCTGATTTATTAGACCTTGCTTCTAAAATTTGAAATGCCTTGTTCTTGTTTAATTTGGAGTGATTTAATTCTCTTGGGTTAGACATTAACACGTGGCCAAGAGAGCAATATTCTGTCTTCATGCTTGGCATTACAGTTCATCTTTTTGAGGTTTTCACATGTATAAGTTTGAAGAACTTGTAGTAAAATTTCTTGCAGTAGTGAGAGAGGAAAAGCACTAAGAGGAGATGATCTTTTATTAATTTCAAATGTACTTGAAATGGGGGTAGTTTAGCACTGTGCTTCTCACCCAGCCATCCAAAAAGCCACCACAAAAACTTCACCCACCCAATTAAAAAAAGGAAAGAGAAAAGGAATTTACACTGTTTCTTTCACCTTAGATGCCCCTGAGTTTGGTTTCCCAGCTATGCTGGGAAGTCATTAGGCCTCACAATTGGTTTTAAGCAGGAAGGATTGCTGCTGCTCACTGGTGCTCCATGCAGCTGCAGCACTTTGCTGGAAGTTGCTGCTCCTCCCACAGCCCCCTGAGCTCTCTCTCACACACACCTGGCTCCTCAGCACGGGAGCAGGTGAGCAGCTGCCACTCCAGGACTCCCTCCTGCTCCATCAAACTAAAACTTGCTGTCTGTGCTGGAAGTGCTTTTCACCTCTACTGCTTCTTAAAAATAATAATAATTTTTTAAATAAAAAGAGTGAGATCAGCTTGTGGGGTGGAGGGGAAAGGCTATATTAAACTAAATCATGTCCCAGCATGGTCCTGCATTATTTTAGGTTTGATGAAATTACTGTTCACACATTTTAAACAAACCTTTTTGCCTCTGCCTTTTGGTATGTATCATACTGACCTTAAATGCAGTGACAGTACATGGGGCAGTGCTTTAAACTGAAAGGCAGCAGGTTTAGGCTAAATATTGGTGGGAAATTCTTTGCTGTGGGTTTGGTGAGGCCCTGGCACAGGCTGCCCAGAGAAGCTGTCATAGGCTGCCCCATCCCTGGAAGTGTCCAGGGCCAGGATGGGTGGGACTTAGAGCAACCTGGGATAGTGGAAGATGTCCCTGCCTGTGACAGAGTGGTTGGAATGAGATGATCTCTTCTGACCACCAGAAATATTTGTTACCAGGATACTAAAGCACAGATTGTAGTTGCTGTGCTAGATTATTGCCTTGATATTTTAAGACCTCATATATTCTGAGGATCACCCGTTTCCCTTAGAGTCACCTTAACAATTCAGATACATTTGAATGTTCCTTCCTGTATTTCTCAGACTGAACAGTTTCTCCAAAGATGAAATTAATCTGCCAGAGATTGGCTGGTGCCCAGGAGGTTTTAAGCCCTGCATATTTCTCAGAAGAGGCACCACTGCTGCGAGGTCCTTTCTCTAGAAAGCCCTTTTCCTGCTGGGAAACAGAAGTGCACAGTTATTTAGCTTTAAATGTTTCTATGTATCCTGTTACATAAAAGCTTGCGGATGTGTCAAGCAACCTACGCTAGAGCCAGAAACAGTGGAGAAATCCAGTCCATGAAAAGCATCTCAGGGCTTTTTCCTCCGCCTGTAGGTATTTATTCTCGCCTTATTTCATGGAGCTTATTCTTCTAAGTGGATATGGCATTGTGGCTGTGAGCACAGGGCTGCCAGAGGGCGTGTTTTGGCTGACACTTGTGTGTTTTTCTGTTCCATGCACAGCCCCACCACCTCCTAAGCGAGCTCCAACCACTGCACTGACCCTGCGGTCTAAGTCCATGACCTCAGAGCTTGAAGAGCTTGGTAAGAAAGTGTTTTTTGGCAAGCATGCTGGCTTGGTTGAGATGTAAATATCTATGTCTCTATGTGGAATTGGTGAAGGGAGCTGCACTGTGTACAGTGTCTAGAGCAGAGGAGGTTTTAAGAATGCTGCATCTTTGGAGAGTTCAAAATGTGCATGACTCGCATGACTGATTTTTGTGGAGACTTGTGCCTTTACTGCTGCGCAAGGGAATGTTGATACATTTTATGCATCATCAAAGTTTGGCACATCTACCAAAAAAAAAAAAAAAGAGGAAAAAAAAGAAAAGAAAAAAGAAAATAATGCTGTATCATGTTTTGTTGGCTTTGCTTTCTAAATTTTCAGTTCATCTAATATTGTTTTATTTTAAATTTCTGTGGCCTCTCATTAGTGGATAAAGGTAAGCTGCCAGAAGCTGTTGTTTAAAGCTGACAGTGTTAAAGCAGCTTCAACTTCAACTTGTTTCATTTGATCTGAAAAAGTGCATATTATGATATCACTTTGACTTCTGTGCATGATATAAACTTAATTCCTCTCACAATTGGTAATAAAAAGTTATTGAGCATTCAGTCTTTTATTTGCTAATTTTGAGAAATGTGGTTGTAGATTCCTTTGCTTGATCATCCACATTCTAGATATGCATAATTCTTCAGGTATTGTATTCATTTTCTAGAAATGAGGAAGGTAATTGTTCTTTTCTTCCTTGTTTTAATCTGTTAGGTCTTTAAAAGGTAGAATTTCTGCAGCTAGACTAAGACATGGAAATAGGAATAAATCATATATAAAAAGAGAAAAGCCCAGTGCATATTTCTATGTGGCTATAACAGTAAAACAGTGTGTTCAGCAAGTGAGAAATGGGTATAAAACCAAACCACATCCCTCACTGCACAGTAATAGATGATAATAATCCACACAGTAAAACCATTTTTCCATTCTAAATACTTAATTGTGTAATCTTGGGGTTTTCCTGACATGGACTCATCTGAAGGCCAACAGGAAGGAATCATAGCCTTGTGGCCCCTTTTTTTACCCCGTAAGTCAGTGTTTTTTGGGGCAGATGGACCCCATCCATCCTTTAGTGAGTCAAGTCACGTTACTCTAGTGGGAAGTCTCCCAGCAAAGTGG
Organism: Irena cyanogastra; assembly: GCA_013397155.1. Classification (NCBI taxonomy): domain Eukaryota; kingdom Metazoa; phylum Chordata; class Aves; order Passeriformes; family Irenidae; genus Irena; species Irena cyanogastra. Next base: position 388,894 of record VWZV01015316.1, on the reverse strand, counting down.
TGCTGAAGTGGGTAGTGTCTTCTTTATGGTCTAACAGCCAAATGAAGACCAAAAAACCACCCCAGTCTGATTATTTAGCTCCAGCAGGTCTCAGAAAATTTTTCTTTTATGTACAAGGAAGTTTAGGAGCCTAACTCAAGGTATAAACAGCTTTGTGAATGCTCTATCATTTTTCTTCCAGGATTAAAATGTAAAACAATATTTCTGGAGCACACTTTGTGGGTCTGGGTGTTTTTCATTTGCTTTTCTTTCATGGAGTGCTGAGAGCTTGTAAAACTTTGCTGGTTTATCAACCACCTCTCCCAAGGGGACAGCAATACTTAAGCACCATTTTTGTCCCTTTGCTATACTCTGCTGCCAATTGCTTTCAAGCCGAGGATATTCTTCTGTTTCTCTGACTTTTCAATCCTCCACAGGAGATACTGGTCTTAAAGCAGAAGCAGCACTTTCCTAGGGGAGAATAGCTTGTTAATAGTAATGTCCCCAGTGGAGACCATCACATTTTAGCTTTCCCACCTTCCTGCTCAGGCTGCGGCCCTTGCTCTGCTGTTTGTCCTCACCAAGTGGCAGAAACCACTGCAACTGTTTGACAAGCAGCCATGGGACATATTTCCATTTTTAAGTGCATTTCCCATTCATACCTTTAGCCAGATGGGGCAGACATTGCAGTGGCAGGAGTTTTCTGTTCTGAGGAATAGTCCTGCACCACGTTCTAGAAGAGTTTGCCCCCTAGGAAAGCTGTAGTAGTGGCAGAAATTTGCTTTCTTCCTTAAAAAAGTCTGTATATGCCACTTCTGTGACACTCTGAACATTTGCCACCCTAGCAAACAATGTGACTGCTGTTCCAAATAGCATCTGTGGTCTACCTATTTTCATATTTGTCCTGGAAAATGGCTACTACCAGAAGGGACAAGAATTCTTAAATTGCACAGCAACTGAACAAGCTTCTACAGGGAAAATGTTCTCCCTATCATCAGTTAAAAGTTGTCTCCTGACATAAAACACAGCTTGTATGTGTGTATTTATCTATAATTTATATATCCCTCTATGTATTTGTGTATATATTGGACATCTGTGAGAGCTATGAGAACACCCACATTTTATAGCCGTTAAACTCTCTAATGAATGAGCATTTCTTTCATGCTATATATGTGCAAACCAAATAGGAAGAGCCTATAAATGAGCACTGTGGATGTTCTCATCAATACCTATATGTAACCCTTTTTCCTGAACTGGAGAAGCTCATGGTCTCAATAATGTCTCGTGACAAAGAATCCCACAGGCTAATTATGTGCTGTGTACAGATGTATTTCCTTTTTATTGGTTTTGAATGTGATGCCTTTAATTTTATTGATTGTCCCTTGTTATGTAATAGAAGAAAAAGGTAAATAGAAACTCCCCATTTGTTTTCCCCTTAGAGTGCATAGTTTTGTAATGTCTTTTAGATAAGGTAAACATAATTTTAAAAAAAAATATCCATCTTGCAATCATTACAGTCACTTCCTTTGCCTGGCTCTGAGCCCTACTTACAGTTTTATTGACATGTTATGAGCTATTCTGTTCTTCATAATACAGAGCAGACCATCTGAGCTGTTCTCTTTCAAATTAATTAATTAATCCAAAAGCTGGCAGTGTGCTAATGATTCCTTTTCATTTCAATCTGCAAAAATTTGGAAATGCCCGATGTTGTCATAGTTTTACAGCCCTGGTATCAATAAGTTACCCCAATTACTGTTTTCTAAAAAGAACTTAGAAAAAAAAAATTCTGCATGCATCCCTAATACCTGCAGGGGAGAAATTCCTCATAGTTATCATAAACCCAGATAAACAGCTTGGCAAAAGCAGATTTTATCTACTGTGGTTTGAGAGATGCCTGTTTAGCAGAGGTGAGCAGGGAGAGACTGACATCTTAGAGGGAAGGATAATGTTTGCGCTCAAAATGACAGACGAGGATTTAGCATATAAAAAATTACCTTCAGAATTGATTCACAGTTCATTCCCTTTCTATTTCCAAGCTTCAGTACGGAAGAAGAAGGGTAAGGGGAAGCATTTTGTCTCTTGTTTAACCTGTTTCTCACCTTTCCATAGTGAAGGATAATAACAATGTAAATGTTGGCATATGGTCCAGTTTATTTTATGGTGTCAAATGTACATTAATTATTGTATATGTTTTTTTAGTTATTTAGTTAATAAATTGCAAACACACTAAGAAACTCAAACAGAAGACCACATTCGAAAATATCCCCCCGCATTTCTTCCTTTTGTCTCCTTTCCTTCACCTTGCCTTTTTTTTCCTTCTCTGTACCCAACTCTTCTCCAACCCCTTCCATCTCATCTCCTCACAGTTCCTGAGCTGACTGGCAGCCACAGAGAGTTAGTGGCCAGTGACACCCAGTGCAGTCCCACGTTAGCGATCCCGCGCGGCTCCCGAGCGGCCACACGCGTTCCCGTGCCCACACTGTGTCTGGCTCAGGAATCAGGGATCTTGCACACCACACCTGAGCTTCTCACCCACAGACATGCTGCTCTGTCTGGCAGAACATCTTCCACGCTGTCCTGTATGCATGGAGTGCCCTCCCTGGACTGATTCATGAGGCCACCTACCACCTTCTCCTTGAAATCTCTCCCAAAGACCCACCTTCCCTAGATCCCCACTGAGCAATCATCCCAGCACTGATGGCGAGGCAGGGGGGCAGGCAGAAATAGCAGTGCAATTTTAATAATTTTCATGAGTGTATTTTTGTGTACAGAGAGTTTGTTTGTGTTGAGCTGTACTTTTTTCATGCTCCTGTACATCATTTTGCTTCCCTAGACTGTGAGCTCTCCCGAGCAGGGGCTGTTCATTTCCATGTTCTCATGGAGCCTGGCCCAAGGAAGAGTCTCCCACTTCCCTGAGCCCCTGGGTGGTAGCTGGTGAAGGACAGGCTGTGTCCTGCTCTTGGACCAGGTTCAGTGTCATGGAAGGGAAATCTAGGCTGTAGGCAGCGTCTTCTCTCAGCAGGGAAGCTTTTCCTTTTTGACGTTTAATAGGATGGAATTGGGTTATTTTCTACTCTTTATTTTCCTGCTCTTTCCTGACCTCCTTTCAGGTGGTTACCAGAGGTTCCAGCTAGGGATATTTGCCATTCTCCATTCAGAGAATATGACAGAATAAACCACATTGCTACTTAAAAATATGTTTTGGCAGCATATAAAAAAAATCTTTGTGTTGTTGTGTAGAATCTTCTGTCAGCCATGAATTCAGTTTTCTGGGTGAGAGATGAGGGAGGCATTAAGATAACAATAGTGGATTCTGTGGCTCTTGTCTGACTGGTCTTGTTGGTTATCTCTGGAGATGGGTTCTGGTTCATTGGGAAAGCAGGGGAAGGGAAGGCAGGGGAGGACATAGGCTGTATTTTTTGATACTCAGGATAGAATATAGTGTATTTGTGTCTAAAAAGGTGATAAAATCCTTAGGTTTGGAGCAGTATGGCATGGGCAGTTCTGTCATTTTACTGCAGTTACAAAGCATGAATTTAACTAAAACTTAACTTCATCTGTGCCACTGACTTTCTGCTTGCAGTAGTTGCTGACTCAGAGATAGCTTCCAACCTTGAAATGCGTGTGTGGAGGGGTCATTTTCCAAACTAATTTTTGGATTTTGTGGAATATCTGGGATGGGGGAGAGGAGTTCTTCTTTCTTGTGCCTTGTAGTTTCCAAGAACCATTGTATGAGTAAGGTATGGCAACGTGTAAGCCAAGAGTTGTAGCAGCAACTTGTTGGAGGCAGCACTTACAGTGTGATTCCACTAATACTGAAGAATAACCAGGGTATTCATGCAACAAATTGAAATGAAAGTTTGAAAACACTCTGAAAATGAAAGATTAGGGGAAAAATTTGAGGTCATATTTTCGTCATCACAATGGGAAAATAGGTATCATTAGAGCTTAAAAATTAGTAGTTTAAAACTTTAAATTTAATTCTGTTCATAATAAGTTTATGCAGATGGTGGAGAGCTTGGTTTTAGATGGCTTTTCCTTCAGTTTTTGTTTTGACTTATGAATAACTCCTTGTGGAGGGAGAATTTTAAAATTATATGAACCTTAAGGGAAACATTCATAAGCTAAGATCTGTAAATGTCTAAATACATGATTTAAAAGTTTCCTGCTCCTCAGCTTTCTTTACTGCCAGGAGATGGGTTTGCTTTAGTGAGTTATTTGGGATTCTCAGTGAAAGCTGAAGTGGACAGTGTTGAATTTTAAAATACCTAATATAAAATCCTCTAAGAGAAGGGACAAAATGAAGAATAGACCAGGTTAAATTTCCACAGCAAAATGGGAATGACAAGATAAATAATCCTTCTGCATTAATAAATGATGTGCTGGCAGTGTCACATGGGTGTCAGTTGTGAGCTGGGGTGCTGCTGTTTGTTCTTAGATTTGATATGGTAATCAATATAAAATATTGATATATACCATACACTGACAAAGTATGTGTGTTGGTCCTGGTCTTTGGGCTGTGGTGTGGGCTGCAGTACCAACTACAAATAAAGGATTTTCTCTTTTGAAGGGTTTAATTCTATCACCACCTCACAGATACACAATAACTGTGATATCATGAGCACAGAATATTGTTACCTGGCATCAAGTCTGACCAACATTTGAATAGAAAAATATCAGTTGATGGCATTCAAAAGAAATATTATTAGCTCTGTCTGCAATAAGCATTCCCACTTCATCCCATTCCTGTTGTCCATTGTTTCAAAGGTGGCACCTTCCAATGGCATCTGAAACAATGAAATTGCAGAGCAAATAGATATAAATGAATGCCAAGCAGTGGATTAGCTCACAGTGTTCTGTTCTGTTTGAAGAGACCACTCCTAAAGCCGTCTGGGTTCAAAACTCACCTTTTTTTATTTCACTGTGGTGGAGTTGATGATGGAGATTTGTCTGCAGGGAACAATGGGAATACCACCAAAGCAACTTTCACAGCACTCACCACAGCAGCTCCTGAGATAGCTCCCAGCACCTGCAGTGCTTCTCTGTAGGAAGAAGGTTTTCAGATCTTCACCAGAAGATGAGAGCAAAAGGCGTCAGGCTTCATGAAGAATTCTTGAAGGTTATCCCTTGTAAGTAATTGATTCACATTACATATTTGAAATTCTAATGAGGTGGCAGTGTAGTAATGAGGAAAAGGTTGTCATCGGGTTGTCACTTATCTTGAGCAGAAAGCAGTGACTCTGGGTGGAATTTGTCAAGTCTGTGTGAAGAAATGCCAGCCCCATTTGTGGTTGGTGCAGCGAGGCTGCAGATTTTATGGCTTGTAGTGTAACTTGGGAGAGTCCACAGCAGTGTAAGTGTAGGATTAGGACCGTGGCTACAATATAAGTACTTATAAAACACTTTGTGAGACAAAAGTATTGAAAATTGGCATGTTTCAGAAAGGGAACAGTGCTAAACCTGTGTTGTCCACAAAAAATAACTTGGCGATGTGCTGATTAGCAACTTGTGCCACAGAATCCAAACTTAACAGGTAACTCCTGGTACTAAAGACTTCTTCAGACCAGGATTTACTTTTCAGGAGATGCTTTAATGTTTTGGAAACACTGGGCATCCTGAGTAGAGGCTGCTTGAGTCTGTGTGGGTGTTCTCATCTACACTGATATTATTTTGAATTTATCAGCTTATTCTCAAGGATGTAGCGCCCTGTCATGATACTTGTTTTTCTTTACTACAGGACTGTAATTGAAAAGGTTTTCAAAACCTTTCTGCATCAGCCAAACAAGACAATGGTATAAAAGAAGTTGGAAAAGGAATTGTAAGTGTTACAGAAAATGGGGGGTTTGTAGCATTTGCAAAGAGACACCTTAAATACGTTGGTTTATGTGAGTGTGACTATGCTCAGATATTATCTATTTAATATCTAAGCACATATTAAAAATCATGAGGACTTGAAGAACAGCTAAAATTGCATGTATTTCCCAACATGGCACAGTTAGGGCAGTGGAAAACTCTTTCAGCACTTTTAATGTGTTCTCTCTCTTTTTCAGGAGCCAGGGAGATGAAGGACTTATCTCCCTCATCTCAAAACTCCCTTTGCTGCTATTTTTTTCTTTTTTTCCTTCAAATGTTCACATACCCATGTTAATTAATTTCTAATCTAATTAAAAATAAATGTTTTTAGATAATTCCTCATAGTTTGTTTGGTTTTTCCCCTCGGTGTGGAAGTGTGAGAGTTAAGTGTAAGACCAGAGAAGGCTGTAAGTGTCTTAGATCTTCCACTTTCTTTTTGGTTTCTTTGATTTGGTTGCCTTTCTTTTGTGACTAGGCCAAATTTTCAAATGCTGTCTCTTAAACAGAACATCAAATTGCCATTTAAATTCCACCTGGCTTGCAGGGTAGGAGTGGGTATTGACTATATTCTCTGCTTTGTTTTTGTTCTTGAACAGAAACCACTGTTAGACAATGACCATTCCTCTTTCAAGGTAGGCTGAATTGCAAGGCTTCAGCATTGCAGGTGTATTTTAAATGCCTGTATCATTATTTCCTTAATAATGAACATGCTGTTAAAGAGCTGGTACTTGAAAATTGTATCTCTAGAAAGGAATTTGAACATATCCATTTTCTGCCTTCCTTAAAAATTACTTTTGATGGTGTGGTTATAATGTGTAAATGTGACTTGTGTGTAATAATGTGAAGCTATTTTCAGCCCTAGAAACACAAATAAGGCTTTCCTTCAAAAAAGTTTTGAGAGCTCTTTATTGTGAATACCTACAAAACATTTTCATAAATCATGTAATGGTATTTATAGATACTCAATGTTAAATGATTAATTTTAGTTACTAAAGTTTTTATGTTTTATTGATTTATTTTATATATTTTTTATTATTTTATGTTATTTTAGAGTACTTCGTAGCATTTACAGTATCCCAGAGGATAAGTATTTTTAGTTAATTTTCATAGAAGGAAAGTGTTTCAAATGCCTTCTGTGTTTGACTGTATTGCAAAGCACTTTTATTATTTCCTCATTATGCTGACTGCTAAAATAATATTCTCTGCCTGTTCTTTGCAGTATGGTAAATGTGTGGTTTGGGCATTGTGATTCAAGCACAATCCTGCAAATTGTTAATTTGGGGTGGGGCTGGAACAAGGTAATTCCAGATTAAAATTTAGGGGTGGCAGATTGATGAGGATGAGCCTAATTGTCCACATGAAAACTCAGGTCATTCCATTTCTGTATATTTTTAACCATATATTTACAGGACATAACTGTAGACTGAACTTGTTGTTTCTTTCCTCTAATTTTGATTATAAACAACAAATTTGGATTTAGAACTTAACCTTTAATGTTCTTACTCTGAATCCATGCTTCAGCTAAGGCTAGTCTTTAAATACTCAGTGGTGTGTTGAAGGCCTTGTTGTACTTTACCTGCTTTTGGTCTTTGATGAATTTTTACACATCTGATCCTGCTTGAAGAGCTGAAAAGAAGGCCATTTGTCCTCAGTGGGCACAGATCCATTTCTAACCATTTTAACCAAACAGGAGTCACCTGTTTTTCCCCCAGGGACACTGTCAGGTGAAATTGCTTCTGTGCCAAGCAACCTTATCAGATGAACTCCTGTGGTCTGACCAACCTCTCTTTTGAAATCAGTAGGTTCTCACCTGCCCATTAGCATTGGGAAGTTGATCTAAAATTTTTGTTCATCTGCTTCTTTGAAAGCCTTGCCCAGATCCCCAGACCAACTGTTCGCCCAAATTGTCCTTTAGTAGCTCTCCCACCCACAGACATTCCCTCTGAAGTTTTTATTCCAGTTACTTCCCAGCTACTCTGGGAAGGCAAGGTAAGGCCTTTGGCATATATATGGGAAGTGCCAAAAACCTAAAAGGAATGCAATGCAAATAATAGCACCTACTTGATTTAGATGTTGCTTTTTTTTTTTCCCCAGACATGGAAACTTAATTATATGCATAATCACTCCTGGTCTTCATGCTAAAAACAAGGTACTTGCAGTTAAAAATAAAAGAAATTGGGGAAAAAATTGAATCCATAAGATAAAAGCAACACCACAGCCATATTTTTATGTCATTTAAAAGCACCTCTATGCATTTTGAATGGGCATACGTGAAGACCACCCCTTTAGTTTTGGTGCAGCTTCTTGTAACCCGTTTTTGCAGATTATTGACAAGGAAGCAAATTTTATCGGCTAACGAAGGAAATTAAACTAAAGCTGCAAGCTCGCATTTAGGGAAGGCGATGGAACAAAACCCTTGCATGTGCAGTGCCTGACTCTAAGGGCTGTGTGCCCAAACCTCTTGCCACCAAGGAAGAATGAATGTCCTGTGTTCCCATCAGTTTTCCAAAGGAAAAATGCATGTGCCCAGTATTTGCCTGCAGATGCTGGACCAGGTGGGTGATCCTACAGCACTGAGGTGCCATTGGCATTGTCTGAAGTGTTGCATAATGCGCCTGGTACAGTTTCTGTCTGTATCTATCTTAGGTATTTACAAGGCACCTATCACCTTGGTACCTAAGCAGTTTGAGAAATGCACCCACCCCAGGAGGGATGATGAGATACAGACAGAGGCCCAGGTCCAGAGCAGCAGAGGCAGGGCCCGGGAAGCTCCCCCGCTGTGTTCCCGCTGTTGTTGAGCTCCTGGCCCGCTTGTTGTGGCCAAGGGACATCTCCACCCACCTGTCTGTCAGCAGGAAGAGACGGTGCCCCAGCCCTCGCGTGCGGCTCCGCTGGTGGGCAGTCTGAAAAGGAAAGATAATGGAAAAGGCAACGATCCGGTAGCAGAGGTGAAACAGGAATGGTGGGATTTCAAAAGGAGGGCTTCTTAAAGAGCAGCACATCTCAGGGGAGGGATCAGCTGCCAGTCCAAGGGGCAGGTAAGGCACAACACAGGCATAAATCTCAAATGTTGTTCAGTGACCATAAGTTAAAGAAATACTTCCGATGTCTCTAAAGTTTGTGTATATCCAAAGCCCTGCTCTGTTCTTGGCCTCTGTCTCAGTCCTCTACCCCTGCAGCTGAATCAACTATTCAGTAATTCTCTGTGTATCTCAACCCAGTAATTGCTACAATCCTAAAAATGCCTAATGACCAACACAAAGGACTCTCAGTGGTAATGAATGTTGCGGTGCAAGGAATAGCACCGCAAGGTGCAAGGAATAGCAGTGCTCCAAAATAATGGACATATTCATGAACCTAAAGGCTGGAATAAACTTGGCTTTGATAAGCATGCTCAGGGCAGCATGGGGCAAACCACAGCTCTCCCCTGCAGGCACACTTGGAGCAGCTCTCCTGTGGCCTCCAGGAGTCCCTGCTGATCCACCACCAGGCTGGTCAGACCAGGCTCTGTGTCAGCCCAGGGGAACTCCTGGATAGGCAGCAGGAACAGAGAATCTGTCTGGCAGATTCTGCTGCTCTGCAGAAACAGAGAACCTGCCCAATAGGGGAGAAAGGGAGATAGCCAGGACTTTGGTGGAGGCTCACCAGTTCCTATTGCATGGACCCCCTCAATACCAGATCTCTTTTTTTCCTTAAACACAACAGAGTCACTGAGGTAAAACAAAAAACAGCCTTCAGAAACCTGTGAATTCCAGGGGGCTTTTAGAAATAGCTGTATAGTACCCACAGTGATTAAACACTAAAGCTGAAGTGCAGTGGGTTGCACTTCCACATGTTTCTGCTCCCTTTAGCTCATTTGCATGCTCCTTCCTGAGTCCCTTCCTCGGCCTTTTAAGGATGGAGATGGAAGTCCTGCCCCAGCAGAGCAAGGGACATGAGGTTAGGAATGTGAACCTGGGAGGCTGCAGGTTTGATGGCTGCTATCACTTGATATAAAGATACCTGTAAAAGACAGAAGTGACCTATTTTGCCTGTAAGTTATCACTGTAAGCAAAATGCCATGTGTAGGAATGGTGTGTCAGGTGGAAATTGCTAGAAAGATCAAGGAATCTGACCTCTTCCCTTTGCTTCACACCCAAGGAAGCCAGCTGTGCTTCTTTGTACCCACTCTATTTAAAGCTTGAAAAGAAAGAGACTTCTTTTTTTTTAAAGCAAATTAACAACCAAGTGAGGTCAGCCATGTTGGTGCATGGTTTGATCTGTGACTGATTTTGACTTCACAGTTGTAGTGTCCTCTCTCTCTCTCTCACTCTTTTTTTGGAAGTGACCCATTTTCTAAGGAGTTAAAGGCAGTTATTTGAGGTCACTCTGTCAGCTTTCAAACATAAGGACAGTTCCTGGCTGAACCCAGTTTTGCAGTGACCCTGCTGTGCCTGGCACACCTCTCCACAGCCCCAGCCTAGGCACTGGTGCAACCAACCTGACGAAGATCTGCCCAGAATTTAGGGCGACTTTTGGTCACCAAGGAATGGATTTCTTGGGCAGACTCACATGTTCATCCGGGTGGTGCCAGCCAGTGGCCTCCAGGCAATTTTCCCATGATTGCTCCTTAGTGAAGGGAAGTTTGTGGAAGGCCATGCCTGTAACACACCCTCAGTTCCCCATGCCCATGGCAATGCTTCCCAAAGCTTCCAGAAACCAGAGGTGCTGAGAGATGCTGAACACCTTGTTACAAATAATAACAGTGATGGTTATTTCTCCTTCTCATTGCCAGCCAAGTTTACCAACCTAACCTAAAGCCTGTGCATGTATTCATTATTCAGAAGTATTCGCCAAGAGTTTCTGCAATTAACCTTCTGCCCAGGGGTTTTCACAGACTCTTTGCTTTTTGTCATTTGTGTCATTGGTCACTGATTGCCAGATGCTGTTCTTTCAGCTCTGAAAGGCTGACAAGACTGATTGGGAGAATGGCAAGTGGTAACATTTCATAGGACATAAGGAATTTTGCAAACATTTATTATTGTGCATTTTCAGAGAAATTTTACTTCACGAGCCTCTGGCAAATATGTAGACATGCACAAATAACAAAGGTGTTCTGGTCCCCCTGAATCTGAACAAACGAGACACAGTGATACCATTGACAGAAGTATTCATAAATCAGTGGGGAGTTTGGAGGTTTTTGATTTCATTTTGCTTCTGTTTTTGACTTCAAGTTTAGTTTGGTTCTACTACTTGCCAGTTGTTAGGTGGGCTCTGTTTAGAACACTTGCCAGCTAAATGGGGTTTTCACATATGGAGAATTTTCTGTTGACATGTCAAAAGAAATGCCAAGACATTTAGTATGACCAGTAGCTCTACCAGAATGAGTATTTATGATCCCTTACCTCACTCCAATTCCCTAGACTTTAACTGAAGTGTGTGTTTGTGTTGTGTGGTAAAATTAGATCCCCTGGTTTTTTGTTCTTTTTTTTTTTCATGTGTACTCAAATAGGAAAATGCTGAGAAATAATTTCATGATCCTACACCGTAGTTAAGAGAGCTTTGCTAAAGAAGGAATGCAGCTATGGCTGTATTAGACAAAGCAGGGGAAGAAATGCCAAGGAAGAAGCAGTTCTTAGTTAGGTTGATATATAGTCCCTTTCAAATCTCCATGGAGTGGAAGAGCCAATGATTGCATGACAGTTTGTCCCTAAAATTCATTTCCATAAGGAGCTCATGCCTTTTTACAAATACGATTTCATCCTCACTTTCCATAAAACATGCAACTGGACAGTCCAGCCAGACGCAGAGAGAATATGAATACTTTGAATGTGAATACTTTGAAGTAGTGAATATGCTAAATGCACGAATAATATCCATTATTTTAGCACTTAAAAGTCACCATTCAATGAAGTCACACAGAAACCCTTTTAGAGCATCATCATATTGCAGGCACATGGGTGTAGAAATAATGAGTACCACATTGTGGTAGACAGGGATTGAGATATAGGAGGAGGGATCCTTGGGTCTGTCAGAAAAAGCTTTTCATTTCATTATATTTCACATAAAATAATTTTCAAAAAAAATCAAACAAAACCCTGCCCTGATTCATAAACCAAACCAAAAGTATGGTTTAGCATGACCTCAGCAACACCTTGCAGATATAAGCTTATAGCTTCCACTGAGGTCTGAAGAGCAGTATTTCAAAAAGCAGAAATTAATCCTTAAAAAAAATCCCAAGAAGCTTTTTTCAAGGCTAGGATGCCAAGAGTAGACACGGCACTGATCTGGCACTCGGGCCACTGCGGTGTGAGCAGCAGCAGCCGGGTTGGGCCACAGCCCTGCCGACAGCAGCGCTTCTCTCAGCCGTCCCTTGCCTGAGCGTGGGGAATGCAGGCCTTTGGGCTCTGGGCTTTGGGCTGCCTCCTCCAGCCACACTGCCCCAGGGTGATTTCTCGTGACCAAATTGGCACCCCTCAAAAAAAATTTAAAAAAAAAGCAGTGGACTAATTTTTTAACCTGAAGTAACAGAAAATGTACAGAGTCCCAGCCACAGCTTCACATAATGCAGAGCGGCGCAGGACGGAGCTGGGCAGATCATGCTCTGTTGGGAGCTGGCGATTCCTGTGGGTGCAAAGGCCCGAGCCTTTCCTGCTCTTTGGGAAGGCATTTTTCTCTAGAGTTGCCATGGGGAAGCGCTTGCACTCAGATTTCCACCACACACCCTCAGGCAAGGGAAGAGGTAGCCAGGGGAGGGCAAAACTCAGTTCATTTCCAGGAGACAAAGAGATCCCTGTAAGCAATGCCCTCAGATAGCATTTCCTACTGTTTGGAGAAGAGAGCGAGGAAAATCCGGCAAATGTTGGGGAGGGCATTGCTCACGGGATAACCCCATGGATGGCCACCGTCGCGCTGCAGCAGCAGTTATTTGGGAGAGATTTTGGGTGGGGGTGACGTGAGACGTCGGACAAAAGTGAAGATAGCCAGCAGAGCAACAAAGGGCTGCCCTCAGCCAGTGGTGGAGCACATCTGGCACCCCAGGAAGCTCAATTGGACCCTTGGCCCTGAGCTCATCCCAGGGATTTCTGACTGACACCACTGCAGTGCATAGGTGAGCTTCTTGCTAGGTTCACTGACATTTCCTGTCACAGTCACGCTGAGGGGAATTTGGTAGCTCCTGCCTTGGGATGCAGCACGGCTGTGTGTGTTCTGGGTACAGGACAGTGTGCATTGAGACCAAAATTGCTTAATGATGCCAATTGCCATGTGCCCAATGCAGTCACTAAACTTTAGTCCGCCCTTCCGTTTGCCCAAACACATACACTCTGGCTTCCCAACTGGCTTCTTTCTATGTGTTGTCCAATGCATGTAGATACCTCCATCTGCCTGGCCTCAGATACAGTGGTTGTTGCTCCTCTATTTGATTGCCAGATGTCACTGGGGAGCAAGATGGGGAGGTTCCTGGATCCTCGGGGCAAGCCAGCCATCACCGAGGGAGCTCGCTGTCCACGCCGGCCGAAGAACAGGAATCCTCGGTGCCTGCCTCTGACGAAGACTCGCCAGCCAGGACCACAGAGAGCTGGCAGTGGCCGCTGTCCTCATCTGAAACGCACAGCAACGTTGGAGAGGATTTTGAGGGATTTCAAACGCCGGCGCGGACTCCAGAGTGTACCATGGACATACAGTCTCCCGGGGATCAGTCACTCAGTAGGACTCCTCAGTTTGAAAGTGACTCTCCTGAGGAGGAGGGAAATGATGAGATGAATGAAGAGCGCTGCGGTGTTGAGCCTGTCCCTAGGGATCGGGGTTGGAGAGGGCAGCCCCAGCTAACAGAGGGAGAGAAGCTGCTGATGGAAACCAACAGTAGGATTGTGCAGCTGCTGGAAAATATCAAGAGGGAGCATGCACAGTCCATGGGTCTCATGTCCCAGTCCATGGGCCGTATGGAGCTGCAGCTGGGCATTGTGGCTACCTCCACAAGAGCCATCCATAACTACCTGTCAGAGATTTTAGCTTTCCTCAAGCAGCCGAGGACGCAGGTCCTCGAAACGCGCATCTCCCAAAGAGCCACCCCCCATGTCGAGTTGACGTGTGCCTCGACATGGACTGGTGAGGACGCAGTGGCATCCTCCACTGTGTGCTTACCAGGGGCCGAAGGGACGAGCGACTCTCGCGACCCGCCGCAGGCCACCCTGCCTTGTCGCAGTGGCCGGCTGCAGAGAGCCATAACCGAGAGGGCCTCGCTGCCCATGCCTCCACGCCAGGCAAAAGGGGGAGGGAAGAAAAAATAACCACTCCATAGGATTTTTAGAGTTTTTTTTAATGTGCCTGTCCTTTTAATTCTTAGCCATAAGGCCATCAGTGGCAGATTTCAACCATTTCCTACATTGGCTAACATTGTATTCTGGCTGACTAGATTAGTCTAACATTTTGTAGTTTATATTTGCACTGTTAACGATGTGTGCTGCTGGTATTTGAAGAACATTTGCCTCTGTTCTTTCACTTTAACTTCATACGAGCATTTTTTTACTCTGTGCCAGGCATTCATTGCTTTTCTTACAAATACAAGTCATTTCTTGAGGCAGCTGTTTTTTGAGTTTTCTTTCTCCATTATCCCACCCCCTCTGAGCAAGCACTCGGGACTTGGTGGTAAGTATGGAGGTCTTGGCAATACTCGCCTCCCAAACTGTGTTCGATCAGTCTTTGCCTGGTGTTTCTGGCATGCCAGCCTGAGGTGTTGGGGTATAGCCTGTACTGGATCATGACCATTCTTATCCTCTGTGGGTCTCACCAGCTCACTTCCTAAGACCCTCGGTGGAGCTAATCCACATGTCTTGGCTATGTCGTACAATAAGTAATGTTGCCAGGATCATACCTCATATTTCTCTTTTTGGGGGCTGTGTAGTAATGTGCCACCAGATCTATCTGGGCACCTGACTCTCGTTTTCAAAGTTCATTTGATGATGGATCTGGTGGCTTGATGGGCAGCATTATACTTTTTCCTCTGAGAGAGTCTGGGTATTCGGAACAGGAGTCACTAAGCAATGTGTTCTAAGGGGATAAGGGCCATCTCCTGCAACAAATCTGTTAGGAGGAGACTGTCCCCTGTAATTATCACAGATATTAATTATTAAAGAAAAAGAAAAAAAAAAAGCAACTTGCCTAGCAGCCAGACCTCTTGAGAATGTAAAAGTCATGACATGCTGTTGGGTACTGTGCTACTCTGTCTGTGATTAAGAGCTTTTCATCAGAGACGAGACCTACATCTTGATAAAACACAACTACTTTCTGTGCCTTTAAGCCGTCCAATTTCCTGAGGGCTGGCACCCTGAGCAGAGCACGGGTCCCATTGGTAACCCAACAGGGCAGATGGAAATGCACTTTGGCAATAAATTATTTTATATCTGTTGGTGCTGCCTCTCTCGGGGGAATTTAATATAGTGGCACTCAAACTGCTATATGCATGCAGAGGCATCAGACTGGCTTTTACATGTGGTATCCCTGACAGTTCTCAGGAAGGATGCTGCTCCCAGGAGCCCCTGGAGTGGTGGGGACAGGTTCTCACAGGTGTAGCATGGCTCCTGTGTTTGACTCTCAACACGCTGTTGTGACTTCTCAGGAAGGTGCAGAGCAGTTTCTATGGAAAATGCCAGGGAATAATTGTAGGCCTACAAATCCTCTTCTGTGGCTGCAGCCGAGCCATGCTCAATGGACAGTGAGACGTAGGCTCTCCTTCCCTGTCTTCCAGCAAGCCTGAGGTTATTCAGGGCAAAGAGATCAGAGTTTGTTACTCTACCAGCCAGCCACAAACTTCTCCTGTAAAAGTGTGTGTGTGTGTATGTGTGTGCTTGTGGCTATACTCTGCTAAACAACTGGTTCAAGGAGGAAATGCAGCTGATATGGCCAACCTCCAGCGCAGGCTTTTCCCACATTCCTTCCTTTTGACCTTCATCCAGCTGCATTCCTTTTAAAAATCCCATTGGAGGCAGGTTTTTTTGGGCCACTCTGTCAACACACCTCACAGCAGGTGCCAATTTTTGCATCCATTTTGTGGCTTTTTTCTCTCTCTTTTGTCAGGGTTATTTGTAAAGTTATCGTCAGAGAATTTCCAACATGAGCTTGTGAGCTTCCCCTCTCATTCATATGAAGAGTGCATTCTGCAGAGCATTTGAGGTCACAAGGAGGTTGGGAAGAGAGCTAATTAGTGAGCCCGACAAATTATTCCAGTAGGAGTATATTTGGAACTTGTGGTTCGGGTGCAGGAGGGGTTTTCACTCTGGTGCTGTGGAGGCAAACAGCTCGAGGCACAGGCAAGTGAAGGTCTGGCCCAACACGTCTTCTTTCTCTGGGATGAGCCTGAGTGGGGCTAACTGCGGTTCAGCCCCCATTTCCTTGGCCTGAGGAGCACGTTTGATAACGCAGTGAGGATGTTTTTGTTTCAGCTGTGCTTTCACTCCAGCAGGGTGGGGCAGTTGTGGCCAGGCGTTCAGATTTTGACATTTCCCGCAGGACCCGCCATGTAGCTGCCGCCATTTAGGATCAGTCCCCACGTGCTGGCTGCTTCTGTGGCCTCACATTTTTTGTTGTAGTAGCTCCAAAATTACAACCTCCATTCTACCTTTGCTTTCTGATCCAAGGGTGGTAGAGCAAGAGAAGGAGCTGTGCGGTGCTGCTGTTGAAGTGCCACGTGAGGAAGCCCTAAAGAGTTCCTTGCAAAGCAGCTCGAGCTCTAACCCATCCTCCTCTCCCACTTCCGAGTTCTTTGGCTAAATGTGGCAAATGGGAGCAGCCATAGGGTGAGAAGGAATGAAAACCTCTCTACAGATAAGAAACCTGCAATAAACTCACACAAAACCAGGGGTTTTTTCCCCTCATGGAAATAGATGGTTTTAAGAATTGGTACCAACTGATATTTTGGTCAGATCCAAAACTAGGATCTGACTTCTAGGATTGTCTAGCAAAATCAGTGCAGTTGGAGGGTATGTATGTTTCATCCCCAACAAAAATTTTCATGCTTTTCCAAGTGTCTGTCATGGCCTCATCACTCTTTCCCTGTAGCTTTTTGTTGTCTGAATGGGTATCTGGGTATCTGTGTCTGTTCAAAATAAAGGGGATCACTTCTTATATGGTATATTTCTATTTCTTATGTGCAGATTTTGAGTGCTTCACTTTCCAAGGCTTCCTTCTTTCTGTATCCCAAAGATTAGTTGTTTGGCTTCTGGGATGAGAACAAGGGTGGGAGAGCCTTAAGAGGAGATCTCTGCCCAGCTGAAGCTTTTTGTGCTAGATCCCCTGAGTACCATTCTGCAGTCCAGCCATATTTTTGCTATACAGGGTAAATGTTCATGGTTACACCATTGCTTCCTGATGCCTTTTGCTGAGCAGAAGTGCAGATATTTTTCTTTCAGAAGTTTGTATTACAAAGCCTTATGGAATGTGACATGAAGTTGGTTTTTTGTTTTTGAATACATGTGACAGTTCAAAGAATTTTTTTCCATTTCTCCTTCCACTGGATAATTTAAATCCCACCAAAAAAAAAAAAAAAAGCAGACCAATGAAAATACTTTAATGCGAACTTCAATTGAAAAGAAACAGCAACACTACTCTTGTGAGACAGTTTTCAGCAGTGTTCAGCTTACTGGTCCTGCTCAGCCTTTCCTTTCCTGCCTGCTCCCTGACCCTCTGTGACACTGAAATATCCACTTCTAGGACAACCTTCTTCCTTACCCAAAGGCTAAAAGTTCTTCCCTCTCTTTTCCCATTTAAAATATCATCCTTGCATCAGCCAGATCTACTGTTTAGAGGGAACAAAAGCTCTTTTCCTCCTGCCTTATTCCCATCCATATCAATATCCAGGGCTCTGAGTGCGCTGCTGTCCAGTGAGAGGTAAAATTTAAATCCCTAAATACAATACTTGGGATAGGAACACCAGCTCTAGATCACCAAAAACCTGGGGGCTTTTCAAGTCTGTAGTATCCTAATGAAGTAACTATCCTTGTTTGACAAATAATAAATTATTTGGGAGATGGAGCTGGTTGCTGAAAAGTAGCATTGCGCTGACTCGTGGAAGCCTAGGAGCCAGGCTGAGGTGTTCCACTCACAGAAACACCACAGGCTATGCAATCAGTCCTAGTTTTGGTGAAACTTCAAAGAAAAAGACACTAAATTAACGTGATGCAGGCAAGCAAATGCAATGGAAGGCGCAGTAAGGAAAGCCGTTGGTGTGATTCCAGTTTGGATTCTAGGAGAGGTTCCAAACTCAAACTCTCCTTGTGGCTTGGGCTAGCAATTTAATTTCTCTGTGCCTTGGTTTTGTAGCAGTAGAAGGGGCAAAAAAAGGATCTGTCAGGCAATAATTAGTGGATTATACTGTACTTTGAGGTCTTCAGTGTGAGGGAGTAATATTTTGTATTAAATGCTGATGAACCTTGGTTTTGACCAAAGTTGGAGACAGGGCTAACACCAGCACTCAGCTTTAGAATATCCTGATTAAACTTCTCCCTGTATTTTACCATCACATCATGCAGTAGATCAGAGTCCCAAATCCAAATGTTGAAGTTGTCGTTCAGATTTGGACTTTGCCTATTTTTGGTCTGTTTCTGGCCACAACAAAATACATTCCCAAACTGTCCAGTTATTAGAAGAAATTTTTAAAAACCAAAACAGAAATTCATATAAAAGTTTCATTTAAAAAAGGATGCAGTTAGAAGTGCTAGCCTACAAATCCAAGAGTGTGAACAAATCAGGATGTGATTACTTAAGGAAAATAGGCGTGAAAGAGCACTTCTGGAATACTTGTTATTGTCCAAAATATCACTGAAATTCTGATGACTAAGTACAGTCTGCTTATCTCTATTTGAAACAGTGCTGTACAGATTCACTATTTCTAAAGGTCTTCTTTCCATTTCTATATAGATATTCTCCCTTCACATTTTGAAGGTTTGAAGAAGAGGATTGTTTTTCGAGTCACACTAAGTAAACATTAAATGCATGCAGGCTTAAAACTAAAGCATGCATGTTATGTAGCAGCAATAAAAAGTGCTCGGCTTGCACGACTTATGATGCTCAAGCGTTGCCTTGTTAAAATGCCAAAAAAACTTTTTCTTTGCATTTTTTTGAAAAGTAAATCTCTTCCTTTGACCTTGCAATACTTAACTTTTCCATTTCTTTGGACAAGTGATATTTATTTTACTGAATGCTTTTATATTACAGATAAGGTGGATGAAATAGTGCCAGTTTCCAAGCCATCAAGAATTGCAGACAATGCAACTGTGGACTCCAGAGTGGCAACTATAAAACAGCGGCCTTCTAGTAGATGTTTTCCCTCAGCTACAGATATGAATGTGAGTGGGAGCCATGAAGCACTGCTTTATTCCTATTAATGTATCTAATTCCTTGATTAAATGATGCCCAATGCTTTGTAAGGGAAGAACTGACATTAATACTATAGCACATATTAAAAATGAAATGCCAGAACTCTGAAATTGCATCATTCAAGTGCAGAATTTAATCTTATAAAACTTTGCAGGTGGAAAAAATAACTGGTTTTATTGCATTTTGGACATACTTTCCTATTTCCCACCTTAAGCTGTTGCCTTGTAAATAATATCAACACAGTCCACTTACAGCTGCTGTCCTTTCATGAGCATCTAAACAAAGCCCAGCCTTCCCTTTCTCTCCTCCTCCTCCCCAAAAATAACACCAGATTTATTATTTTCCATAAGAATTCTCAGTGAAAGAGGTAATGGAAGAGGCATTATTTCCATGTGGGAGGGAATTTCACACTTTAATGCTGTTGGGGTTTCTGTTTGCTCTTTTGTAGTCCATGTATGAGAGACAGGGTATTGCTGTGATGACGCCCACTGTCCCAGGGAGCCCTCAAGGTCCTTTTCTGGGTATACCTCGGGGTACAATGAGAAGACAAAAATCTATAGGTAAAATGCCTCTCTTGTATGGTTTTTTTCATTAATAGCATACTTTAGTAACTTTGGTTCTTTCCCAAAGCATGTTTCTTTGACATCTTTACCCAGTGAGTGGCTGTTTAATCTTTACACAAAGCTCGTGAGAAAAGAAGTTTGCGTGTAAGGTGATGTAATTTCCACATTTGGCAAGTATGGAATTATAGTTTGGTTATTTTCTTCAGAGTGTTCCTTCTAACAAGGACCAAAAAAAAAAAACCCACTATCAGTACAAGCCTTTAGAAAAACATTAGGGCAAAATATGATCCTTTTTTTTCCTTGTTATTGAGGTGAAAGCATTGTAATGCTGTGTAGTTTACAAAGAAATCCTGTTGATTAAATGGACTAAAATTCATCTTTTCTTAAAAGTTTCAAATGATGGCAATAGATGTTTTTATGACAAAGAAACAAAGAGCAGAACAAATTTTGGCTTTCTTTGTTCTTGTTAGTAATCTTAGCAGTGACTTCTATCAATTTAGAAACACATTATGCTGATGTAAAATTAGCATCCAAACTATCCCAGTATTACCCAGTTTATTTATGTTAAAAGCCATATTTGTAATGATACAATGTTATCTTTTGAAATGCAACATTATGGGGTTTTTTCCCCAATAGGATCTTCACAGTCCCTTTGCTAAATTTCAATTGTAACTTAAAAATTCATTAGTTTTCTGAGTTGTTTTATTATATGCATTTGTAGAGTGCTGGAGCAAGGCAGAAGTGGCTCCTCTGCACGGAATGTTTTCCCTGTTCAGTAATTTTCAAAGAAAATGTGCTTTTCTACAGCCACCTTGATGATACAAAAACCACGAACATTTGCCTACACATCAGTTTAATTAAAATTCCATAGCATCCTTTTCAATCCTGGCACCTGGGATGTCCAATGGGAAAGAATGATTATGGTGGGAATCAACCTAAAGGCCTCTTTTGGAATTTTGCATACTCCTCATGCTGCGGGGAATGCACCCTGGTATTTTGGGTTGGATGGAGAAATAGTACAGCATGAGGGATCCTGGTGGATGTGGCAGTGTTCTAAAAGCCTTCTCTGGTTTTTCAGGAATAACGGAGGAAGAGCGGCAGTTTCTGGCCCCTCCTATGCTGAAGTTTACCAGGAGTCTTTCAATGCCTGACACCTCTGAAGATATCCCACCACCACCACAGTCCTTACCTCCCTCACCACCGCCACCTTCCCCCTCTCTGTACAACTCCCCCAAATCCCTGACATCCCGGAGCTACGGAACGATCAAACCTCCATTTAACCAGAATTCAGGTGCAAAAATCTCTTTGGTTAGGCCCGAGAGCGTGGGGACGATGATAAGGGACAAAGGGATCTATTACCGGCGGGAGCTGGACCGGTACTCCCTGGACTCGGAAGACCTGTACAACCGGAGTGCCGCAGCTCAGGCCAATTTCAGGAGCAAGAGGGGCCAGATGCCGGAAAATCCCTATTCTGAGGTTGGGAAAATCGCCAGCAAAGCGGTTTACGTGCCGGCCAAGCCAGCCAGGCGGAAGGGGATGCTGGTGAAACAATCCAACGTGGAGGACAGTCCAGAAAAGACCTGCTCTATTCCAATCCCAACCATCATCGTGAAAGAGCCATCCACCAGCAGCAGCGGGAAAAGCAGCCAAGGGAGCAGCATGGAGATCGATCCTCAGTCTTCGGAGCAGCCCGGACAGCTCCGGCCTGACGACAGCTTGGGAGTCAGCAGTCCGTTCGCAGCAGCCATCGCAGGGGCCGTGAGGGACAGGGAAAAGAGGCTGGAAGCCAGGCGCAATTCCCCAGCCTTCCTCTCCACAGACCTGGGAGACGAGGATGTTGGATTAACCCCACCAACACCGCGGATGAGGCAGTCCAAGTTCACCGAGGAGGCAATGTTCAGCAGTGAGGATGGTTTCAGGCAGCTCATGTCGCCATCTCCGATCCCTGCCCCCAGGGAGCCCGAAAACATTTTTAACAGCAGTGAGCCCAGCAACCAGAGCGACTCAAGGACATTGAATGCTCCGTCCAAAACGAAAGGCACTGACAACAGTATGGCAGCAGCCAAGCCCACGAGTGCTCCCAGCTCGGATGGCTACGTCCACCCGGTCACAGGGAAGCTGTTGGATCCAAACTCTCCACTTGCCCTCGCGCTCTCTGCCAGGGACAGAGCCATGAAAGAGCAGACACAGCAGATTCCAGGCAAAGGGGACGCAGTCAAAACCGACCTTAACAAACCGCTCTACATCGACACCAAGCTGAGACCCAACATGGAAACGACTTTTCCTGTTACTGCCACTGTCACCAGGCAAAATACCCGTGGCCTGTTGAGACGGCAGGAGACTGAGAACAAGTACGAGATGGACGCAGGGAAAGAAAAGAAAGCTGAGGAGAAGAAGAACATGTTGATAAACATAGTGGATACCTCGCAGCAAAAATCAGCTGGCTTGTTGATGGTGCACACAGTGGATACGGCAAAGTCAGATGATATGCCCGAGGATGAGGAGGAGAAGGGAGCTGAGATAGAGCCGAGCCCTGAAAACTCCCCACCGGAGAGGCCGGAGGGCAGCGAGGAAGCGGAGAGCGAGCTGAGTGTCCCTGCCGCGCCCGAGCCCCCGGCTTCTCCCTGCAAAACCATCGTGGCCACCAGCTCTGTGGACGACCCCGTCATCTTGCCTTTCCGCATCCCTCCGCCACCCCTGGCCTCAGTGGACATCGACGAGGAGTTCCTGTTCACCGAGCCGCTGCCCCCTCCCTTGGAGTTTGCCAATAGCTTCGACATCCCCGACGACCGCGCGGCGCCCGGCTCGGCACTGACAGACCTGATGGCGCAGAGGAAGAATGGCACTCCTTCGCCCAGCCAGCCAGCAAACTCCTTGGACGGCAAAAAGCAAGCGGGTCTCTCAAACTGTTTGCCTGCCTCCTTCCTGCCACCCCCCGACAGCTTCGACAACGTCACCGACTCTGGGATCGAGGAGGTCGACAGTCGGAGCAGCAGCGACCATCACCTAGAGACAACCAGCACTATCTCAACGGTGTCCAGCATCTCTACCTTATCCTCGGAAGGGGGGGAGAACGTGGATACTTGTACAGTCTATGCAGATGGGCAAACATTTCTGGTGGACAAACCCCCAGTACCTCCTAAGCCAAAAATGAAGCCCATAATCAACAAAAGCAATGCACTTTACAAGGATGCGCTGATCGAGGAAACTGTAGACAGCTTTGTGATCCCTCCTCCCGCTCCGCCCCCGCCTCCCATCAGTGCCCAGCCCAACCTGGCGAAAGTTGTCCCCCAGAGGACATCCAAGCTATGGGGGGACGTGCCAGAGGTGAAAAGCCCGATTCTCTCAGGCCCCAAGGCTAATGTCATTAGTGAGTTGAACTCAATACTCCAGCAAATGAACAGAGAGAAATCCTCAAAGCCAGGGGAGGGATTGGAGTCGCCGACTGGAACGAAAACTGCAAGTCTCAGTACAAGGTAAAAGTAATTAACCAAATCGTTTTCTAAAAGGGCTTGATCTTTTTTTTCTTTTTGCCATCCCTTTGCTAACTTCTTCTGTAAATCACATAGATTAAAGAAGAGTGTACTCTGTATTTGCTTAACAAATAGCCTGTGTCCAACAAGAATTTTTTACACTGTCAACATTTGTGTTGCCTACATGATAGGACAGGAGCTTTCTCAGCCTTCATCTTCAAGGTTTGCACAAACCTTTCAGTTGTTTTGATGTGAATTTCTTAGAGTCCTCTTTAATTTTTTTTCTCTTTGGTTTTTTTCCTTTTAAAATGGGGTGATAATTTAATTTTTCTTCAGTCCCATGAGGTTTTTTGGCTTCAAACAGGTAAAAAGTGTTTTTGCCAAGGGTTGCTTTGCATTCGCTGTGTGGTGTCATTTGATTCATGCTGAGACCTCTCCCAATCTACTTAATCATAAAGTATTCAGAGACTTGCTCATTAAAATCACTTTGCACTGTCTATGTTATTACTAAAGCACATCTGTATGGAATGTGGACATAATATGAAATTCACAATTATTAAAAAAAGAGGTAATTTTGTATGTTTCATTAGGACACTGAGGTATTTCTGTTTGCAAAAATACCATGCTGGCTTATTTTTTTTAAAAAAAGATGCCACCTAAGTCAATTTTATTAGAATTATTCTGGTGGTTAATAAAGAGCTCAGCCTTTGGAAAGCTGATGTACTTTGCAAGCATAATTTGTTTTTAAGGGAAGGGTGTCTCTGCTGATTGCAAAGATTGCTCATTCAGAAAACAGTGTGATCCACAGCCTTGGCATCACACAGATATTATTTCCTGCAGGATGGAAGTCATCAAACTGGTGACAGTGAGGGAATTCAATTTTTAGGATTGAGAAATGAGAATAAAACACAGAAATTCTGGAATTCCTCTCAGTAGCACTTGACTAAATGGAACATAAATTGCTTTGGGTCTGGAAGAAAAGCCTTCATACATGAAAAAAACACATTGTTTTTGCTGGATGTTGATCATGTTTCTTGTTAATCCCCATGAACATATTGTCTGTAGCTTCATGTGTATAATACTATTTATCAGCTTTTATTTTTAAACTGAAAGGTATTTCCAGGTTACAGTAGAGCTCTTTAGCATCTCTATTTCATTAGAAAATAGCTGAGGCTACCAACTACAATGCTCTGTAAATGTGTCAAACTACTCTCATTACTGAGAGGAAAATGAAAAGTAGAGGTAAATCGAAATACTTTTTTTGTGAAAATACATTTTTAAAGGTAGAAAGGGTGGGGAAAACTTGAAAAACAATAGCACTACACTAGAGAAAAGCAAACTGTTATCTAAGCAGAAGTAACCCCAATCTTTTAGAGGAAGACCTGACTTAATGTTACAAATTTGTGTTGCTTTTTTTCCTGTCCTTGAGGTTTTTTAATTTTTCAAACTCAGCTTTGGTGAATTACTACGTCGTCATTATGGAATACAGAGCCTCAGCTGGGGGGAAAAAACCCCACCCAAAGCATTATTTCAACGGGGCTGAAATCCTGAAAAGTAAACACAAACACTCCTCTTTGCAAACTGGAGAGAGGATCCTGGGGTGTACCAGTGCCAAAAGAACTCTGAGGGAATAAATGGGATAAGTTGGCAGTGTCAAGGAGCAGCAAAACTCTTGGCTGTTGTTTGGCTGTGGGAGGAAATGACACCCCCTCAGCATTCCTGGTGGGAACAGGAGACAAGAGGGCTGGGTTTGGTTTCCTGCCGTTTGCCAAACTGATGTGATTACTTCTTAATTATGAGCTGGATTGAAGCTGCTGAAACCACCAGGAAAGGTTGCTAAGGATTGCTTTTTTAGCAAATAGTGATCCAGGAGACAGCAGAAGAGAGCCAGCAATCTACAGATGCTGGAAGTGGGTTTGAAAGGGTGCTGCAGGCAGAGTCTTTTCATCTCAACGAGGGTAAGGCAGAGAGATGGAAATGGAGATGTTCACTTGTGGAATCAGAAGCCCTGTGGTTTTTTTCACTGCTTTTACTCGCGCTTTATCTCTCTAAAAGTTAAATAAATTACAGCCTTTCTAGCCCAACTGCATGACTGACACAATTTTTTACAAAGCTGTCAAATATTATGACCAAGGACTACCATCTTGTGAAAATTTCAAGTGTAAAAGCTAATGTTTGAATTTCAAAGGTAAAATTCCTGGAGTTCCTTGGTATGTTTTTTCCCCCTAATACTCTAAAGCTTATGACAACCAATTGTTGAGCTTGCAGCCTTTCCCTGTGAGGTAGCATTAGAAAGGGACCAAGGAGTTTTGGCTCACAAAAAGCAGGGATTCTGCTAAATTAAAGACCAGCTCGTTAGCTCTGTGAACAGAGCAGTGATAATAAATGAGCCTGTTCCTATCCTGCAGCCAAGGAGAGGGATTGGGAAGTGTTATAAATAGGAACAGCGCTCACAGGCTCGCTTGGGCGGTGTTCGCAGCACAGGCAGCCTGATGAAATTAAAAATATGGATCGGCTTGTGGGGCCATACATGAAATTACAGACCAGATTGGAATCCTAAATCCCACTGAGAGTTCTCTTTGCACAGCCAGTAGATGTAAAACTGGGGTTCACTCAAGGCAATTGCCCTGTTTGGGTGGCACAGGGGTGAATTTAACTACAGATAGTTGGGTAATGGCTGGCTGCAGTAACCCATAAAAACACCTTCTTTGTGTGTTTTTGATAAATGAGGATTAGGAAGAGATCATTCTATGGTCCTGAACAGCATTTCTCAATTATTATGTTAAAACCACCCTTAACTTGCTTTTATTCTCTGCACCTTGGTTTAGCAATCATTTTCCATGGTGTATTTATAGATTTCCCGCGGTTCTTATGGAGATACCGAGCTTCAAGATGTTTAAATAGAGCATGGAAATGCTTGGCTGGAAAGCATCTGCTCCTCCATCCTCAGTGGCAGTGGCCAGCCTGTGGGATAGGAAAAAGGAGCCCAGTAGGAGAAGGGAAAAGAGGAAGAAGTGAGAGGATGCACTTGCTTACTTTGTGCTAATTGAAGTGCAATTAAAGGGTTTGATCACAAGGTTCAGGAAGAGAGCTCCAGATCCCACTCCCAGTTTTGGCCACCATTTACTTTGAGGAATTATGGCCATCAGTTGTGGTGACAGAGGTTTTAATCTGGTTTATCCATGTCCTCCTGCAGGCAAGGAGGACGGGACCACAATAAATACAGCAGTGCTATAAATCCACTTGAGGGGCCCCTGGCTTTTATAGGGAGCTGGTGGAAGAACTGGGAGAAGAGCAGAGCAGGGAGAGGGAAGAGAGTGTTTGTTCTGTCTGTGACCCACCAGTCCCACATGACCATCAGGTGCCAGCCCCTGAGATCCAGGGGCTAAAGGCAGCGTGGCCGAGGCAGGATAAACCCGGGGGCTGCAGGGACAGACAGCTCAGCCCCAAGGGAACACAGCCCCCTCCCTCCCTCTGTGCTTCTGGAGCACTGATAAGGAGAAATGCACAACAGCTCCTGCTGCTCTTCACCAGCACCACACCAAAATGATCCCTGGCTTTGCCAGAAGGAGAAACACTTTCACTTTTTCTGTGTTTGTCCAGCTGTGGTTGCACAATCCCGTGACCTCTGGGGCACATTGGCGTCACTGCTGGTGGTGGGAAATGCTCGTGATAAATGTGGGAGTTATGGAGGATGCTGTGGAATCGAGTCCTCTAGGAGGAATAACAAGTTTTAAAAGTGAAACTGGCCAGTGATTCTGGCCATCGTTGAATTATTTTTTTCATGAGTATCTGGAAAAGTTCCTTTTATTTTTCCACAAACAGGTAAGGCAGAACAGAACTTAGCAGTGAGCCCTTTATAGGGAGTGATCCTACGTTTGGTTTATGGTAAAGGATGTCTGGGTTTGGCAGAGGATGAAATAAGTGCCTTGATTTTTCACTTGCTGCTCTCCCATTAGACTCATTTCACGTTGTTAACTGTTTGCCAGCCAATTTCACAGGACTGCTTGCTTTGTCAGTGATTTCTGCAGTGTTTCAGTCATTCCATTTTGTCATTTTTATTTGCTGTCATGACTGCTGTTGTCAGAGGAGGGCCATGCTGAAGTGCCACGAAGTAAGTGCCAACCATAAAGCATGGACTATTCTATGTTGTACATTCTGCTGCTTTTTAATGCTCACTCACTGTTGTTGCATTTCAGTGACTTTGGTGGTGACTGTGTTTCTCACAGTGCAGTGTGGATTAGATCATCCTAATCCAGAAATGGTAGCCATCCTAAAATGGAACCTAGGATGTCATCTCAAGGTGAAATAAAAGCCACATTCATCAGAGGAGTACTCAGAAAATATGTTGGTAACATAAGCACATAAAACCAGATTCCTGACTGTGTCTGAGCACCTAAACAGCGGGCAGGACTTAGATATGGCCAGATGCTGCCAGATTTTAGGAGGTGGAGGGGGGGGAGGGATGATTAATACAGTTTCATACACCTACATGAGGCTAAAAGTAAAGACAAACCAGCCTGTGTGGTCGTCCTTGAAAGCTGTGGGGTTCCCCCGTTCTCCGTCCAGCTTCCCTTTTCCCTGCAGTCATCCAAGCAGAGAGGGCTGAGGCTGCCTCCTGGCCCAGCACCATCTCCTTCCTGCTGCTTTCCAGACATTTCACATGGGAACTCCTGCTCCTGCACAGACAGACTCCCACAGACCTCCATGACTGTTCCTCCCTGGCAGCAGACACCGAGCAGCTCTCAGTTCTTCTCCCCAAAATAACGCCGTGGCGAGGAGCTCTGCATCCTGCCAGTCATCACGTCAGCCCTTGTTCTTCACCTGCCCCCAAAACACACAGTTCTTGGCTTACTTTCCTACTGTGCAATTTCCTTCTGACAACAAAGGAAAAAAAATTTAGAGGTGAAGGCAAAGTTTGGGGTTTGTGCGGCCTCCAAGATCTGTAAGAATTTAATTTCTTGCAATACCCTTATACAGGGACTTCACTTATTACTCTTCTTGGTTTTTAAGATGTTTTCCTTTGATACAATGGAAAAGCTGTGTCAGAACCAGCAAGTCTTCTGGAAACTTCTAGGGTAAAACAGCTCCCAGGAGCTGACAATAATGTGGGTTTTTTATTTTTCCATGGGAGCTGCTGCACTGATTTGCCTCTGATATTAAGTTAACAGTAAATTTGAATCCTGCAAATATAATTTTAAATTTAAAATAATTTCTTGCCAACAAGCTATGCTGATGGCTTTTATACTTGGAGGCCACATGGTTGTGACATATAGGTTATATATTTTGATTTTAACATGAGGCAACATAATGGGCATTGCAATCAGTGCAGGCTCACAGCAGCAAATGTTTATAAATTACCACCATATGCTGATTCTAATAGAGCAAATTTTATTTCAAATAATTATCGGACTTTTCACCTTTTTTTAAACGAAGTTTGGGGTTTGGCAGGTTTAATATGGATTTAACATGTTTAGGATAACAGATGATCAAATAAGGCATAAGAAATTGCTCTGATTAAAAATCTGGAAACCCCGCAGCACAACAAACCCTGCCTGCTCCCCAGCTGGAATGTGCTTGCTCCTTATTGACCAGGGTACCAACCAACCATAAAATGCAGGACAGATGATGGTTTCAAGGCTGTGTCTGC
Source organism: Irena cyanogastra (assembly GCA_013397155.1). Lineage (NCBI taxonomy): Eukaryota > Metazoa > Chordata > Aves > Passeriformes > Irenidae > Irena > Irena cyanogastra. The sequence continues at coordinate 360,023 of VWZV01015316.1, read as the reverse complement.
ACCTCAGATCATATGGGAGATGTAGTAAATTATAATTTAGGATGCATAGGAGTTACATAAATATCCTTGGTTTTTTCCCCTTGGATTACAATTACAGTGCAGCATGAAAGAATGGAGTTGAAATAGCAGGTGGAAAAGGGGGAAAAGAACATGGGAAAATAATCTTGGAATGAAAGGCATGGAACTGAAAGCCTGGCAGTGCTTCAGCAGACTTCCCTGAGCTTCACCAGAGCTGTGCCCAGGCCACAAGAGCTGAGCACTCACATGGCTGTGAACTGAGCTGATGTGGAAACCTCTGCAATCAGCTAAATTAAAAAAAAAAAAAAATTCTTGTCACTATCCCAGAGTTTTGTTTTAATAATCAGCAGCCCTGAACCTCTGGCTTGGAAAAAGCAAGATGCCCTCAGACCTCCTGCTGCTGCTTGCAGCCAGTGCTGATCCAGGCATTGAAGCCAATGTTTTGATCCAGGCTGACAGGAAACAAGGGACCAGGATGCCTGGGATGCTTTGCCCACAGTGGGTATTCCTGCCCATTGGGCTGAGAAAGTTAGGGAACACCAGCCAAAGAACACTTCAAATGAGAGCACAGAGTTTACTTTTGGGGGGTTTGTTTCACTGTCTTAACATCCTTCATTTAAAGGACAGTAATTTCCTGAACAAGGCTGGGCAGGGAGTCTTAAAGAACAGCAGTCTGGAGGAGAAGCCGCAAAAGTGAGTTGCAAAGCACTGAGCCTGGAGCTGTCAGTCAAGCAGTAGAAATTATCTTTCATCACCTGGAATAAAAGAAGGTGTATTTTCATCATCCATTTGATCTTGGGTGTAAATGCAAAACCCTAATTTCTAGTATTTGCAAGACAGGAAAGTTAAGTAGAAAGGTGATTGCAGGTAAAGATCAGGGAATCATTTCCCTATTTGTACAAAGCTCATTCTTGCCATCACTAGAATAGCACTACCCCAACCTTTTTCAAAGCAGGCTTTTTGTTGGTTTTAAATTATATCATGCCTTAGTAATGAGTGTGAGACTCCTAATGCTGAGCTAAAGGAGGTGGAAATAACTTGCTCCCCTTGGTTAGTAGAATTTAACAGTCTCTTGCCACAGATTTTTTATTTGTAAGAATGCTTAGCTCCATCCCTGGAAGACAATGAGAGCCTTTAGGTGCCAAAAACATCACAGGAAACACTCAGAACCTTGCCAAGTGTTTCCTTTCTGTGTTAAATTACAAAGCCTTAAGTGCTGACAGCATAGTTCCTACTGGGTTTTAAGTGAAGTACCAATCTTCCAAAGAGATCCCCCTGTTCCCATTGAAATCCATGGAGCAGCCTGTGGGAAATCAGTGGGAATGTTAGTGTGGGTGAGATGTGTGCTCTCCCAAAAGTGATTCTCCTGACAGGGAGCTCCATTTGGATGGGAGCTGCCGAGATGAGAGCGGGAGCGTCGGTGTGGCAGAGCTGCACTTCCCTGGCCTCTGGGTTGGTGGTGAAGTGCCAAAGCCCCAGGAGTGATTCAGGGAACACTCTCAGGGCTCTCCACAGCCAGCAGCCAACCAGGGAATCACTGTCTCCAGCTCAGGGCTGCAGTGGAGGAGAATGGATGAATAATCTGTTTGTTAGCACTGCCCCATGTTGCCATTACCCTGCTTTTCCTTCAGCTCCTTGAGTTCTTTTCTGCACAGCAGTGAATCTGCTGGATTAATGGAAACATTTCCATCTGACATCATGCACCCAAGCCATCCTCAGTTCTGCCCAGGCAGGACAGGCCAGGCCTGGGGACAGTATGGCACTCAGAAACAGAGAGCTTCTGTCAGGGTCTGCGCTGAAAATCTCAGTACAGCATCAGCCACATCATCCTCTGGACTCCATGGCATTGCTTCCAGGATAAATAAACCCTTCCTTTGGTCTGCAAGTGCTTTAAATTAGTTGTCTGAAGGTTTTCCCAGTTGGCAGGTTATTTCTGAAGTGAAGAACGCTGGAGCTCCAGGCATCCAAGGGCTCTGCGGAGTGTCCTGAAGTGCGCACGCTGAACCGGCAGGCTCTTCCCATGGGAGTGAGGGCTGTGGGGCCAAGCCTTTGATGACATCAACAGGCCCAAACCTTCTAAATTTGCTTCTGTAGCCAGCAGGCAGAAGCAGAGGGTCGTGTTCCTTCACCCACCCTGTCAGGCTGGGCATCAGAGCGAGCCTCTCAGCGAGGCTCATGCCTGCTTCATTCGTAATGTGAAACTCATTTTCTTTAGGCAGAACTTGATCCCAGCTACATCACCTCCAGTCATGCACAGGAACAAGAATTTTGTCTCCTTAATTTTGTAGTGAAACTGCCAGAGTATAATTTCTCTGTGGAAGGAAATAGACACTGAGAAATTTTAGGCACTTTAGAAGGACTATTTTATGTTTAAAGCATGGATAGAAGGGGAAATAAGAGCAGCTTGTTCTATAAACAAACAGTACTACAAACATTCTGCAAAATTCACTGAGTGAAGCCCAAAGATCCAAAATCCAGTGCTCCTAAAACTTTCTACAGCTACTATTAATAGCTATGTTATGTGTAAAGCCAGAACTGAAGGATTCCAACCCTCCATGTGGCAAAGGGAAGATCAACTCCTGGTCGTGGTTCACTCATGTTCTTGTTCCACTCAGCACTTCTCATTTAACCAGGAGTTAATTTGGTAACAGGTATTAGAAGGGGAGAGAATGTGCTCCAGAAGGTTTTTTTTCCTGGACTGCTCATAAGCAAAGGTTTTGTCTTTAACTATGGCTTACCATTGGTGCTGGTTTTCTGGGAAAGAGTCAATGATATAATTTTTGTACTTTAAGTTAAAATGTGCAACTACCCAAGCATTCCCATGCCACAATGACCATGTGCTGACGTGGTGGCCAGCAGCTCTAACTGTGCCTGTCTGTTTGCAATTGCAGGAGCACGGAAGTCATGAGTACTGTCTCAGGTACACGAAGTACAACAATCACTTTCACTGTCCGACCCGGAGCCAGCCAGCCGATCACACTGCAGAGCAGGTCCCCAGACTATGACAGCAGGACCTCAGGAGCAAGGCACGCTCCCAGCCCTGTGGTTTCACCAACAGAGATTAATAAAGACATCCTGCCTGCTCCTCTGACTGCTTCTGCTTCAGCCTCATCTCCTTCTCCAACTCTGTCCGATGTATTTAGCCTACCCAGCCAGCCCCCTTCTGGGGACTTATTTGGCTTGACCACAGGGCGCAGCAGGTCTCCTTCTCCCTCAATATTACAACAGCCAATCTCAAATAAGCCTTTTACAACTAAGCCTGTCCACCTGTGGACTAAACCAGATGTGGCAGATTGGTTGGAAAGTCTAAACTTAGGTGAACATAAAGAAACATTTATGGACAATGAAATAGATGGCACACATTTACCAAATCTACAGAAGGAAGATCTGATAGACCTTGGAGTGACTAGAGTTGGGCACAGAATGAACATAGAAAGAGCTTTGAAGCAGCTGCTGGACAGATAAGATTAGCTATTTTGCCTCACAAACTTCTGTTGATAACTAGAGATGGGCTGGTACTGACATACCCCAAATGCCTTGTCTGTCTGCGAGTGCCAGCAAAATTGGGGGTGGGGGAGGGGGAAAACAGATGAATTCCTGGTACTCAGGTGATGCAGACTGTCTGCTACATGCCCAAACACAAACCTAAAGATGCTGAAGAAGTGGGGCCATTTTATTTCAAAGATGTGGGGAGGTGTGAGAGAGAGACAGTTGTTAACTTTAAAACTCTTGATACTGCCCTTGGCCGGGACCGTTGTGTGACGATTTTCTTTTAGAATGGCAAACATTTCAGGGCTTCTTTTACTGATAGGAAAAAAAAATTGCATTTTATTTTATTCTCTTCTTGACATTCAGTCTCCAAGCAGGCTTCCTTCCACAGCCCCTGGTTCATTTTAGGAGGACAGGTTGCTCCATTACCACTCAAATCCAGTTTTATCAGTAGCAGGGATATTGAGGCAGGCACAGGAGTTCCTCTTTTTTTACGGGCACAGCTCCCTGATCTGTTGGCAGTGAAGCTGGTTGTTCTGCTGGAGTCAGTCCAATGGTAACCTTGCTCTGTTTTACCTGGTATTTCTTTATTTCTGCAGTGGTATTTAGCACTCTTCCAAGGTGGCAGAACAAGTTCAGTGCATGCTCCATTGACGTGGACTGTAGCATGGTGCAGACGTTGAGTAAAGGCTGAGGAGGGACCACACTTAGAGGTACAGCAAAGTGAAGCTAGTTTGAACCTGGGACTCCCCAGTTCTCAACCAGCTCAGCTGCTGCTGAGTCAAAATATGAACTCCTCAAGCCAGGACAAACTTTGGTGTGTGGGCACAGCTTTGGGACTTGACAGTGAGACACAGAGAGGCTGAGCCCTGAGAGGTGCTGCTCAGTTCGTGAGTGGTAAGTGCCTGGGTATTTTGAACAGCAGGCTGAGAACGAAGGAGAAGAGAGATGAATGTTCCCATTGAAGTCAGTGGGAAGCGTGCCAGGATCTGAAGTGAGAGAGGGATTTCAGCCTGTTAGGGATGGAAATGCTTCAGCTCCTTGAGAGGAGGCAGAGAGGTGATGCCAAGATGGAAAGAGCTGTCGAGTGTCTTGGGGTGCGTGCGTTCGAGAGCCAGGAGGGCTGGGGGGGATCCAGGCTCTCATTTTATCACTGCTGGCAGGAACTGGCTCTGGACAAGGACAGAGAGCCGGGCACTGGCCCCCAGCCCATTCCTTGGCACGAGAGGTGGAAGCACCCTGCCAGAATCCAGGGCTGGGAGTGGGGGCAGAGAGAACTTTCCAGGAGTCTTCCGTCGGCAGGGGAGAAACACCCACAGCTGGTTCACACGGCTTTGTTTAAAAAAAAAATATTATTATTTTTTTCAACTTTCAAGTTAACAAGTCTCTCTCTGCATGTTTGAACTCCCCCTTGTAATTAACACCTCTGAATATCTGTGAGTTTTGTAGGACTTTCTGGACAGAATATTCAAGATGTTCAAGGTGGGTAAATTGGGTGTGGATGGCTAAACTGCCTCCCTACCAAACTTTCAGGTTCCCTTACATTTTGCAAGGTACCTGAGCTTTCTTTCCTTGATATGGTCCTTGATATGGTCCAGCCTATCTCTAATTTTTTTATTATTGTGATTATTTTTTTGCTCACAAACAAGTGTCTAATTAGGTCTGCAACAGCCCTAGTATGAGTACATAAAGTTTAGCATTTTAAATATCTTTCTTTACTGCAAGTTTAAATAGTTGTACAGATAGTTTATAAGCACAATATTTTAAGAAAATAAGTGGCTGGTCTACTGGGCAGCCTTTGTGCCACTTCAGTGCTAGGAAGTTAAAAACAGAAAAAAAAACCAAACAAAAAAAAAAGAAAAAAAAAACTTTTTGTGGTTTACTACTATTTCTGTGGAATAATTATAAAGTCTTGACCTTTTTAAAATCAACCTCATTTGGATGCATCTGAACCAGCAGAGCTGTGTTATATTTTCTATCTTTGCTAGAACTTCTACAGAGGAGGATGAATATTTCTTCAAAAGTGGTTACAGTTACCAACGCATTGGAAACTCATAAAAATCAACTTATTTAAGCCTCCTGCCCCCTTTATGGAACAGGAAATCTTTTGACGTAACATCTGTTACTGCGCTCTGTTTGTGTTTGGGGAGTTCCAAGGAACCTTGTCACAAAAACGAAGCCCCCGAGGCGTTTTGCTGTCAAGGAGTGCTGAGTTTTTCCATGGGAGGTGTAGAAAATGGCAGTTCCACTGAGATAGGTCGATGCAGGCAACTTGAGGCCATCACACACTTTAAGAAGTGAAAAGAAAAAAAAAGGTAATTTAGCCATTGTTTGTCTTCCATTTGGTGATACGACAGAATTCAGTAAATAAACCACTGATGCCATGCTCTCTCTTTTTTTTTTAACTTTTTTTTTGTTTGTTTGTTTCTTTGGGTACAGTTGCTATTACCTCTATAACACGTGCCAGAAATACGTTAGGAAATAAATACGGTAGTAAAAGAAAAATGTAGAAGTTGACTTTTCAAGCTGCTTTTTTTGGATCAGAACCTTCCTGTTGGCTGAACTTGCCCCGAGCAAGCGCTGACACACGCAGTAACTGCCAGGTGAGACCGTCCCTTCCTCACACAGCTGTGGCTCCTGCTCTGCATCTCTTCGGGTACTCCGGCAGCAGGTGCAAAACGAGCAGATGAAAGAGCTGTCAGGGAATAGTTTCATTTTTCACGTTGTGTCCTGTGAAGCAAAAAGGTAAGGAGACCTGAGGGGACCTGCTTGGACCACCAGAATGCACCTCTGCCAAGCTGAGTTGGGTCTCCAGCTCTGAGGGGTGGTTTGGAACAAAAAAGAGGAAGCAATAGTAACAGGTAACGCCATGGCCTCCGAGTGTTCTCACCAGGGGGGAGGAGAGAAGACCCATTTCTTTCATGCTACTCTGATAGTGAAAAACAAAGTCATTAGAGATCTATGATATTCTGGGTTTTAGGATCAACTTTTGTTTATATACTGTAATTTAAATAAATTGCATTTACATGCCTAGTTTCTGTAATATTTGTGTATACAATACCAAAATCTTACAAGATGTAAATTGTGTATAACTGCACAGACTCCTTGCCCTAGGTGTCTGAGAACATTTTAAGTTTAATTCATATATTATAAAATGACTAGATGTGACTGTTGATTTACAGAATTTACATATCACAAAGAAGTTAATTATTTGTGGTATTTAAGTTAATTAAAAAATAGTGATTTTTTTTTTCTTTTCCTCTCAGTTCTTAGAAAGCATTACCCAGTTGATCTGGCGATGATTATGTGTATGAGCCACAAATATTGATAATTTTTCCATTACATTTTTTCTTTTCTTTTCTAGATACTAATATGTTTCTCGCTATAGTTTGTGTAACAACTTGTGTTCACGTTATCTATGTTGCTGTAATTTTTGTGCTTTAATTCCTCTTATTTCGACTGATTAAAAAAAAAATCAAGCTCCTGTAACTTGCACTTTTCCCCAATCCTTAATACTCTTGTATGGCAACCAAAATTACTGTAAGAAATAAATATAATATTGCACTAAGGGTGTGGTTCTGATTGCAAACAGAGAACACTGTCTGGATTTTTATTAAAAAAGAAAAAAAATAAGTTGCCAAAAAAAGTTGCAATTTGTTATTGAAAACGCATAAAATGCTTTAACAAAATGTAGATAGAACTAAGGGAAAATTATTGATTTATTGTTGGGAAAAGCATTTCCTGTTTATTCCTTCTGTCTTTTTTTTTTGGTTAAAGCATTCCTTATGCCGAATGTTCCGTTCATTTACTGAATTTCAGGGGTCTGAAATCTGGAAAAGCAGGAAACTTTGAAGGGGAGAGGTAGAAAACTGCATTACCTGATTTTTTTTTTTTTTTTTTTTTGCCTTAAGGTGGAATTCTGAAATGTGTGGAATGTTCTCTGCACGCCCCGAGCTTTAGCGCTGCTGCTGCTGCAGCTCTGCTGTTTCACAGGGCACTGAAAAGTGGGGGTTTGGGGGTTTTATTTTTATCTGGGGCTGGGGCTTCTCTGGGGCAGAGCAGCTGTGCAGAGGGGAGGAGGGAACACGCTCCTTGCCCGAGTTTGTGCATCTTGTGACTTTAAATCTGTACCAGCGGGCTCTGTTTGTACTGTGAATAAACAAGGCTGCGAATGGAAAAACAAACAAACAAACAAAAACCAAGGAAACAATTCTCATCTTCTTTTGGCTTAAGTTAAAGATTTGTTTTTTCTATCCTTAAATGGTGATGCAATGAAGAGTATTTTTTATTTTTATTTTCTAAGATATTGGAATAAATGCCTAGAACCGTTGCCATTTGGTTTCATATGTTCCTTAACTATGAATCTCTTCTCAGCTGTCGTTCTAGCTCATCATTTTTGTAGCCCCCCGTTATTATTTCTCTCATTATTTCCCAACAACAATTACTTGGCAGCTTTGTTTTGGCAAAAACATAAACTAGAACCAGCCTGTTTGGGTTTTTTTATTTACTTATTTCAGGTATTGTGGCAAACATCTGTGTATCCAAATAAAGTCAGGTATTTCCAGTGCAAAACAAAGAGTGCTTTGCAATTGTCACTGCTTGTTGGCCAAAGAAATGAGAAGAGTTGATCATTGCTGTCATTGTGTACATTGTATCAATGTGTTCTGCTTTATTCTTTGGTTTCTGTATTTTTTCTGTATTTTTTTTTCCTGTATTTTCCTGCATTTCGTGGACTTTCATCCCCTCTGTCCTTGGCTGGGCCACCCAGAGTAGCACGATTGTAACAACACTTCAGAATGTGTGTTTTTAAAAAAAAGACAAAACAACAAAAAAATTGTACGTGCCTTATAATTTTCCACCTGGATCAGCTACACTGTATTTCACATAAAAAGCTTTATCTTCAAGGTGTGCAGTACCTGACAAACAGAGAGTGCTGAGCTTGGAGTGAGCTCCGTGGCACTGCTGTAGAAAACACTGAGGAGGGAGCTGCAGTGATCCAGACCTTTTCTCGCCACATTTTTGGCATTGTGAGCCTGATTTCAAGTCTTCTGTTCAAATCAGGCAAGCAAGAGGGGGAAAAGAAATGAGATGAGACTGTTATTTTGGGTTCAGTTTACTGCCATAAATCCTGGGTGGTTGCTACAGTTGACGTGGGCTGTGTTTCACAGACGAGATAACGATGATAAATTAATAAATCAAGTGGACTTGATGCCATTAAGTCTGCCACAAACTGGTTCTGTGCCACTGACATCTAGTGGATCCTGATGGACACTGTCTCAGAGCAATATCAGACCTTTTCAAATATTTATTTATTTATTTACTTTCAACTACTGTCATTCTTTCTACAAGAAGCCGTTTTAGAAAATTTTGTATTGTTGTTGTTTAGGTTGGCCTGAGTATTTAGGCCTTTAGTATTTTACAGAAAGGCTGACTGTATAATTACACAAATTATACACGATTGAGAAGTCTTTAATGTGTTTTTTGGTCTCTCTGTGCTTATGTTTTCTCAGTTTTCTGTTTTGAACATCAGCATCTCCATGTGATACTTCATCTGCATCCGGCATGGTTTTTAATGGGAATACAGGTTTTGTCTCCAGTACTGTAAACCTTGGACTGTTTTGAACCATTTCTGACACTACAACCTGATGAACAACAGCCTGTTCAGCTCCAAATTGTGAAAAAAAAAAAAAAAAAAGTGAGTTTTGAGGTTAGGAAGCAGTTCAGAACAGCTGGGGGAGATTTCCCTGATGCGCTTGCAGTGCTGAAGTTTGGTTTCTGCAGTAAAATTCCAGTTGTTTTTTTCCTCAGGACTGATGCCAGGAGGAATCCGTGCACGTGTGTGTGAGTTCTTGTACGCTTTCAATGTAAAGGTCCTTGGGCAGCCTTAGAAAACAATGTACAGATAGGACACCAGTGTTGCATGTGCTTAAACCTGTACTGGAATCAATGTCGCCGTGTACCTGTTTGCTTTGGAAATCTGAAGAGAATACAATATACAGAAACCTCAAAATCTACCTCATGTTTTAATGGGTTCTTTTCCACTGGTGTTCTCCTGTTCCCTGGATGTCTCTGAGCGTTCCCTGCTGGGTTCAGGGGGTGGCCAAGCCTGGCTCTCCCCACCCCTGGAAAATCCCGAGTGAGAACTGCTGGGGCTCTGTCGTTCTTCTGTCCTCTCGTTGTGACCCTGTGGTGCAGCTTGGGGTCTCCTTCGGGGTCAGACCTGCAGTGGCAAGGGCAAGGTGAGAGCTCCAAGAGATCAGGCAGCAAGGGGGCTGAGACAGAACTCACTTATCATTTTCTCATTTCTGTAACTGATGTATTTATCACTTACCATTTACTTGTCACAGTGCTGACAAGTGAACAACAATCACTTCATTTTTACCTGGGCGTAGTCAAAAAGTGCAAAGATTATTATGTTTAGAACTCTTTTTCAAGCTGTGCTGCATCCCATCTCTCCATTTGCTCTCTCTCAGCAATTTTCTTTCCTTCCAAAGCAGTGGGTGTCAGCTTTAGTGTGTGCAGCATTCTGTAGGTTCAGCTGGCTGACCTGTAACACTTTCAGTGCCCCAGAAACAGACATTTACAGGTGTACACTTCACCTGAGGTCATTTGAAATCTCCAAAACCGCTCATTTTCTGCATCACAGAGAAGGCACAAAGCAAGGGCGGCTGACTCCCTGAAGCTACTTTTCAATTTTTAGGAAAGGAGTTTTCTTCCAGAGGCCAATTCCTCCCCTCCCTGTGCGTTCGGAGCAGACCACGGGGGCACCTTTGGTTCCGTCCGGCGGGCTCGGCTCCAGCCGCTGACCTCGGTGCTGTTCTGCCACCCTTGGGGACAGAGCTGCTGTCCCCAAGCAGACAGAGCTGCAGCAGAGCTCCTCCTGTGGGTGCTGCTGTCTGTCCCTGTTTATCCCAGGGAAGATCAGCTGGGAAGCCCAGAGCCACGGGACAGGGAAAATGTGCTTCTGGCACATGCAGGGAGTGGAGAATCCCGCCAGGATTCCACGGGACCGCTCTGTCGGAGGGGACGGGGAAGAAGAGAAATTCGGCTTGGCAAAGACGAGCACAATAGCCAGCCACAAAAAAAGGCGAGGAAATTGGACCAAGGGATAAATCCCTATGGATGTCAGTGGCTGGAGGTGTTCACAGGAGCTCGGAGCAGCGGGATAAGGGTGGGAATCACCCACCCTTACCCCAGGGCTGTGCCGGGAGCGGGGCTCGGAGCAGGGCTGGGAAGGACTGGCTGTTTAACCAGAAAATGGGAGGCTGGAAGGACGTGTCTGATTTCTCCCCTCAGGTGAGGGATGAACATCCAGGGGAGGGGGGAATGAAGGGAATGCTGGGCTGGAACGGGAGGAGAACGGGGCTGTGCTGGGTGTCCTGCGGGAACCAGCCTGCGGTTTGTTCCTGGTGGCACACAGCTGATCCTGGGGCACCTTCCTGGGAGCTCTTCTGCCAGAGCAGTGGGCTGAGGAAAGCGGGATGGAGGATCCAGCCCCCTTCCCCGGAGCAGCCTGGGCTGGTGGAAGGGGTGCCATGGCAGGGAAGGGGATTGAGATGGGTTTTAAGGTCCCTCCCAACCCAGACCGTTCCAGGGGTTTATGATTCTATTGAAAACTTTTAATTAACTACTGAAGCACCAGACGAAGCTCTGGAGCAGAGAAAGAAAACCTGGGATATTGCACCTAAAAGATGCCAAACCTGAAGTCTGACTGCAGCATTAAAGAACTCCAGAGAAAAGGGGCAGAAGTTTTTTCAGGAAAGATAAAATTTCCACCTCTGCACAGTTCTGGATCCTCTTGTCAGCACAAAATAAGTGCAATAAAACAAATAAAATGAAATAGTGATCTGCAGCTCCTTAGGGATTAAATTCAAGGTTGCACAAGCCCCAATATTCCTGCTAACAAGTGCCATTTAGTCCTTACCTTCAGGTTCTGTTTGTTTTCATGGCTTGTTTTGTTATTTTTTAAAGAAAGGAAAAAAAAAACCAGCTAAATATCGTTGGAGGATTTATTCATTGTCCTTGTCTGCAAGGACAGCAGAAAATTTATAGCAGTTTCTATAAGGCCTAAAATCTTTAGCAAAACACATACATTTCCTTTTTTTTTTTTTTACATTATTAAATAACAGATAAAGGAAATGTTCTGAAGTAAGGATGCTCCATCAAACTGGAAAAAACTGTCTAACTAAACACAGTAAGAAACCCTGTGAGCAATTTCAGAGATTTGAAAGGCAAAACCAATATTCATAAAAAAAACCAGAAACAAATGTGTGGTTATGGATGATTCACTGTCCTCTAAAGGGCAACAGGGCCACCTGTCAGGACACCAGTGGACTGTGCCAAATATTCAAATATTTCATTATATTGCTCCCTTGCACTGCTAAAACCACAAGTTTTATCTCATTATTTCAGGTTCTTGGGTTCATTACAAGGCTCAGTTTTATCCCTGCATGGTAAATGGGGCACAAATAAAACCTCCCACTGAAATAAGCCCTGGCTTCTCTAGGGTTTATGTCTAAGAATTGCTGAATATTTTTGCTGTATCACTGCCATTTTTTTTTTTTCTTACTCAGGACACCTTCTTTTTCCTGGCTGATCTCTTGTTCTTCCTGGATAGATGAAAATCCGTATTTTCCCTCATGATATCCACTATAAACACAAGAACATTTGGATTTATTTGCAGTTACCAGCTACAAAAGCCAAAGGCCAAGACTGGTATCTGGGCTTTACAGAAGGAAAAGGTGATTGCACTGCAAATTAGCAGCAATGCAATTTTAAAAGCAGCAGAACTCAGAATGAACTCACTGGAGGATCTGTTTCCAGATTGCACTGGAATAACACCCAATATTCAGTAGAGAAATCTCGTTATCAACTTGCAATACTCCCAGGCTGTGTTTGAGTCTGAGATTTTGATGGCCTTTATTTTCATCAGGGCTTTGCTGACCACAATAAAGCTTTCTGCACTATTGTGCAAACACAGGGGAGGCAGAACCATAAGAGGCTTGGTTAATGAGGAATTTTAATTTATTTCAGAGCTGCCACACAGATGAATTCAGGGTAAGGTGGTAACTTGTATTTTTCCAGGAACTGTAGTTCCCTGCACTCTGCATGCCTGGGAATAATCAGAAAATTGTTTAGGTTGGAAAAGTCCTCTAAGATCATCTGTTCCTCCAAGAGCTGCCAAAAAACCAAACCACGTCCCCAAGTGCCACATCTGTATGGCTTTTAAATAATTGAAGAACTCTACATAATTTCAATAATAATTGATTTTGAACATGAGCTACTTCCCAGGCTGGCATGTGCCAGTGTCCAGGGCTGCCTGGCACAGCAGAGCAGGGGTTCTGCACCAGTACCAACATGTGGAGGAGCAGGACAAGTGCAAATGAGCACCTGATTAAAAGAGCACACATTGCTGAGGGAATGAGTGAGCACAGGACAGCCAGCAGCTGGGAAAGGACACCTGGCTGCAGAGCTGGCCCTCCTGCCTTGCTGCCTCGGCTGCCCTTGCCCACAGAGGCACTTGCCAGTTTCCCTCGGGGTGGCCTGGCTGCCCCTGGCTCTGGTGTGGAAGAGGAGAGCTCTGAGTGCTGCTGGGCAGGGTGAACTCGCCCACAGAACAAAGAGCTGCTCCCGGCTCTGGATCAGGCAGGGAACAGCTCCCTCCCTTCCAGAGCTCCAGCCAAGGCTGAGCCCCGGCCAAGATCCAGCAAAAGGCTGGTTTGGGAATGTCTTTGTACTCCTGCTGACCTACCCATGGTCACTCTGCCTGTGCTTTGCTTTCAAAGAAAGGCCAATCATTACTGGTGGCAAAAATTACGGTACTGGGGAGGCAGGAAAGCAAAATACAGAGTTTCTCCAAAGCTTCTCTAGGCCTTCCAGACCTCCAAAAAGAAAACCCAAATAAATGACATTCCCAGCGATGCCCCAGCTCCTGACTCGCTGTTAGCCTGATGTTTATTGCTCACTTAGGACTCCTCCTCGTGCAGTAGAGTTTGCAGGCCAGAGAATTAACAAATCTAGTTTAGCTTTCAATTTCAGTACCTCTGTCACCACGCATTTTTGCTGTGCTGCCCGAAACTTCCAGAAGCCACAACCTGGCATCAGGAACTGCAAACACTGGCCTGGGAGGTCATGTGAGCCCAACTCTCTAAGGATCGTTTTCTTTTTTTTTTTTTAAAGTGGGAATTCTGCTAGAAATAGCTGAAACAGATGATTTTAAATTTTTGGCTACTTAAAAATAATTATTTAATCAGTTTTGCCTGACTCCACCTGGCCATTAGACCCTGGTTTTGGAGAAGCTGTACCAGAGCCACACTCCTCCTTTTAGAGTTGCCTTGCTGCATGAGGCACTTTCCAGGCAGTGGAAGATGTAGTGCCTCTTTTTCTGTCCCAGCTTCCCAGATCCTGGGACAAATTTGTCAAATGAAGCTGCTTTGATCAATCCAAATTCCCTTTTTGGAAGCAAGCCAGGGCAGTACTCTACACTTGGCCTCGAGATCGATTGATTCTTGCTCTTCTCCTCTGCCCAAGGATTAATGTCTCACTTTCTCCTTCACCAAGGAACTTGGCAGCAGCTCCTGTAGAAATGTGCTCAACGTGAGAGGAATTTGAAGCAGCTTTCTCAAATTTAGTACAAATCCAGCACCATGCCATGAGCATCCTGTTGATAGATATGGACATGACTGCAGCCTGAGTTTTAGAGGCTCCACATCCCCTTCTGAGAAGGAAAAGCCTGCAGCAAGGGGAAGAGTTCTTGAACTGCATCCCAGCAGGAGCTGACTTGGAGTATTCAACATCCATGGGCTGCACTACTACAGACTGGATTGTCTCAGAAAATCACAGGTGGTTTCAAGTCTGCGTTTGCAAAGCCAAACCAGCACTTGGGGATGCTCCCTGTGCTTCACCTGGTGACTTCCCCTGACTCCTGCTCCTCTTCCTTGGTTGAAAGTAAAAAAAAAAAAATCCAGTTTGGTTGACTCTTGCTATTGCAAATCTATTTAAAGTCAACAGCCCACAGCAGACTGGACAGCCAGGGGTGTCTTATGACTGAGAATTTCTCCACTACATGCAGCCTTCTCCATGAGGTGAGGCAATCCATGAATAACTAGCATTAATCAGCAGCAGCATTAAAGAACAAAAAAAGGCTGTTGGGATTTTCTTCCTTGGCATTTTCAGCAGCACATCAAGCACCAAATTCCCAGAGAAATTCAGGGTTGGAACTGTAAGATCTGGACAGCAAGGCAGGACCTTCCTGCTGCAGGACTGTGAGGAGCAACGCCTTGGGAACGACCCATCCTGCCACGAACAAGAGCAGAACAGCTTTAAATGGATGGAAAAGTTTATTTGATGTAACCCACATCTGTGTTTGCAGGAGCACTCAGTGCCCTGCTGCCACCAGCATTCCCAAAATCCAGGAGCAGCCACAAACCCTACAGTCCACTGGTGTTTTTAGCAGAAGTAACAAGCATATAAAACGAAAGACAAAGCTGAGCCTGATGCTGAGATTTCTCAAAAGGAAATTATAAAAAAAAATATTCCATGCAAATGGTTCAAAAAGTTTATTGAATATTTAATTTACAAAAATCATATCCCTATGAGGTGTTCTATGCAAAATTGGATAAAATAAACTGCATATAAAACCCAACCCTAGTAATGCAAATACAACACAGATATGAGACCGTGGAAAGGAGAAAAAAAAATAGCAATAATAATCATGACACACATGTGACATTCACAAAGGATTGTCCCAACCATCCAAGAACTGGTTCAACATGATGCCTTCTCCCTTGAAATTCTGTACATTTCACCATTTTGTACAGGCCTTCCATATGCCATTGGTCCAAATTTAGAGTTGATAAGAAGTCTTTGCCTTCTTTCTTGGCTGCTACACCAGATTTCACATTTTCATTTTGATCAGAAGGTGGAAACAGACAGTACAGACACTAAACACGTGCACTATTGGATGCAACTTGCTATCTTTGGTAGGGACCCTAAATCTGCAATGGTCAGCTTTCTAGAGAGACAGGAATTTCAGTTTTGGCAAAAAAAAAAAACCAAAAACCAAACAGGTTTAATTGTGTTGTTTAGTAGAACAGTACTAGCAGTTTCTGTTGAACATACAAAAAAACCAGTGTCTCATCTGGTTTAAAAATGGAGATCATGTACATGGGTTTCAAATCCAATGATTAACATTCCTTGAATGGAAATGATTTTGAAAATGGTTCCATAAAATGTCACTACTGCACAGCAGGCCCTTCCTTCCTTGTGTGAGCATGGATGCACTGCACACAGAACACAACTGCAATCCCACCCCTCCTGCCTTTTCCTCCCATTTAAAGCAATATTCCTGCACATCTGGATGCCAGTTTCTTTCTGAACAAGCAGGAATTCTCCTTGAGTGACTTAACACTTGCACAGTAACTTTTCCAAGTTTTCCTGGGAAAAGAGGAAGGTGAAGCAAAAACAAAAGGCTGAAGGAATTTGGGACAATCAGTGCTGGAGAGTTTGCAGCCCTCCTCTGGGAGAACACAAGCAGGAGGAGCAGGACCAAGAAAAATAATTAAAAAAGAGAAAAAAAATTAACTTAAGAGCCAAGGAACTCCACTTTAAAAGAGAAGGAAAAAGTACCAGACAGTTTCCTTCATAACATTAATATTCCATAAATATTGGACAGTATTTGATTAACTGCAACTGTAAAACATTTTCTTTGTTTTTTTTCAAGCACTATCTGGAAAAGAAAAAAGTAAAGAAAAAAACAAAAGAAAAAAAAAGAAAAGGAAAAAAAACCCCAACTCTGCACTTCCCCAGTCCTCCCCACTTGGTGGAAATGCAAACAGCCTGCATAGCCATGACTTTCTCAGCTGCAAATGCTTAGTGGAAGACTAACTAGACTTCAACACTTGACTAAATCTGCTCACTTAGGAGTAAAACATGCAATATTACAGCAGACAGCTACCTGTCCTCCAAAAGGCTTGGCTAATTTGGCAGAGAAGAAACGTTTCCACATGAAAATAAATCCCAAGAGCCTCGGTGAAAGACGGAGTAGTTACAATATATTAGCGATTTCTGTGGCATAAACGTTTTAAAAAGCATCAGCAAAGTATTAAATATAAAAGCCATATGCATATACCCCCTCCATCCTCGGGAAAGCCTCGTGGTCTGTCTGTAGTGTGTGAAGTGGTGCGTGGGCTGGGGAATTAAGGCATGGGCAGCAGCAGGAGTCCCTACTGCCTGAGCTCCACGTAGTTGGCGGGGAAGAGGCCGTAGCGGCCCTTGCAGACCCCCCTCCACCAGCCGTCGTCGATCATCTCGATGTTGGTGATGATGTCGTCGGGGTCGAAGGAGATCTCGTCGTCACCCGCTGCAGAGAGAGCCCAGCAGGGTCAGCACCACACAGCCAAGGGCTCACAACAGCCCCAGCTCTTGGGTGGAAGTGCTTCTTGGAAACTCCCACCATTCCCACTAACAGCACCCAGTAATTTTCAATCCACACCCAGTAATTTTCAATCTGCGCTCCTGTTAAACCCCCAAATCCCCGACTTTTCATGTGCCACCACAAGAGACATAAAAAGGCAAAGGAAAAATCCAGACTGATCTCATGCAGAACAGAGTTTTCAAAGCCAAAGGGCGAAAACAAGAGCTTTGCTCACCAGCCTGGTAATCGTAAAGGGCTATGGCTGTGATCCCAAGTTCATTTTCATATTCATCATATGTATTTTCTTCTGAAAAGAGGAGAGCAGAACAATTAAAACATGAAGTACATTATCACCCTCAGTTCTTCTCTGTGGTGCCTCTCCTTCAATTGCACTGCTAACCCACACAGGAAGCAGGCAACAACCCATGATAGGTTTCAAGAGTACTGCCATTCCTTCTGCATCGACTTACTCCCTCAATCACACACAAGTGAAGCATGAAAAAAAGCATTTACAAGAGACATTGAGTACAGGACTACATAAAACCAATCAGCCCTGTACTGCTTCTGTAAAATGTGACAGGACAGCTGAGCCCAAGATCACTGTGTAAGACAATAATTAATACAAATGTAGCATGCTGGGAGGGGGCAGAAAGGGACCTGTTTAAAATTCCCAGGTTTTTGTACCAGGGCAGGTTCATCCTTCACAGCTCATTTAGTAACCAGAAGAGGTGAGGAAAAAAAAAGGAATTCAAAAGAATCTTACTCTTGCAGTTTCATAGATCCCTGCTCCACTCCCTCACAGGCACAGAAGCCAACACATCAATTTCAAACTCCAAGAATTGTTGATTGGATTTTTTTTGCTGGCGCGGCACACGTTTAATCTCCAGCTCAGTGCTTTCTTCTCATATTGAGCTACATTCCATGGGGTGGGAATGGTTACCCCCAAATTTCTTTTTGAACTGAGACTCTGGAGAGCACTGTAATTACTCCAACATCATCTCACAAAAGTTAACTAACCTCAACACCTTGCTGCAGCCATTTATTAATCTCCTAATTCAAGTTTGTTGGTGGGGAATGTAGAAAGTCTCATAGGACTGAGAGTTTAGCACACCAGGACAGTGTACTGTCAACACAGCTGCTCCTTAAGCTCTTGCACAAGGAAATAATCCCTATCCTAAAGGGTTTGCTGTGAGACACAAACCTGCTTGGTAATGGTCTGCTGCTCCTGCCACCTCGTAGACAGTCTCTGGTTCGTACTCTGCCTCCCGCTGGCTCACTGCTTCCTGGTAGTCCGGCTGTGCTGCTTTGTAGCCAGCCTCTGGCTCCTGGGCAGCAGGGTAGGATGGGCTGGAGCTCTTGTAGGCTGACCCTGCTTCATAGGAAGCTGCATCCTGCAGGAAGACAGGGGAGCTCTGTGAAGAGGTTCCCTTGCTCAGGATCAAAGCCCGTGTCTCAAAGGGGATCCCAACGAACCTCATAGACCGGGCTGGAGGGCGCCTTCGGCTCCGCCACCTGCGTCACAGGAGAGGGTGGTGGGCTCTGCTTCTTGGCTTTAGCTTGCTCCTAAATCCAGGAGAAAGGAAAACTTCAGTGCAGCTCAGTCATTGATGAGGTGACCAAGAGACAACCCTCCAGAACGAAGGCCAGGCAATACATCCTGCAATGAACTGCTGTGGTCACGGGAGGACTGGGCTGGCTGGGCTGAGCAGAGCACCAGAAATGCAGCACAGCAGAAGAAAAAGAAGGGAAGAAACAAAACACCCATGGCACATATGCATGCCTGTGTTCAAAAACAGAGCCCCAGAGTTGCCTGGCCCATCTCCAGAGGAGCTGCAGGGTTTTGCTGCTCAGTGTATTCATTCTGCTCATCAGCTGGCTGGGCCTCATGTCCCATTTCAGCCTGAGTTTAAAGAACCTGAAGCCCACACATGTTCTGGGTGCACAAATGACAAAGTGCCTTTGATGAGAAATGGTTGTGCAAGCTCTGGCAGGACTGCAAAACATCCTGCCAAGGCAAAGGATTGAACAGCTCAGACAAAAGTGGATCCTATACAATGACAGTCAGGATTCCAATCTTCAGAGGAGTTAAGAGATGTGGTAGAAATACAAGCAGTATTGCTTTCGTGTTCTGTGACACAAAGAACGTGGATCTGTTCTGGCACTAAAGTGCTTCATGCTGTGCCATCCCACCTGTGAATCACAGGGCAATTCCACAATCACTGGAAAGTCACTCATTAGGGAGGCAGGACACCAAAGTGCAAGAAATACTGTGTTGCTCACATGACACAAAACAAGGTACTATTTCAACAAGTAACTTTCATTTTGCCTCTCTTTACCACAGAGGAAAAGAAAACCATGAATTCAGGGCCAAACTGTCTTCTTCGCTGAAAAAAGGAGAAGAGGATGCAATGGGAATCTGTGCACTCCAGTAGTTTAGGCCCATCAGGCTGTAACACCCCAGAGGATTCTCAGGAGAAATGGCAATACAGAGATGTAATGGTAGGACTCTGTTGCAAAAGGTTCTTCCTTTTCTTTGCTTGTCACAGCTCAGAAAAAAACACATCTAACAAGGAAAGCAAAGTGTGCCTTGAGAGCAGAGCCAGCTTTGAAGACAATTCAAAGCTTAGTGCTGTGCTTTCTGGGAAAAGTCTCTCCTGATGCAAACCCTCCCCCACTTTTAAATCCTGTGCTACAGATAAAAAAGACAAAAAGGCACCAGCGAAGTGAGTATTAGAAGTCAAACCTAAGTTTGAGGACATATTAAGCAGTATCAATCCGTTAATGATGGCAAATGTAGCAACAGTTTGACTAATTTGTCTAGGAAATGGGTCTGCAATCCAGATTATAGCTTAGGATAGACACAGCATAATTGCCATAAAACATTTAAATTGCATGGCTCCCCTCAGGCTGGGTTTTGTTCCACAGTGAAATGCTCCACGTGAAAGAGCATCCTGCCTTTTCCTGCAAGGCAGCAGTGCACAGTGAAATCATGAGGCAGCACTGACTCAACCCAGGCATCAAAGCAGAGCTCCCTGAGCACTCTTTGCCTGTGTGACATTTGTGAAAAGCAAACCAGAACAAGGATTACCAGTAACCACGGCTCTGGAAGGAATGCAGTCCATATGTACATTCCCATTGTGGGAGGGTGTATGCCCACATATCCTCTGGAAGTGAGGCTTTATCCTTTTGTGTGAAAAAGTTCACTGACAGAAATAAAGTTCACTCCAGTCAGAATTAATCCCTGCCCTTTGCACCTCGATGGATGGTGTGGATCACATCTCTGCCCTTCTGCTCAGCTTGGGAGCAAGGGGCAGTGCCAGCAGAGCCATTTCAGTCCCCTTCAATCTCGTCGCCCCTCTCTCTGCGTCTGCAGAATCCCACAATTAACCATGGAGATGTTCAGGCTGTAAGAACATTAATCATCTGGTTACAGGGAAATTTAAATACCAGCTTTGGGGGGAAAAAAACTTCAAATGTGTCTAGGCAACAGAATTTTTGATGAAGCACAAGAAAAATCCACCAAAATGGCTTAGATTTAACCCACACTTACAGCAAAAATACCAGTAGAGAGATAAC
The DNA here is from genome assembly GCA_013397155.1 of Irena cyanogastra. Lineage (NCBI taxonomy): Eukaryota > Metazoa > Chordata > Aves > Passeriformes > Irenidae > Irena > Irena cyanogastra. The sequence continues at coordinate 339,526 of VWZV01015316.1, read as the reverse complement.
ATAATTTCTGAGATGATAAAGTAACTAAAAAAAAAAAGACAAAGCAATTAAGGTCCACTCCAAACTATTCCATGACCTCTTCCTCTACCAGCTTTTCTCCAGCACAGTAAAGAAACCCCAGGAGTGTTTGGGGGAAGGCATTAAAAGTCCACGTGGAGGCAAGGCAGCATTAGAATGATGCACAGAAGATGAGCTCCCATTCAGCTCGTGATACATTTCTGCAGTGAACATATGCTCACACTGCACATCATGATGTCACAAGGCAAAATAGGTGATAAAATGAGAGAAAAAGGGGAAACAAGGAAAAATAAAAAATAAAAGCAACCACTTTAGAGGAAGAAAGCCTATCAGGCACTCTTTTGTACTCTTAAAACAAATTAATTACATCAATTACAACAATTAATTACATCTCCTCTAATACAAACTAATACAAACAAATATGCAAATTCAATAAAGCAGATAAGATACAGTTCCTGACTAAACATGTCCCGGAAGTATCTTGCTTATGAATAACACAAAAATCACAAAGCTTTTACCCATGCCAATGCAAAGTCAATTTTTTTAATTCCCTAACTAAGATTCAATTAACATTTGGAAGATTATCTTCCCCTTATCTCCTGGCTGTGTGCTATACCACCTCCATCTCCCAAAACACTGATCCCAAAGGAACAGCATCACCAGCTCTCACCATGGGGTGAAACCTCTTGAACATCCAGGCCCTTCTCGGGACCACAGAGCTCCCCCTCATGAGCTCCTCCGTGCCCAAAGGGTACGTGAGACTGCCAAAAGGCAGAAGTACAGGAGGAAAAGGAAAGGCTGGAGTCAAACACCGCTGAAGCACAGGCACAAACACACACTTCGAGCTTTAAAGGCCAGCTGGAAAGAAGGAACCTTTTCTCAAAGATTCCCTTTTCTCCCAGCATTGCATTGAAACCAGGCTGCTCCAATGGGATTTGAATCTTACTGACCTCCAGTTTCCTCCGAGCCTCCTCCTGCTCCTGCTTCTCCCTGGCCATTCTTTGGGCTCTCTCAGCTTCTGCCTTCCTTCGGTCTTCCTGCTCTTTCTCCTTGGCCAAGTTCTCAAAGTTAGCTCGGATGCTGCTTGTTTTATTGGCAACTGTAACATGGAAAAGAACTCAAGTCAAATCATGCCTCAGGTTCTACATAAAAGTAGCCTGCAATGAGTTTTTGCTACAAATTTCTGCTTTTCTGCCCTCTGAGCTTATAGTTCAGTCAGGGAAGTCCTTCTATCTCTCCTTCTTCCTCTCCATTCCCAGCTCAAACCTCTTGTGCATTTTTTTTTCTTCCAAAAAACCTCTGTAATGCTTCTCCCTCCTCTCCTTCATGGTACAATCCCCACCACTACCCTACACAATTTATTCTTCCTCCTCCCTTCCTTAACTCTGATGAGCCTCAAGAGAAAAAAAACAAACTGGAACAAAGCAAAACAACCTCTACAGGAGGGAGGAAGAATATCTGAGGTTGCCAAAGAGCTGCAAATACAGCAGTTCTCTCAGGATGACCTTTACTCAGCACTACTACACCAAGACCCCAGGATTTCAGACATTATCACCTCCAAAGGAAGGATTTGGGGCCAATGCCTTACCAGCTTCTACTGGCTTGGTCTTCTGATAAGTTGATGATGGTTTCTCAATATCTTCAAAAGTTGCTGCATTCTATCAGTAAGGACAAAAAGGATACGTGTAAAAAACCCCCACAAATTCATGCAGACGTTCACACAGCCTCAACCTGAGATACTTTACAGTGATACTGTGCCTAAGACTTTTAGCAGAACATCAAAACCAAATCAGGAAGGATCAAAACTTTACAAACAGTATAATCCTTTCTGCAAGTCAAGCCAGAAAGAATTACTCTTCAGGGGCAGTTCTAAACACATCAAAATCCTATTAATTAAAAATAAAAAAGTTTATGAGTGACTCATCAGAACTAAAAACAAGGCAATAAACATGCATTGTGTAGCTGTTGCTGCTCTAATCCACATAAGCTGGCATCAGCTCTGTGCGTATAAATTTGCTTTTTAAAGGTTGAGAAAGGCAGAAAACTCTGCCCTTAGACTGGAGAAGTGTCCAGAAATAGAGAGCAGAGCAGTGCAGATCTAACCAGGCTGTTCTGCCTGGTCAGAAGTCACGGCTCTTTGAACCAACTTACCTTGTCCATCCGATCTTTCTGGACACCGTACTTCCCTCCAAATCCTTTGGAATAATCTAAAAGCAGGACAAAAAAGGTCAGAGCAGGGAGTTGGGTGCCCCTCCCACCTTGCTACCAAATGCAAAGAGCCACCTCAGGAGCAAAGAGCCATTTCAGCTGCATGCAGAGCCACAGCGACAGCCACCAGAGAAAATGCAACTCGGCTTTGATGCAGAGAGGACACAGAAGCCCAGGAGCCCTCAGGAACAGAAGCCCAGGAGCCCTCAGGAACACCAGCAGGCAACAGACTGTGGGCCACATGCATCCCCTGAGTGAACATCAAGCTGAGGATTGAACAGGTATCAAGCAAGGAGTAAGGGGGGAGCCCTCCTGATGCATCACTTCTGTAACACAGCCTTTGACAGCACCAATTCTGAGCCCTCTGCAGGAATCATGGAGCCTGAGCCATTTTGCTTTGCTCGAAGGAGTCTTTGGTGACCACAGAGGTGTTTTGGTTTTGGCCTTTTTTTCCTCTTTGTGAATGGCAGGAAAACAGGAAAATATAAGAAATTTCTCATTGCACTGGGTTTGGTTGTGATACTCAGCTAGTGAGTATTAAAGCCACTGGTAATAACTCCTGCTCTACACATGGAAAGGGGCAATTGCACAGGCCAGCTTTAGCTGCCTAAAGCAGCACATAAATCGGGTGGCTGAGCTATCCCATATCAGCCCTGAGCTGCACACTCTTCCTCCCAGCTGGTACTGCCCTCAGCACTTGTCACACTCCCAAATTCACTCACCAGTGACATTGATAAGAACAACAAAGAAACCCAGACAGGAGGGGGTTTCTGCTCTCATGGGAATGTCTGGGGAGCACCAGAGCAGCACAACAGCAGAAGCAAGAGTGTGTGGCTGGAAAAACACTTCTTTGTGGTGGCAGTGAGCTGTAGGAATGTGCTCTTACACTGTCCATGTTTCCTATCCATCCCTGGAATATAACCCCTTCTCCTCTCAGCCCTCAAACCATTGGCTCTCCCTGCCAGCCACTGCCGTGCTTGCACTCAGGCTCTGAAAGTCTGAATATGTGTCACTATAGTACAGGAAAATATCAGCTATGAATGAACAACCTCATTTTCTTCAGCTTTGTATGTATTTTCAGCCAGAATAAATATACTACACTTACATTTTCCTGCTCCAGACTCCTCACTTTAAGATAACGGAAAACCAGGAATTCATGGGCTGTACCCCAACTATTTCACAATGAATAAACAGAGCATTATAACAGCATTTGCTCACCCAAGAACCACAAACATTCCCTACTTCTTTCAAAGACTACAATAATTTTTAAATAATCTTGCTACAGCCCATTGCTTGTTAATGGTTACATGCATGGTCATTATCTGAATATTTTTTCATTAATTTACCCAAGCAAAACCTTATATTTACTCTCTAAAACTGCTTTCATTAACGTCATACCAAGAACAATGTTATTATCCCTCTGCATGTACAGCTATTAACTAATTCAGGATTTTGCAGAGCTGTTGACTAAACACTGGGTGTTTCCTGAACATAGGCTTGTGTGAGGTGATATTTTAAGGGCAAAATAAAGAAAACTGCTGGATCATGGAAGAATAGAAGCGCAAGAAAGTGTCTGCACATTCCCGGCATTGATCTACTCAGAAAACTATTTCAGACTGTGTGAGAAGTGGCTGCACTGGTAAGAAATAACAAGTGGAAACGGTGCCTTGTTGAGATTCATGCTTGGCTAGTTTCTCCTTGTAATCAAACCCCACAGCAGATGAGTCCTGCCTTTCTGTCTGTACACCAAATTTCCCTCCGAAACCACTCTTATAGTCTGAAAAAGCCACATGGGATACATTAAAACCAAGGCAGGGAAATAAGAAGTTTAGTCAGAGACACTCAAAATAACTTTTGCAGTATTTTCAATTATCAGCAATTTTGGATGGTGACAAAAAAAGAAATATGTCAAGACACTTCTGTAAAAGTAAATTGAAAAAAGTCTTGAGATGATTTATCAGATATAAGAACACCATTCTGAAGTCACAGAAAAAAAGCATTTCTCAACATTTTTCATCCATACTGCATAATGCACTTGCATTTGATCAAAGGTATGAACACAGATACACAAGCAATTTGTTCACCCAAACAAAACAACAAAAGATATAAGAGAATAAACAAAACAAACACCAAAACAGTACAAGATAATCAAATGAGCTTCCTTCATCAGCATGGTTAACATTTGTACAAAGAACTGACTTTTAAAGAGGTGTGAAGATGGGCTCCACAGAGACCATCCTCCAGATATTCCTTAAAGGAAAGAAGAATGTTCCTGCTGCCACACAGCTTGGGGGAGAAAAGGTTTCAGCTAAGAGCTGATCATTCCCTACTGCTGCCTAGAGCGAAACCATTTACATATATTTATTTATTTATTTATATAAATATATACAAGTGTTATATAATGAGGGATGGCACAGAAAAAAAGGGCTTCAGGGAATCCTCTCACAACAAGTCTGCTGGAGCACCCAACAGAACAATATTCTGAGGAATGGATTTAATTTCATTACTTAAAAAATATTTATTTCTTTAAGTCAAGAGCAGTGACAGGCAGAAGGCTGAGGAGCAACAGTTGCATTTTACAGAAGTTGTACTTGTACTGGGAACCAAGTATTTCACAGGAACAGGTACCCCAGAGGCCAGGAAAAACAACAGAATTGATTTTAGACTCTTCCTTCATGGAAACAGGGATATACATAACAGAATTCAGAAGGGAAAATTTATTTGTGGAAAGTACAAAGGAATTCCTAACCTGTGGTTTGCACAGCTCAATTGAAAAAGGAAAATAATCCAGCATACTTGCAGGCTCATAAAAATATAATTTAATCCTGAGGCTGGACTTTGAGGGGCTGGGTGTCAGCTGTGCCAAAGCTGCCCTACAGCCACCAGCTCAACCAGTGACAGCAAATCCCAGACCCAGGAAAGGAGCCTCATGTCAGCTCCTGTGAGGTTGTGCCCAAAGACTCCAGGGCAGGGCTCACACAGGCAACAGGAGGTCAAAATGGGGGCAGGCAGAAAGAACAGCAAGGAACTGAGAGCTGAGGTACCTTTCTGGGACTCGTGCAGCTGCACCTTCTCCTGGTGGTCCCAGCCAAGGGCACATTTGTCTTGTCTGTCTGTCTGCACACCAAACTTGCCTCCAAAGCCCTTTACATAATCTGTGAAGTTTTCAAAAAACATTACTGCAATTTGTAGCTGCAAGCAGCATTTAATTAAAAAAACAGGAATATGTTAGGGGATAAGCTGCTCTGTTAATAATACATTCACTCTTTTAAGGGGAACCAAAATCCGCACACACACACACGGGGCAAACACACATTTACCATAAAAAAAAACCCCAAACAAACTAAAAACTCCCACCCCCAAAAAACAACCCTCAAGTATTCTTCCCAAGTTTAAAAGGGTCTGAGCTACTATTTTTAAAGAAGATAATAAAAACCTTTCTGTGATTCATGTTTTTCCGTTTTGCCTTGATATTCAAAGCCAACAGCACTTTTATCCACTTTGTCCTTGTCGACACCGTATTTACCACCAAAGCCCTTGGAATAATCTAGAGATAAGAGGGAAGAGTTTTGTTTGTAAGTGTTCAGCAACAAAATCATCACCTTGAGAAATTGTGATAATCAGGGCTGCTAGCACTGCATTATGTTTTAAAAGAAGCACTGACGTCCACAGTTAAACTTGATTTCAGACACTGAAGTCAGAAATCCTCCAGAGCACATTCTCCGAGATGGAAAAATAAAATAGCATTTTGCCTTTTTTTTTTTTTTTAAATACCAGCAATTCAGCTGCCTGACTCCTTGGCAAAATTCTGAAGACACTTATGGCAAAGTGAACTTCAAAACTCAGGTCAGCAACAGCCTGGATGCTTTTAAACATCCCCTGCTCCTTGTCAGCATTTCTAGAGTGCAAATATTTCTCTGGGATAAACAGAAAACAGATGGCAAAAATGTCACCATTTTTCAATAAAATGGTTGATTTTTTACTAGATATGCCTGGGAACTTGAGCAGCAACACAGTATTAACTCTAAACACTGTTAAGTGTTTTAAGCCACAAACAGCTGATTCCTTTAGAAGCACTTCTCTGTGGTGGTTAAGCTGCTCACAATCTGAGTAGTTTGATTTACAGCTCTTCAAAAGGAGCTGTAAAAAACCTCCAGACAAACCTGTGTGCCCTGGACCATCCTTAAAACCAGGCACAATATTTTTAGGGTTTGTTTTTTTTTCCCAGAAGTCAAGGTTTTCAGCAATATAAATTTTACCCAGCATTACCTTTCAGCAGGTTAGGAGCGCAAGAGGTGTAAAACATGAGTATTTTACAACATGGGCTATGGGCAGTGCCTACAGCACTAGGAAAGGAGCCTGCTAACACATGTGTGTCTATTCACCCTTCTGGGAGTCGTGTTTCTCAGTTTTCCCCTGGTAATCAAACCCCACTGCACTCTTGTCCACTCTGTCAGCCTGTACTCCGTATTTTCCACCAAAACCACTTGAGTAGTCTGCATTGAGAGTAAAGCACAGTAAAAACAGCATGAAAGCAACTTGTCATGGATACAGCATAGCCTAGCAATTGAAGGGAAAAACAAGTTATTTCAGAACTGAAGTATTATGAATGCTTTAGCACATAAAATTGAGTTTAATTTTAAACACAAGATAAGCAACAGTCCTAGTGCTTATGATGGCTTCCTTTAAATTTTTTCCATATTTCCAACAGAGTGCAATACAGCAAAGAGCAACTCCAAGTCTTCCTGACGTGTCCTTGAACCTCACTACAGAAAGAAAAATTAAGACTCCTGATGACCCACTACTTCCTTGTCTTAAAACCTCATCAACTCATGAAACTGCTAGGAAATCCATTTTTTCCTCCTCTGTTCCACCAAACCCACCATTTGATTCCTTGGGAATGTCATGCAGAGGTCTCACTAAAGGAGGTACTTCCCACACAGACAAAGAATCTACTCTATTTTGTATAGAAAACGTGCCCACCGAGGTGACCACCCCCCCACTTTACCTTTTTGGGAGGGATGCTTCTCAGTTTTGCCCTGATATTCAAACCCAACAGCTGACTGGAAGAGAAATAAAATTACAACTGTGACAGAGTTAGGCATTAGGAGAAAAACTGCACGCATGTCAGTGGACATAGAGCACAGCAAGTTCCTGTGTCCTTCCATACTGCTCTGACCTTCTGGACTGGGGGAATAAATACCTCTTTAACTTAAGGGCCATACTCATTTACATGGCAATTCATGTGCATGTGTTCATGGCCAGGGTTTTGTCCTCCCCTGCCAAGGCAAATTGAACCAGTAGCACACTCCAGCCTGGCCTTGCCAGGTCCAGCAATTCAGTATGACTGAAATCCAGCATTTCCATGCAGGGATTGTTATACAGTCTTGGAACAGGATATCAATTATCCTGCCCAGTAGCTCATGTTGATACAGGATAAACCATCCCCAAGCATGCTACAGTATTCACACTGACCTTGTCAAAGAACACAAAAAAGTAGTATTTTAACATCACTTTTCAGCTTTCCTTTCAACTCATCTCAACTTCCCACGAGGGCTTTTTTCTACTCTGCTTTAAACAGTAATTTATCTCCCTGACAGTCAGTGTTAGCTTCTGCTAAACTTCAAAAAGAGCAGCCCACACCAGCATCCTAAGGCACTGGAATTTTGCAGTTTTATGTACAAAAGGAGGAAATCAACCACTGTGGGTAGCTGCAGGAGGAGATGAAATCACTCACCTGGTCAACTCTATCGGTTTGTACTCCAAACTTGCCACCAAACCCTTTCACCGAATCCACTTGGGAGCAATGCTTAGAAAGTTTGGATTGGTATTCATGTCCAACAGCTGACTGGAAGAAATTGGTGAAGTTCAGAGACAGCAGTTCTACAGAGTCCTGTGTGTCAGACAAAACACTGCACCAAGCAACCTGAGGGTGAGTTTTGTTACCAACATGCATCACTGCCACTCCTCCTGCTGAAACCAACTTCCCTGGAAATTCCTACTCACTTGGGAAGTCTCCACAAGATGTTGCCATGCTACCAATCCAGCCTAGGCAAGGGAAGTGACTGCATTTTATAGGGACTATTTTATGCCCTGCATTTGCACTTCATAAGCACAGGAATGAAAACAAGACAGGTACAGAGGGAGTCTTGATGGTGTTCATGCAGAATTTGAAGTGAGTTTCAGGTGAAACACACAGACTTGTGTTCATTTAGGGATCTGTTTTAGCTGACAGGGGACTGCAACAAATACAACAATATTTTTGTACAACAATACAAATACAACCAAAGCCAGCTGCCATTGATTTAGGGAGGCACCCAAGTCTCCTGCATAAATTACAATTAGGCATCTTCCTCACATGCAAAATGGTGTTGAACATGAGGAGACACATCCACACCTGTGGCAAAGGTATCTGAGCCCTGCATCCTGGCCCTGAAAGTTGAGCTGAACAGAGGCTGAGCTCCATCCATCCCACAACAACTGGCAGGACACAGGGATATGTAATTACACCTGGAAGTGCCTCCACACAGCCCTTGCTAGTGTCACACTGACCTAGTGCTAGGGAGCCCTTCCAGCTCCTGGAATTGATGCTGGAGCCTCACACCTCAAACAAAAATGCTTTTTCCTTGCCCAGTGCCAACACTGGGAACTGGCCAGAGCAACCTGCAACTCACCAGTAATCCAACATTGGATAATCCTGTGCCAGGCAGCTGGACCAAGGTGAACTAATTCAAGGACACAAGGTGTCTGCATACCTTGGATTTTACAATGTTTGTTCTTTTTCTTCCCCACAGGGGCTGGAGGGAACATTCCCAGCAGGTAGGGAAGCAAAGCATTACTGGCTGAAGTCACTGCCAGGTAACAGACCAAAGACATCAAGGACGGCAATAATAGGAGTCTGCTTTAACTCGAAAGCATCAAAAAAGCTCTCTTCTTTTCCTGACTGAAAACAACCACACTCCTGCTCATTTTGCAGGTGTTCTGTAGTACTGTGTCTGTGAAATGTGACAGAAAAGGCTCTCACCTCCCTTTTTTCTTCCCATTATATTTATGGAAAAACATGAAGCTCTGAAAATTTCAGGTTTTATGTGGTTTTACCTGATCTCCCTTTTGTTACACCAACTGAGGTATAAGCGTGGTGTTTTCTTGGTGGTACCAGGATTTTCTGCATTTCACCAAATACCAAGCACTACAACAAAACCCCCTTTAGAAAAATCTTTTTTTTTGGTAATCTGTATTTCAGAGTCAAACACCCTCATAACTTTTCTGTACATTTTACACCAGCTCAGGAGGTATGGCACACAGAGTGATGGAAATGTTCATTTTAACTCAGCACCAAGGTTTTGCCCTAAATGCAGCAAAACCCTGCACCATGACAATGCTGCAGCGACCCTGATTTAATGGCCAAGCTTTAAAGCCAAGCTTTAGGAGCAGCACACCTGCACAGATACCTGCAAAGGAGACATCTCAGCCACAAGGCTTCAGAACTACAGTCACAAGGGAGAAAGATTCATTACAAACAGAAATCATGAACACCTCCTGCCACCAGCATCACTCACACGGGCATGACCAGCTGGTTTTTCCCCATGATTAATTCTGGCCTATGGGAAACACTGCTGACTTTTGTTCCTTTCTTTTTCCCCATGGACACAGGTGAGAGATAAACTGCTGACACTAGAGAGCAGCAGCAGAACAGGCCTGGTGGCTGAATTTGCTCAACAATTCCTTTTCTAAGATTCAAAGGTCAGCCTATTTCAAAGGCCCACTGAGAACTGGACAGCAATTAACTCCAGAATATGAGAATCCAGCAAAAATTTAAGGCTGTCAAGTTACCAAGTACACAGAAAACAAATAAAGTAAGAAAACTTTCTTATTTAGAAATGCTTTGATTCTTATTCTAGCAGAGCTCATGAAAGAAAGCAGCCAGAAGTTGATTTATCACATGACTAAAGGAATTATACTACAAATTATAACTTTTTAACAGTGTAGCATAAGCCATCAACTCCTTATATAAAAAATTACCATCTGATTGAAGCATAATATTTTAAATACTTGCACTATTTGTCACTGTCCATAGTTTGTTCACAAGAGCTGTACTCTGATTTTAATGCAGCAGCACATCCTTTTTTCATTTTTTTGACAGTCTCTATCTATATTCATAGAAGAGCTGGCCCAGCATCCAAATAAAAAGATCATACTGGATTTATTAATGCACCAAGCCCTTTGTTCATTTAGAAACATAAATTTAAAATTTGAATCCTGACTCCAAGGGAATGCTCTCCAGACTTGGCATCAATCAAAACCATGTGGGGCCACTGCACATCCCAGAGCAGAGCTGGAACAAGCTCAGCTCACACACAGAGTGGTGCTGGCCAGGCTCATCCCTTCACTGATCACTTCACCCCAGGGAAGCCCCATCCACACTTACTTTATCCATGCGATCTTGTTCCACGCCAAACTTCCCTCCGTAGCCATGGGAAGCTTTTGGTCCTGTTTGCAGCTCCCTCTCTTTGAGGTTCTGATGTTCTTGGAATACATTCTCCCTCAGCTGATGAATACTTTAAAAGACAACAAAGCAACAACTTTTACTAAGGAAGTTTCAGCAAGCAACTTCATAAGACGCAAAATATAAAGCTTACAAAACTATCATCTTAATTAGAAGTTGGATCACTTGTATTTTTCAAGCCCTTCTCATTTTTTCAGTGTACAAAACATTTCCTCGTATTCTGAGGCATTGGATTTGGCCCACTGCAAAATGTTGTTTAAAAAAAGAAAAGAAACTGCTGTTTTTAAGACTAATGTGGAAGAGAATTTTGCTATTTTAACAATCCTTTACCTAGAACTGATTTGTGCCTGAAACATCATTTTTTTTACCTCATGTCCTAATTTAAATTCTTCCCAACAATTTCTGTTTAGATGGCAACTTTTCAGAACAGAGATCATCTCTTATCACACAGCCCCTGTGGTATCAGGGCTAATTCTAACCCAGCATTCTGGACAGCACTGTACTGCAAAATAAAGATATAACGCACACCTCCTCTTCCCAAAGTGATCCCTTAAGATTCGCAGAATAGAACTGAGGGCAGTGCAGGCTATGAAAAGAAGAGTAACCCAAGGCATAATCTGTACTTTAAGCACTTCCCACCTGAGTTTTAAGCTTCCTCAGGTGTAATTTAGCCAGCAGGAATTCTCAATGCCCTCAAAATAAAGCAGAGTAACACCAATCCCTGAAGTAACCAGAGTTCAGTCTCCCTCTGTTTGTAACATCACACATTTCCTAAAACTGCTTTAAAGTTCTGTCCTAGACATTTTTTATAAGAAATTCAGGATTCAGGACATGCATCATTTCTGTTTCACATATCCCTCTGTAATCCACTCATTGGCTTTTCCATCAGACAGCTCAGTTTGTTACTTTGCCAGGGTTTTGATGAGTTTGGTTGCAGCAGTTTTCTAATCAAAGCGTAAGAATTAAGGGACCAAACTTTTCCTTGAAGTACCAAACTAGAACAGCTCAGATCCCTCAGCTTCTCCCCTGGCACTACTGGCTCTTGCACCAAAACAGCACAAAAAACCCCTTTTCAGATACAGAGGCAGAAAAAAAAAAATCACATTTCCAGTGACAAAGAAAGTTTTAAGGGTCCCTACACCATATCTCTGCTCTTAATTACAGCTCTGAAGACACTGACAGATTCGAAAGACCAGCAATCTGACAAATAATCAATGTTCTACAGGGACTCCTGTTTTAATTATGAAGACACAAGTAACTGAGATCATGAGTTGATTAAAAGTTGCCTGGGACTGTGCGTATTAATACATTTCACAAGAGAGCTGCTTTACTTGATGTGCTCTTGGTGGCCGGACCCATTCACGGTTTTAGCTCCCCAGCGCTGTTCTTTCTCGCTCACATCATTCTGTGAAGGACACACATAAAGAGAGTTAAAAACCCAAAGGAATCACTAGTCACACACACACTTCAGAGCTCACGGCAAAAGCTTCCAGCAGTCACTGAGACCACGAGTGTTAGAAAAGCAGCTTCACTTCCCCTCCACTCCAGGGACACGCTCCTGACAGTTTATTTGGCCAAGACACATCCCCCACCCCGCAGAGTTCCTCTGGAACTGTCCCAGAACATGCTCCTGGTGCATCAGCCAACCCCAAAAGCCATACCACAAAGTCTGGATCTGTCTCCCAGTCATCAGCTCCATCATCCTGGCTGACAGACACCGTGTGGCCTGCAGTAGCCTTCCACATCTGCAACACCAGCAGGAGAAGCAGGGTCACACTCCACTCACATGCCAGCTCATTTGATTTGTGCAGGAGCTGACAGAGGAGATGCAATCCAAAATCCCCCATAAAGTATGTTATTTAACCACATCACCAAAAGCTATGCTTGCAGTGAAAACAGGTTTGACCATTAGAGCTCAGGCTGTCTTCTCAAGCTGGCTTACAAACCTGTTTAACTCTCCCATTTTCATTATAAGAACATTAGGAGCAATTGCTGTTTCAAAGAGAACAAAGTCACCTTTCTTTGATCAAATTAACGTGTGCCTTCTGTGCTGAACTCAAAGACTTCTGCTCACACAAGTTTCCAAGCCAACATGCACTTCCAGAGACTGCTGCTAATTCTGGATCCTGTGCATACAATTAAGGTGTAGGAATAAGTGAGTTTTTTTTCCCCCAGGTGTTAAAAATGCTGAGCACAACATTGTTCTTCACCTGCACTACACCTGCACAACCTCCTCTGCTGGGCATAGAGTTTCAGCACAGTGACAGAAATCCCAGCTCTAAGAATTTGCACACAACCCAGACACTGCTCCAACAACAGAGAACAGGAGTGTTTGTGCTCCTCGGGTAATCCCCGTGAGACATGGTGCTCACAAACTCAGCACCTCGTCTGGCTTTCAGGAGAAACAGAGGCTGACTGCAGGAAGCAAGACTCATAATAAAAGCAAACAATGACTTCTAGAAACAACACCCAGCACTTTCAAGAGGTTAGTGATGTGGGGCCTGTCACTGTCTGGAAACTTTATCCTCCCTGGAGTATCGAGTTGGATGCTTTTAATTAACACTTCTGAATGCAGCTAGTTAGCAGAATTCCTGATCTTCCTGGTGCTAGTGGCTGGATTTTACACCCTTTATTCTAAGTAAATCAAAACAAATGCATTCTAGAAAGCAAAAACTGAAACATCAAACTACAAGCTGCCTGTTCTCCCAGCTTTTTCAGAATACACTTCAGAGAAAGGATTTAATTTTTCTTTGCTATTCAACTAGAGTTCAGTTTTTTAACATACCAGCATTCTGTCCACTTACCTTTATCCTTCTAATTAAGAACAGATTACAAAGATAATTATCATAGGGTATTTAATTCACACAAGCATAATTCAGTGGGCGGCATGAAAACTCACTCCCTCTTAAATGCATAACTAATAATCCCTGGGTAAAGTCCACAGCTCTTTCTGCCAGGCTCGTTCTGCAGCTTGGCAGAACGAGCTGATGAGCCACTTTTATGGAGCATTTCAGAAATTTCAGGACTGGTAATGTGAGTGAGAACAGCTGAAAAACTGACAGTCAAACACCAGGGTAGCAAATGCTGGAGTAGCCTGGAAGGAGGATGTAAAAGCAGAGCAGGTGATAATCTAACAGCATTAGCAGGTGTCCCCTCATGTTTTTTCATGGTCTCCCACCTCCAAATTCCTCTGGCAGTTAAGGAACTAGACTTTATAATAGTACTTCATATCCAAAAAACCTCTGAGACTATGAATTTATAACTCAAACCTTTAGAACATGGGTGGTTCAACGTCATCCTTAAAATACTCTGTCTAAAGCCTTCTCTCACATGATTGTGTCTGATTGTCCTACACTTTCCTACTAAAATCCAATCTCTTGCCAAAATAACCCCAAAAGCCTTGGAAAGCAGAATCTGACTAGCTCAATAATGAAATTCAACACAGGTCCAAGCTCTTTCTAACTTCTCCTAAGGGGGATGTTTTGTGTCCATCCTTCCATGTTTCATCACGCTGTGCAAGATGTTTAGGAATGGAATTCAAGTGATGAGAGCTGACACAAGGGTACTGTGTATGGTGAATTTCTACATACTTTGTGCCAAACACAACTTCTCCCCCAAATACTTGTTTCTTATGCTCACTTGATTGATATATTTTGTTCATTCAGCTGTGCTTGGACATTTCAAAGAACAAAAGCTGGACCCTTCAGTCTAGGTTTCACTGCTTCCTCCTGAAGCTCTCACAAACAATACTGCAGGGTATTGAAGAAGGATTTCACACGCACCCCCGTGCAAAATCCAGAATCCACCACGATTCTTTGCAAATAGTGCGCACAAACGCCAACATTTTTCCACAGCTCAGCCCCGCACTCTGTGAATTCCAGAAGGAGCAAAGCAGCCCCAAACACCGGGGCTCCCAGTCCATGGCTAGCAGGAGTAAGCCTGGTTTCCGCCTGCCCTTCCAGCACCAATTCCAGGGCAGAAAGAGGAGAAACTCGATCTATTCATGACTCACTGGCTCACGTGGTCATGATTCCTGAAGGAAGAAGCAAACGCTATGGTTCGAACACAAACCCAGGCTAAATATATGCCTCGAATGTATGCGCTCCTCGGCGCTGCTATGACTAATCAGCACACACATCATCCTACCCAGCACCTTCAGCGGCATCCCCGGCACCTCCCCGCCGCCCGGGCCTAGGAACGAGCTCCGGGCAGCAGTGCCGAGGCTCGGGGCGCAGCTGAGGGGAGCCGGGAGCAGCTCCCAGGCTGGCCGGGCCACACGGCCTGAGCCCGGCTCCGCGGGCGCCGGCTCTGCCCTGAAGGGGGTCCGCGGCTGTGGGGAGTCCCCGCTTCCCCTCAAGTTCTCAGCTTCGGAGTTGAAATAAATAAATAAAAAAAAAAAACAACCCCAAAAAAAAAACCGGACACCGAGTCGCGACGCCCCCCGGCTCTGCCTTGCGCTCTCCGGCCGTGCGCGGAGCCCCCGGCCCGGCTCCCCCTCAGCCCCGCCGCACTTACTCTGCCTCTGCCACCGCCGCCTCCTCCTCCTCGGCGCTGGCTCCCCGCCGGTGCTCCCCGGGCTGGCGGCGGCTGCTGCTGCTGCAATTTCCGCTTCTCCCGAGCTCCCACTTCCTCTTCCCGGCTCCAGGTGGGAGCGGGACGGGCTCCGCTCCGCCCCGCCGGGAGGGGCCGCGTCGCCGGCTGCGGGAGCGCCGCTTTCCCCGCGGCCTGCGGGGCTCCGAGCCGCTCCGACAATGGTAAATACTCATTTCTAAAGCTGCTCCGTCCCCTGTTTCTTTGAGCCGGTCAAAAAATGCAGCATCACTTGTTTTAAAATGGCCACAGGGGAGTTGCTGGTGCAGTTTTGAACATCTTCTTTTTTAATACTCACTTTTGTACCGTCATGTTCTGGAAGTCGCATCTACTCCGTCCCCAGGGGTTTCCATCACTTTTTATCAGTGAGTGGGATCCGATCCAAGTTAAACGGATGCCAAAATGGAAACTACGGGGTTTTAAAATACTCTGGTAGGAGGTGCTGGTTTGTCCCCTCTTTGCGTCTTCCAAAGGAGGGGAAGACCCCAAGGAACCCTATTTCTAGTGAAAAAATACATACAGATAAACACACAAATTCAAGCTGTAATAGAGGGCAAGATGATAAAAAATCCAGGTGAACACAAGAACAACTTAATTCCAAATGTATTTGGTTCATGTCATAAATAGGCTCAGTTACTTTTTCCTGTAACACATACAGTGTGATTTACTCCATAAACTGAATATAGCATATTTGAAAAACTGGGCTGAACTTATTCTCAAAAAACTGTCTGGTAGAGGAGAACACGTGCAGAGAACCTCAATCCTTTAGGCATTACTTCTGTCTCTTCTGTGTCCTTTTGGAGTCTTCACCTGTGCCTCCATGTATAGGTAGGAATACCAACCACATTTATATATCACTCTTCACCCATCTGTTCCAACATCTCATATAAAACCAAAAGGTACTGCTACCTCAGTTAACTAAAATTGCCCTTTCCCTCCCAAGTCCGCTACTATTAACAAACAATGAAATTAATAAAATGTAGAATAACTTGTGCACCAAAGCTACAACCCTGACAGTGGGAAGTGAAAAACTTTCCATTTAAAGGCAAAGTAGCTCTTCAATTTCTTTAAAAAGTACCACCCCCAAACATATAGTGTCAATTTTTATTTACCTGAAAATTAATTTTGCTGCCCCTCTCTCTCAATCTTTAGCCCACCAAGTTCCAAAAATAAATTCTGCTTTGAACTAACTTACCTGTTCTTCAAATCTTGGCATGATAAATCACTACTGTCCACATGACACTGCTAAAAGTGTTTAAAAGACAGTTTAAAACATCTGCTTTGAGAGTCCCTGTCCTTTAAACATGCAAAAACTGCAAGTTTAAAGTTCACTCAAATAATTCTGAAGCACGCAGACAGGATGCAGTTTAATTTTTACAGCCCTCTTTCCAACTAAAGCCTTTAAAGACATTTGGCAATTCACAAAATGCTGTATTTAATCAAGTATTATCTAAAGATCATTGTAATAGACGCAGGTGCCTTTTCCACGTGCACGGTTTTCTTTCAGCAGGGTGTGTGGGAGTTATTAAAATTGAGCAAGACATGTTTTTCTGGATCTCTCCAGCACAGCTCTGCTGTGTAACTCAGAAGGAAGCCACCACACACAGTTTTGCCAGTTTGTGAAAGCTTTCGCCATTTCACTAATTTATTCTACCTCTCATGTCAGTTCCATTGTTCCATAACGGTTAAGGTTTTACAGCCTCAAAATAATAAACGCATTTTCTGTTCACATTTTACAAGTCTATCCCGCATTGGTTTCACTTTTGAGAAGCAACAATACATGACTTTGAACACCTACTATCAATCACACCAGTGACCAGCAACGCCTAGGCAAGGTTTCTCTAAACAGCAAAGTTTAGCTGAGCAGTGAGTCAGGATTTCCTTCTGCAGTTCCATTTTAGTTTTTTTTTCTAGAAAGATAGATTCTCTGAGAATATAAAAGAGACTGCTAATGAACAGACAGCAACTCATACAGACAAGCCAGAAAAACAGAGATGCATCACTGAACAAGATTTAGAGCATCCATGGCAGTGTTTCTCCAGGCATTCCAGGTCCTGCTGTTGATCTGGAGGACACGATTAAATATGCTTCACTACCGCTTTCCTTATTCTGCAACTTTATCCTTATGTCTTCTGCTCAATGAAATGGTTTACAAATATATCAAAATTGACATGAACAGCCCTATTGTAACCCCATTTTGCACTGGTTCCCTCAACTCCTATGTTTCTCCCCAAATATCACTATGGCCATGATTTCATTTTATTACCAAAGCAACTGTTGCTGCTGTCTAGGACAGCATTTACATCTTCAGCATGTGGACCAGAATACACTGAAGTTGTGTGACAGGTCTGGTTTACTATTTTAAAAAGCAAATCATAGCTCTAACGATGAGTAGAAGTAGGCAATAAAGCAGTTTTTTCCAGAAAACTGGTATTAATGCATGTGAACTTGAACAATTCCAAAGAAAATGTCACATCTAATGGAATATTTTTGCTAATGGAGAAAGGTCATCATTTGAAACCAGATCTACAGGGCAGCAAACAATCATGAAGATGCTTTATTGACAATATCCACTCACTGCAAAAGTTTCTGCCTGCATACAATTAAATCTTAGCTTTTCCATAGTGTTTTATTGGCAGTGGAAAATGCATCAGTACTTTATTGAAAGCAATAAATAATACTGTGATAAAAATAGTTCAAAAGTAGACTGTACATATTGTTACATAATCTGAAAATACACAAAAGATTAATAGAAAAACAGAACAGTAACAATGAATTTCAGTTTTACAAGCAAGTTAAAAGTGGAAAACAAAATAAGAAAAAAGACATGCTATATATATATTGTTGCATAATAAATAATGCACCATCTGAACAGATTCTTGCTGGCTTTTTAATATGCCATTTACAAGTGTCAAATACACTTTCTACTCATACAGTCCAAAATGTCTACAACCATCCAAATTAAAGTCCAGACAAGTCTTTAGAACAAGTTTACAAAACACATAGGATGACTTACATAAGAAAAGTAAGGCCTTTATTAGAAGATGCACTGCTTTAGTTTTCAGCCCATTGTACCTTCATCTTTCACTACTCATTTGACAGAAGGCTGCAGTGCTTTAGGATTGGTCCATTAAAACTGGTTCCACCAGCATCTTTCCACCAAGTGTTTTCAAGCAAAAAGGTCTAGGACAAAAAAAAACCACCTCTCTGTGGCCTGTGGCTCACGACCAGGAATCATTACGAAGTCTATCTTCCTCAGGGAAGGAAAAGCAAAAACAAAAACAGTCCTGGGTTTATGGCTTGTTTTCAGTCACTGCGAAGAGTCGCTACAGAAACACAGCAGGGGGTGTTAGGACTGAGGCAATCGCTCCTACAAAGTGTCCTGCAGGGTTTAGAGTTCCTCCCAGCTTTTCAAACCAATTCTACTTTAAATAAAGACAAATTGCCACTACTTGATACATCCTCTGTATGGAAAGGTACAGCTCTGAGAAGAACAACACTCATGTACCGTCCCTCCTACGTCAACAAAGGCTCACCTGAAAAAAGCTGGACTTGTTTTCAGATCGAAGCTAAGAGCTCCAAAAGACAAAATATATACTGCTCGGTGTCACGATACTTTTACAAAGGTATTAAAATCCTTTTCACCTTCAGTGTCATTATTAAAAAACAACGATAATTACAGTTACTGCATAATTTACAAAAACCCTATATTGCTCATAGGGACATATACATACAAGCATTACAGTACATTCAGTTGGAAAGACTAAAATTAGAATAAAAAATCAGCAATGATTTGATTTGTAGACTGAATAGAAACAGAAAAGGTAAGTAACTATATAAATGACAAGTCACATAAATATAAGAAACATTTAGATTCTAAAATATTTTCTCTATAGTACTCATGAATTTATTTGCTAATTAAAAACTCTGTAATAAAATATCTCAAAGTGTCCATTTAACAAGTATTAACAGGTTAAGGGTTCCAAATGTTCAAAATGCTGCATATCACCGGTAGAAATAGTGTGGGTAAACTGCAAAAACAACGAACAAAAACAACACACAAAAAGAAAAAAACACAGAAGATTCCATTAGCAGGTTTTAACCACCACTGCATTCCAAGATTGTCACAAACAGCTCAGCAGTGCAGCAGTGATACACTGAATTACTGCCATGCCACGTTGGATATCATTTTATTGCCTCCTGTAATCTCCAGCTGCAATGCAAATAAAGCAATAAGGGCAAATGTTTCTGCCTTGAGGATTTCCATCCCACGTCATCTGACTACAGAAAATCCTGAACCAGGGAGGAGAATCTGGGGGAGAGGAGACTTAAAACTTCAGTTTCTTGCAACTAAAAATACTTCAAGAGAACCCCTGAGATTATGAACTGACACGCTCATGTGGTCTGAGTTGCTACGTGCAAGAGTTTCCTCTCACAGCATTTCACATGTAACAACTCCTTAGAACTCAACTCATACATGCAAAAAGGGTCTGAATTTGAGGAAGCAAATGCATGAGTTGGAGGGGATGCTACCAGTAAGAAGAAAGAAGCTGCAAGCAGAGAAGACAGACAATTTACAGTCCATGAAAGATATCAGTGAAGGGGAAGGATCCACTGAACTGATTTTTTTAAATTTTTTGTAGTAAAAAAAAAAAATTGTTTTTGGACTCACTTGCAAAATGAGAGAAGTACTATGCTATGAGAAAATACAGCAGAGGCTGCTGCAGAAACATTCCAGATCCTGGAGAAAGACAGGACTACAGCTCTTTCACAAGCCAGAATACGTGGATTTTGTGTTACAACACATCAAGCTGCCTTTTATCAGCAGCACTGCTCCCCAAATTGAGGCTGCAGGTAGCTAAATCCAACCAGCCAGCCCAAGCAATCACAATGGCATGGAGTGTCCAGGAACTGGGAAACTGCAATTATCCCTGTAACAATTCAGTACTGAAGCATGCTTTAGTGGGACAACTCTGACCAAGCAAAGACTTTGAGAGACCAACAATCTGAACTGCAGTGTCACACACTGGATTATTTCCTTTCCATCCCTAATTTATTCTCTTCCCTCCCTTGCCCACTTCCACTAGCTGTGCTTCATCCAACCTTTGATTTCAACACTTTCTACAGAGCTATTTAGCACAGGTACTTTCTGAAGCTGTTTTAAAAATCTAAAGGAACACAGTGCTGACAAAATCCAGTATTTGAACATTCAGTCTTTGTTGCAGAAAATAAACTTGGGATTTTCAATATAATGATCTACTCTGAAAACCTGGACTATTTTCTAAGTGTGTAAAACCACTGTAGGAAAATCCCTGCTGTTTTATTTCATAAATAGCTGCTTCAGTGTTATTCCTATCAGCTTTACTCACCAGGAGAAGGCTTTAACAGGAGTAGGTCCTTACTGTAGCAGAATCCAATCTTTGTGTTCCTGATACACTGCCTATTCCAAGAAGCATGGGGAGACATGCAGAACACAGCATGCATGTTAGTTTTCAAAACAAAAAAAAAAAACCCTCCACAGCAATGGTGATTACAGCTGTGGTACTCACCCAACTCTAAGGTTATAAGTTAGAAAAGCAGAATTTATTTTACGGTTTGTGTATTAACCACTTCTTGTTCCAGGGGCTAACAAAAAGAATTCTAAAAAAAAATCTGCTTGCCAACTAGCACACAGAAATTGGCAAAGGTGATTTTGTAAGTTATTTACTACTTTATGTATTTTGTAAATATCTAATCTTTCAAAAAGAAAGTGGGTTTACATGGTAAAGACTTAACTTACTTTCATTTACAGAATTTTCCACATGAATTCTGGTAAATATTTTGTGCTAGTGACAGCATCTAAAATTTAGAAGAGTGTACTGAGAGTAGCAGCAGATGCAAAAATTGGTTTTTTGAGCTTTATGAATAAATAAGAGTTTTCAGAACCTGAGGCAACTCCAACAGATTGTGTTCTCAGCCTGTCTGTTCCAATAAAAATCATCCATAAAAATCAATAATATTCATTTCTACGTGTCTTTAGTAAACTAAATTCAAGTCAAAGATTATTCTTATGTTGCTATAGATAGGGTTTTTAAAACAGACAAGATCCCTCGTGTGAGAGGTAATCAACCTCCACTTCCAGGTGGGATTTTTGGGGTCTGCTTTTGTTGGTTTGGGTTTTTTTAATTCATATCTGTGTGTGCACACATATACCCAAAGATCATTAAGTACACAGCAATGAATGAAACCGTGATTTCAAGTACGGTCAATGCTGAAGTGACCAGTGCAGGGGGGTAATGCACTTGTTACTGAAGTTTTACTCATCTCTAAATTACTGAAGGGGTTTGCTCTCATCATTTTTGAATGCATTTTATTGCATTTCAGAAGTGGGGCTCATATCGGTCTAATTGCTGCTAATCAGAAATTATGCATCATGTGATTAAAAGACTCCTACTAAGCTGTCATTTTACTTTCCTAAATTACATTTATTCCTAGCTATGATTCTCATTTTGTTACTCCAGTGATGTAAAAAAGAAACTCCACCTCTAGTACAGCTTCCTGAAATGACAAAGCACCCTACAGTTAAACACAGTGTTATAAATACAACCATGCACAAGGCAGATGCTTTTATGCAGCAAAAAGGTCATTTGGACTTAATTCCCCTGGAATCTCAGGCAAAAAAATGCACATCATGCTTAAAATTATACAAAATCAATACCATCAATCTGCATCTTCTTTGGCTGCATAGAGGGTGAAGACATTGAGGTTGTAACTCTGAAATTTGCAGGAAGAGTCTCTGCTGATCCAGCAGCTAAACCTCTTATGTCCTTTGGTCTAAACTTCTTTCTCCACGAAGGTGCTCTCCTAAAGCTCTTATCATCATCCTGTCATATTGACAAACAACATTAGCAGTGCAAAAAGTGTGGGATTGTTACTGACATTAAAAGGATTACTGACAAACTTAAGTAAATTTATCACCACTGAAGAAGGTAATTGTGAGGTAATAAAAAGTAAGTGTATTAAATACTGCATTGCCAAGCAGGGTTTTCCTTAAGCACTTGAGTAAATGTAATTTAATTACCCAGGTGCATTTTCCTTCCCCCATTAATATACCTGCATCTTTCAAGCAATATTTCCACCTCAGAAATATAATGCTGCACTTACTAAATACAGTTTAAGTGTCTCACTTCCAAAAACATCTTTGGTAGAGAAAGTTTTGTGTCAATGCAAATACACCCATTGGGCAGCTCCATTTGCCAGCTTCCCATTTAGAAACAGTTCAATCCTCTGAATGCTGTTTTACCTCACATTTATTCCCTTGCAGACATTTATCTCCTAACTGTACATTATTTGAAAAGATCTTCATGATCAAACTGCCCTGTGCCACTAGAACACAGCAAACATCTGTTCCCTTAAAGCTCCTTTTGCAATTTGAAATCTCCAAGGAAAACACTTTAGAAAACCATCAGTGCTTTCTGATGGGTTATTAAAACCTGGGGAGAGATGAACATGGGAACAGAGCTGTCAGGAGCTTCCCCTTCCCCTGTCCTCTTCCTCATCGCAGCACCAAGGTTTTTGAGACTGGTTTCCTGGTTAACCACAGAAGGGGTTTTGTCATTTCAGCCTTAATCTGGAACACTTTTGCCTACATGTGCTACCACATCAAATCCCATCAGCACCAAAGATAAGGCAGCATGGAGTTCATTAAGGCTCTCCTGGGGAAGTAACACCAGGCTGAATTTGTCCACTGAGCAACTTACAAGGTTAAAGGGGGAACACTCTCTCCCCTATGCAGTGGGTGCACAGAACAGCCTCACACTGAGTTTTACACTCATTTCAGTGCAGTTTATACAATAAAATCACAGGCTGCCCAACAGAAGTTACTTGGATGTGTAAACACACCTGGTGGTCTTCTGCACCAGTATGAACCAAAATTAACATGAGATTTCTCAAAACCCCCTCAAAGCTCTTTGAAATGCTGCTCTTTAGGATAAAGTGCCTTTATCACAGCTTGTTCACTGCAATGCTGGTCACTAATTTTCCCATATTTTAGATAAAGAGGATTCAGCCCAAAGTGCTGCTATTAGACATTAACCACACAAGCTAGAAAACCAAGCTTGCAAATCTTCCCAATGCTTTGATATTCAAAGTCATCTTACCAAAATACACAAACCCTGCTGTATTTAGAAACCCTCAGAGACAAGGAGTTTGAAGTTAAGGCTTCTGTCACTATTCTGTCAAAAGCTTGAAGAGGTTCAGGCTAAATTCTTTCACTGAGCAGTTCTGATAAAGTTTCCAGAACCATAAAATGGGTCAATAACTCAAGTAACTTACTTCATCAAGTCTTCTGTCAGTGCCCATAGCAAGAAGGTTATTGAATTCTCTCTCCAGAACAGCACGAGCCTGAAGTTTATGGTACAAAAGAAATGGAAGTTAATTCCAAAAGATTAGTAATTAGTAACCTATGATGATTTAAAAAACTTAATAGGACCCAAATTGTTTAGTGCTTTCTTATCAGATTAATAAACATACTTCATACTTGAAAGAGCAGTACCTGAAAAGTTACAATTTAATTTGTAACTTATTAAAAGTTTAAGGAAAACTTAACAGCTCTCCTCTAGTTACGATATGAAAGTTCATGACTCTGCCTCAAACTTCATTATTTCAGAGTAAAAACCAGCAATCAACAAAAATGAGTTTCACACTACTGTTGTAAAGATGGGCTGTGAGAAAAATATTGAAACATTTTTTGTCTCGAGCAAATTTATCAATGAGAATTATTATTAACAACTAGAAAACCTTTAGAAAAGCATGATTTTAAGTTTTTGTCTTGTGTGACAATGAACAACTTTGCATTGCTAAAGTTTCTAGATGTTCTTAACTGTGAAAAAAACCCAGTCAGCTCCATTTTTAACCTTGCTAGGAGGCCTAAAGTGCCTTGTCCTTGATTACCTGTGTGTTTTGAGTGGGGATTTGCAGCAGGAGAGCTAATGCATTGTAATCAAAGGATTCATCTAAGGCCACAAGTGCACCGTGAACACCGCTCTCGAGCAGGTTATTCGCGTATTCCTTAAGGCCGATAGACACCACCCAGCGGATCATCCTCTCGTTGCTCCACACCAGGACATCTAGGGAGGCAAAAACACAGTGCTAGACTCATCACAGCACCACTTCTCTGAACCAAATCATCCACAGTCACAAACTGGGTGACTGGAGTGGAGAGTAAACATATTAGAAGTCTGCTGGAAGATGTTTCACACCATAACTTAAATATTCCAAGGAGCAATTCTCTAGATGCAAGAGATGCACCCACTCCATTTGGGAGGTGAAAAACAACTCAGCCAGAACCCTGGCTTGGTTGCTGCCAGTTAGTTGTGACTCCTGGGGATGATCTCAGGCACAATTAGTAAGTTAACCACCAAAAGGTATCAATGCTTTAAAGGGAAGGAGCAGGCACAGAACCTTTTAAGCAAGTTTTTAGACTCAGATATCACAAAATACTTCTGATATTAGGCAGGGAACAAAATTTCTATGGGAAATCTTGGAAAACCATGAATTCCCACCCTGCTTTCTCTTACTTCTTCTCTCTTGTACAATAATCACCATGAATTTGGAAGATATAAATACCTAAGTCACTTGGATATTCTTTCTTGAACTGCTGGGCAATAAAAGTTAGCAGCCACAAGCAACAATAAAATCATGCAGATGTAAAGTTATATCAAAACAGGGGGAAAAGAAGAAAATAAGGACACCCCCCCCCACCCCCAACATGTTCTTAACTCTCATTCTCCTAAAACATTCAATTTCAAACTTCAGAGCAGTACGAGTTTCAAAAATGTTCACATTTGTAGCGTAAGTAAATGACTTAATGATGTGTTTTATTATTCAGTGTTCAGGGCTGACATCCAGACACGCTTGTGCATTTAACACTTGATATTTTATAAATGGTTCCATCCTCTAAAGCCTTTTCTTTGTTAATGAATCTTTGAGGCTGATCAGTGAAAACATGGCAGAATCAGACTGAGGTGAAGACAATGCACTAACCCTTAATTTCACTCTGGCTTTCTTCTCTTTTTCTTTCCAGTTCTTTTCGATCATAATTCAGTCTTCGGAGGCACATAATTCCACACTGAAAACTGTTTCTGTTTGGACCAGAGGGAAAAAATCAGAAAAGATATGTAGAGATAATGGAAACACTTAATTGTAGGTGAGGTCTCCAGCTTCAACCTCCTTACCTGTGAAAGCTGTCCACCATTTTCAGCTGCCCACGCAGGTCTTTTTTAGTTAAGTGATCCAGCATCCGAGCATCCACCAGACACTCCATGAAGTAGCTGCGGTACTGAGGGAGCCCCAGGCTTGGCAGCCACTCATTGCCAATCCACTCATGGTTCATGTCACCATAGGCTAATGTCTGGTTTGAAAGAAAATTAAGGGACAAACTTATTGAAATGAGAAATGAGAAAAGCTGTTTCAGACAGCATAAAGAAATTGCTTATTTGATTCTTAGCCCGTAAAGATAAGCACATCAGAATGCTGAATACTACGTGTGTATTTTCCAAAGAAGTCACCCTCATGGAGAAAAGCAAGTTCAGATATGCACATCAGCAAGTAAAACTACCTCCATTTATAATCAAGAAATAGCATGACAGAATATGCAAGAGCTAATAAAATTTTTAAAAAAGACTAATCTACATGGTTGGACAGCAAAAGCCATAGGATTTCATGGTGTTCAGATGTTGTAAATACTCTCTCACTTGAAAACTGGGGGGGAATCTTATTTTTTATGTGACTTTATATAGAAAAGATATCAGAAAAATAACTGCAGGTCTTTTTATATACAGTTAGCTGTTTTCAGAAACTCATAAAACCCTGCTACCAAAGAACAAGCTATTCTAAATGCTAGTCCTTTTCCTAAAAGAGACTTTTCTCATTACAGTTTTGATCTGCAAATCACCAAGCATTTTTTTAGAGAAAACATCTATAAAGATTTGTAATCATATATCTAATCACTCCTTGGGCAACAAAACCCAGAAATTCCTTTTTTCAAAAGCAGAATAATTCAGATTTTTCTGTTAACAAGTCAAAAGCTTTATTTCTTCTCTAAAGGAAGCACCTTCCAGAAAGGAGGCCACAGGGAAATGTACCTCTCCAAGCCATCAGAAGGTGGAAGAGTGAAAGAGCTCCTTATTCTGGACTTGTTATCACTGACAATCAACAAATGAGTAGCTGAGATGTAGTTAATGGGACTTAAACCAGGTTTAAGCTGGAGGGCAGCCAAGAAAGAAGAGTCCATGCTGTCCAAAGATATGGAGCATGGGTAAATCCCAAGTTTTGTTTCTATCCCTGTATAAATACTCAGCTACATCAATGCCTGAAAATACAATTAGGATTTGCCACCACTTTAAGGCAAAACAATCAATCAAGGGGGATTACAGAATTAGTGCATTGAAATCTACTTAACCATCCAGGCCCAGGCTATCTATCTCGTGGCGCACCTGGGATGGTGGCTGGGTTGGACAGGGACTTTATACATAGAGCAGATACTCCTCTTGGAATTCTGGCTTCCTCAGAGAGATACTCCCCCACCAAAACATTAAAATATTTAAATCACATGTATTTCCCAAGTGCGCATTGTTTAGAGATAAGTCTGCAGTTTCCCCCTCTCCCGATCCCCAGGTCACACCCAGAATCATTAAAAGATGCTGGCCTAAAGGAAAAACAGATTCTCTCATGCTCTAATGATTGTGACAGTTTACATACAGTCTGTAATATTAGAGAAAGTTTCCAACCTGAGCCCAGCTTCCCTCCTCATCTTCCTGTTAGGTGGTTAGGAAAGCAAAAGAACACACACATATTAGTGGTTAAGTTTAGTAAGGAGGTCAAAGTTAATGATGCACTGCAAGACTCTAAATCTACTGCATACCAAAAAAATCTAGATAAACCAAGCATCATGCAATATATAAAATTACACACAAGGCACTTATTTTTGTTTGAGAAGTTGCAAACCCCATCTACTGATTAAGTTTTCTGGAGAGAAGAAATTTCTGCACCAATAATTCAATTTGTCTATTTGTCAATCAAGTCAGAGCTCCATTATACAGATTAGAGTTTTGTTTACAATCTTATCAACATTGATTTTTTTCCTTCCTTCTGGGAAAAAAGCTATCAAGATGCAGATTGCAAGGTTAATAGTTAGAAGAAGCAATGATCCAGAATTTTAATGCATTAATTTGAAGGAAGAAAAAAGAAAAAAAAAAAAGAAGAAAGACCAAAAGGTACTTGATTCAAATGTTCAAGAAGTGGGAAAAGCACTCTAAGGAAGAGAAGCGTCAACACTGTAAACTAACCGTTTGTTGTGTGGCTGTAAGATTTTCCATCTCTTCATGTGTTACCCAGACATTTCCCGTGGTCTAACATGAGCCCACAGGGAATCAATCCCATCCAGTGAAAGGAAAGCAGTAACAAAGAGGAGAGGTTGCAGAACAGATAAGCAATCGGTACATGTAAGGAGCAGGCATGGGCAAAGCAATGGTCTCTAGGTCAGCTACTGCTACTGACAGTCATGGCATGCAATAAAAGCCTATTCACAGGGATCAACTTCCTTCACAGATATTAACAAAACTAAGCAGCAGAAACAGCTGACAGGATTTCATTAATGGGTAAACACTCAGCTCTGCTCTAATCCAAAAAATACATTTGTAGTCTAGCACATAACCCCAGGAATAACTTTAGACTGCAGGGAAGGCAGACTCATAAAAGAAAATTCCCACTAAATGCCTAAATTTACTGTAGAGCAACAGGTGCCTCCCAGATCATGTAGTGTGAATTATTTGGACTTAATGGCTTTATAGCTGCATTAAAAGAGCCTCCTACTATCCTATCCAATTTCCGTACACACTTGTAGACTTCATCTGTATTTTAAATTCTCTGGAGGCCAAAAGACAAGGCCAATAACACATACTCTAAATACTTTGGATTACATACTTAGACTGAAATAAACTTCTCTTTTCCTCGAGAAAGAAAATTGCAGTTATTCCTTCAGTTAATTTCCATGAAAGGAAGGAACAGCCTATATTTAAATAATGTGTTCCTTTCTAGAAATTCTTAGTAGAAGTTCAGTTCTAAGTTTACAGTCAAATATGGGGAAATTCTAAGTGTTTAATGCTGCAGGAGTTTCCTTACCGTCCTTGAGGTGGGAGGGGCAGAGGGGCTGGTTAGGGACATGATTTCCTGGATGGCCAGGCGGAGCTTGAGCCTGTGCAGGGGATTGCTGATGCCGATCTCCCGCTGGATTTCTGTGTCAGACAGGGCTGACATGATAGCACCGCTTTTCACATTGGCTCGGCAGGCAGCCACGTACCAGGCTGGCATCCCCACCCACAGCTGCAACACAGAGAGAAGGAAGTAAACAGGATGTGGAAAACGTTCCTGCCTCCAAACCCGCACAGTCTTTACAAGCCTGCACATTGAAGAGGCTTTTTTTTCATTTTGGGAGGACCACTCACCTCCAGCCACACCACCACAGTGGGCCCATCCCACTGTGCAAAAGGCAAACCTTGTCTTCTGGCTTCCTCCAGCAACTCGTGCCTACAATTACAGAAACAGTCTTTAGTTATAATGGATGTTACAATTCTAGCACTGCACTCACTTTACTATCTTCTTTTCAATAATTAACTTATTCCTTTCCCAACCAGCCTTATATGACACACCCCCTCAGGCAGCTACAGCACATGTACAGAGACTATGTAGGGATGAAAGCTGAGCTGGCCACGAAATCTGAGAGCAGCAGAGATGTGGATCTTGCCTTTCAGAACCCAGTTTCTGAAGCCACTACTGACACTCCCAGCCCGAAGTGGAGATGTCAGACTTAGACTTATTTGGCCATCAGATTCTCAGCTGCTCAGTTTTCTGCCCAGCAAAGCTGAACCAAAGCAGTCATTTCTCCTGAGTGTGTGCAGATTTGAAACCTGTGGCCCCACATGAGCACATTGGACACGCCTGTCCATCAGGCTGTCAGGGCTGGATACTGGGACAGTGACCATGTCACTGGTGAACCCCAGCCTGTCAGAACGTCAGGCACAGCTTCACACAACCAGAGTTGTGTTTGGCAATTCTATCCTGACAGGCCGTGTACTGAAACTCAGCTTTCATCTCCCCTGATGACACCATTTCCTTTGTTGTTCTGAAACACAAGCGCTTGAAGTTTAATATTGACAATTCAGCTCCCAGAGACAATGGAAGTTCACAAGGTCCCTATAAAAAGCTGCCAAAAATGTTTAATAAACCAAAGGACAAAAACTAGCACTGTGGGTATAAGCATGCAATGCTGCTTGGATATGCCAGGCTGAAAACATGGAGAAAGCCTTAAAAAAGTATTTTTACACTGCCTTTGAAAGCCAGTTATATACAGTTAAATCTCCACTCATTCTCCTTTGAAAATCTGAAAAAACAACTGCACCTAATTAGACTGATTTTACTGTTCTTTATTCATGCCTGCAAGTGTCGAATTAAGATATGCAGCAATACTACAGATTCAAGATCCTATGTTATATATTTACCATTTTCTCACTCTTTCAATGAAATGAAACCTCCTTGCCTTTTGAACTGTCTCACTGGATAGATCTAAGATCATAGCATTTTTAGAAGTTATAGGTATTAAAATACACAGGGCACCTTGAAGAGTGATTACTGACAGACAAGGAGCTGTTCTGCTACTCCTACAAAATGGAAATGCAGCATTCAGCTCTTTTAGACATATCTGGGATCCTCATGTTATCTTGGTAGGTAACTAAATATTAAAAAGCAATAATGATAAAGCAACTACTTTATCAATAGATAGCACTTTTCCACCTGCAAACCAATAAATTCCTATTGCTCTGGAAGAACCTCCCAGTAATTTGTGCTAATTAAATGTGCTTCCCAGGAAGAGGAAAAGGAGAGGAAGGAAGGCACTGCCAGAAAACTGGTTACAAATAATCACTCTAGGTACCATGTTGGGATCCATTCATTAAGGGGAACAGTGTTCAGCAGTCAGCAGCTGAATTTCACTACCAAAAAAGACTGTAAAAGCTTTGACATATATGTACACTTCAAAAAGATACATATATTTCTAAATTGGGAATAATTTCTAAATTGGGAATAAAGGATCAGCCATTTCCTTGCTACTGTGGAACACATTGCATTCATTCCACAATTAATTATCCCTGAACACATGTAGTTTTGCTTCTCTTTGTTGTTTGAAAATTTAAAAATTAGAAAAATAAATTAATAAGATCATATGAAACACTGTTTGGTAAGAACAGAATAAAGTGCTTAATACTGTATTTGCCAGAAAGGAACAAAGTTTTTTCCAAGTACTTTAGCTTCCAAATTGGTGTCTATATCTTCCTTTTTAGGGGTTATATTGTGTGGAGTTCAGAGAATATCAGTGTCATTTCTGGTTGTTTTCTAAGTCTCATTGTATACTTCATGGTAACCATGAATCAGTGAATCCTTTGGAGTAGAATACAAGGAATACATCAAAAATGTAAGGAGAGGTTATGATGCCAACTTGAAACTCCTGGTATTGTAGGCAGAAGATAATTGTGTGATGGAGGAAAACACATAAAAATTAGAAACAAACAAAGAAAAAAATGTTTATGAGATGACTTTAGGCAGAAATTATTCAATGGGTCCAAAGAGGAAAGCTACCATGAAGTGGAAAATTAATTACAGAATTTGTTCATATGTAGTAAGAGATAAACTTGCTTGCACAGGAAATCCTTAACCCTAAAGCTCAAGATGTAGCCCAGGCACAAAACAACTCATAGGAAGTATTCAGAAGCAGCTGCTGTTTCATCTGCAAATGATGCATTGATGTTTTTTTCCTATAGCAGAGAACTTCTCTATTCCCACTATTCCCTTCAAACTCCACCAAGACACTCACTGCATTCCAGTAAAATGTGATCAGATCCCTGAAAGGTCACAACTGTCAGGCCAACCGAGTCTCACAGCCTAACCATTATACCAGTTAGGAAATAGGTGCAAAATCCAGAATCTTTGTGAGGAAAAAAATATTGCAGTGGTGTCAGCAGTGTTAACAGCTGGTACAAACCAGGCCCTGTGAAGGATAGAAGAGTGCCAAAAGAGTAGCTGGCTACTGAAATAACTCCTAGGTGACAAAACCAAGGGAGAGATGTCTGGAGACTTAATAAAAAACCTGGCTGAGCTTCCCTTAGAACAGGAGCCCAAACATGCTGCTGCAAGGGGAGAGGCTTGTTTTTAGACACATTCCAGAGGCATCTCACAGCAGCTGGGGAGGACAAAAGCTGTGCTCACATGAAGTGAGAAATGATGTCAAAGCTGCAGGTGGTGCCTGATGCAGCAGAGAATGCACAGGACCTCCAGAGACCCTGTGAAGTATCTGTGTTCAGAAGGGCTCTTGGCAGGAGAGCACACGCTCACTCCACAAGGAAAATGAAGCAGCCTGGAGCAACCTCACTTGGCCACTGGATGAACACAGTATGGGAATGGAGGCATGCAGAGCTCACAGCCAGAGGGGAATGCTGTATCCCAGATTTCTTGGATGGAGCTGAAGAGGACTGATTTGGAAGAAGTTCAGAACACAGTAAACACTGCAGTGTGGGGAAGAGAGTGATACTGATGGAAGTGACAGAGCTTCAGGGTATAAAATCTGAGAAGCAGTGGTTGTAAAACATGAGATGAAAAAATGCAGAGCATCAGGGGAAAATTAATATCCTTATTGTAGACTCAGTTCGGGGATGTAGTAAATGTTTTGTGTGTGAGAGTTACCTTAAATTTAGGGTTGCCTTCCTTTTTGATAA
The DNA here is from genome assembly GCA_013397155.1 of Irena cyanogastra. NCBI lineage: Eukaryota > Metazoa > Chordata > Aves > Passeriformes > Irenidae > Irena > Irena cyanogastra. The sequence continues at coordinate 307,402 of VWZV01015316.1, read as the reverse complement.
ATACAGTACTAAGTTGGTTGTGCTGCAGCCAGAAAAGCACAAACAGTTGTGGCAAACACTGTCAACTACCACGGCTCACACAGGAGATGAACACAGCACTATAAACAACTTAATTCTAGTAAACACCAAACAACACTTTCACAGAAATACATCTACCTTGGAAACACAAATGCCTACTATTGCTAAACAACTTTCAAATCCCAGATAACAAAACTAATCTAAGACAGTTTAATATTTCCACTATGAAAGCTCACACCATGCAAATTAAGACAAGACACTGAACTAGCTTTCACACTGAACTAGGTGACACTGGATTTATTTCAGCAACACATTTTCATAATATATTATTTTGATTTCCTCTCATGATCCGACTTTTTTGAAGAAAGGATAGAGGTTTTAATATATTGCTAAAAAATCCAAATGAGTTTTATCATACTTGCACAACAATCCTAATAAAAATAAATAAACTTACCCCGATTTTGCACTACCACATCAAATGGTAAACAAAAGGAAAATAAAATAATGAAGGACAAATATAAAACTAGGATTAAACTGAACTCAAAGGCATACAAAAACAGACAAATAATGTGGACTGTAATTTAATTCTGTTACTATAAATAGGTTTTTGTTAGCAGACAAAACACTGCCCTCAGAGCCTGTTTGTGCACACGCAAGCAGAAATCAGAAAGATAAATGAGCAAATAGGGATTAGAGACAGCTATAAATAGAATGAGTTGTCGTTCCAAGCATTCAGGTAGCTGGAATTCTTTTTGCTGAATACAAGGTTTTGGAAAACAGTCAGTCAGAATTTGTTTTAACCCACCCTCCTACAATATTAGAGTGAAAAGCAATTCAGAGCAGCTTTACCACTTTTTCTTTTTGATAAGGAGCATCTCAAGAAGGCAGCAAGGGGTCTTTGACCCCTTGTGATAATACTGCTTCCCATGTTCGGAACACCCCTCAGGATTCTGAAGTGTCGCATGAAAGCATCTTACTTGGATTTTTCAAATGATAAATCTGTGATTTATTTCATTGAGTGACAGAGAACAGAAGGCTCCAGGGAGACCTTAAAGCCCCCTCCAGCACCTAAATGGGCTGTAGAAGAGGAGATGGAAAGGGGCTTTGGAAGAGCTAGGGAAGACAATTCCCAACTAAAAGTTTTCATTTGTTTAATAGAGACAGCTGCCTTTTAAGCAATCTGCAACATGCAGCCATAAATTATACTTTAAGTAACACCAGTACATTTTTGAAAAGCAGAATGTTTACAAGAAAGCCATGATTTATCTGCAACTGCACTTCTTGCATTTCTTAAAGCAAGACAGTATGGATTGTTTCACTTGAGAATGAAACTTGTGGCTGGTGTTGAGAAATACCTATATTGCTCAAAGAACAGACCTTACCACTCCTATGACCAGACTAAAACTATTTATTCAACCAAGATGTGGTATGACTTTAAAGTGCTGTAGAAAAGGGAAAATACCAGATCATAATAATATATGATTGCCTTCAGAGCAGCAGTCTGAAGAAAAACAGCTGAGCCTTCTGTTATCCAAACAAACCCACATTCCAGTCTGACTTTTCAAACCAACACGCTGCTGGTTTTCATTAGCAGCCACCAGGCATTATTCTTATTAGTTAACAGAACTTAGGTACTGCAAGAAATCCCTCTCAATGGGAAAATTAGCACCCTTTCTTTTCAACATTTACTATCTGTCTTCAGAAGGCAAGGAAAGTATGATCTTCATCAGTTTTTTGACAGCTGAACAGAACAGAAGCAGCAGACGTTTAAGGTATATGGCTCAGCATTGGGGGGAAAAATGCAAGGAATGCCTGATCCTACTTATGTGAGTGTTTCCTGCATTCCCATATAAGCATCAAGTCAGGATTTCTACCATTAGCTATATCTCTTTTTCACCTATGATCCGTCTTTGCTTCATCTGTCCCAAGTCTGGAAACAACAAAGCATGCAAACAGACACTCCAAAGGTGAGCAGTAAACCAAAGATTTTCTGGGACAGAATGAAAAAATTCTCATGACTACGAAAAGATAACTGCATACATGATGCCATAAAAAAGGAATAGTCACAATTGATTAAAAAAAATTGAAGAAACCAGGGCAATATGGTGCAAGGAAAAAGATTTCAGCAGACAGTCTTAAACAGAAGTGAAAAAATTAGTGAAGAGAGAAGCTGCCAGCAGCTGCAACACAAAGGGACAGAGAAAGGAGCCAGCAGATGGGAGAGATGTCTGCACAAAGCATCTCATGCTTCCCTTCTGTCAATTCCTCCACACTCTGGAGCAAAGAACAGCCAAGGGCAACTTTGGGAAATCTCCCATTCAAATTAAAGGTATTTATAACTTATTATATTTAATACCTCCCAAAGCAGGTATTTGGGAGGTATTAAATATAATAATTTTATTTATAATATA